>LPNX011151679.1:85252-123230 GCA_001517045.1 Pseudotsuga menziesii
TTCCACCTCCAAGATGCCATTTACCTTGTCTGGATCAATCTTGATTCCTTCCTTTGAAATAATATGCCCCAGCAGTTTTCCTTCTTCTAGAGAAAAAATTGACTTTCTTGGATATGCCATACTTTCTGCACTTAATGAAAACCCTTTCTAAATGTATGATATGATATTTGTCAAACCTGGAATATACAGTAATATCATCCATGTAAATCACCACAAACTTGTCCCTTTCATCTGCAAAGGCAATATCCATGGCACGTTGGAAAGTGGGTTCAACATTCATTAATCCAAACGACATCTTTGCATACATGACGGTACCCTAAGGCATAGTGAAATCAATTTTTTGTTGGTCTTCAGGCAGCACCTTCACCTGATTGTAACCAGAAAACCCATCCATAGTAGATATCCTCTCTAATCCCACTACCCTCTACAGGATCTGGTCCATCTTTGGCAAAGGGTAATNCAGGAAGCACCTTCACCTGATTGTAACCAGAAAACCCATCCATAGTAGATATCCTCTCTAATCCCACTACCCTCTACAGGATCTGGTCCATCTTTGGCAAAGGGTAATTGTCCTTCAAAGAGACTTTAATCAAGTTCTTGAATTCCACACATAGTCTTATTTCCCCATTCTTCTTCCTAATAGGAACCAAATTAGCTACCCATTTTGAAAACCTCAGAGTCACAATTATTTTTGCATCAAACAGCTTTTTAATATCCTTTTCAATGATAGGTACTAGCTTTGGATTGATTCTTCTGAGCTTCTGCCTAAATGGTTTTTCCCCAGGCTTGATTGGGATAGTATGATGTATAATAGAAGTGTCATACTCTTTGAGGTCATCATAACTCCATGTAAACACATCTGTGTATTTATTCATCAGGTTTACATATTCATCCTTTTCTTTAGCAGGTAATTTCTTGGATAACTTTACAACTTTTAGGTCATCTTTAGTGCCAATATTTTTATTTTCCACAGCGTTTTCAACAGGTTTGACCTTAGGATCTCTAGAAACATAATTTTGGTTAGAAAGAGTCTCTAAGGGGATCATACCTTTGGGGATGTGATTACTTTTTAACTGGACTATATCCTTACCTCCCAAAGAGCCTTTCAGCTTCTCTGTTCCAGCGGTCTCTTCTTCATTCCCATCAGCCTCTAGGAAATTATTGGAGTCAATACCATCTTCATCTATGCAGGTGTTCACAAAATCACTAGACAGTTACAAAAACCTTTTGATTTTCATATCATATTTGAAAACCTGCCAATATTTGGTGTTGTCAGGTATGGAGGGCCTATTCACAATCTCTACTTTGTATTTTCTCTTACCTGTAGTAGGAGTTTCAAATTTCCCAACTGTAGTTACCAAAGAGTCTACCACTGTATTCTCATACCTAGGAATCACTTTGACCCTGTGTTCGGTGAAATAATTCCCAAACATGTCCCATACCTCATTTCGATCAGCCCTCATTCTTGGATGCCTAGTCTGGTAGCTATCGTTCACCTGATTCATNATCACTTTGACTCTGTGTTCGGTGAAATAATTCCCAAACATGTCCCATACCTCATTTCGATCAGCCCTCATTCTTGGATGCCTAGTCTGGTAGCTATCGTTCACCTGATTCATTACAAGTTCTGAATCGCCAAAAATTTGGACCCTTTTAGCTCCCAAATCCTTCAATGCATGCAAACCTAGCAACAAAGCCTCATATTTTGCTACATTATTAGTGCATTCAAAAACCAACTTGTAAGAATAAGATTTAGTAACTCTAATGGGGGGAATTATGTACACACCTGCACCAACACCTATTTTAGCTATTGAGCCATCAAAATACATCTTCCATAGTCCTTCGTATTTCTGCTTTATTTCTAAATCCTCCTATTCATTTGTCTCTTTTATATCCTTCTTACCTTTACTTGGCACAACAGTTTTTGAGTTACAAGGAGATATATCATTGAATAAAATAGACGACCCTAAGTCTGTATCGACAGCATAAACATGATGAATATCAGGCTGAGCCTGACTGCTCATGACATAAGGCAATCTTTTCTCACTATACAACCTCTTGTTTTCATTACGAACATGAATTGTTGCGTAAGACATATCCATTTGTAAGCTACCCTTTAGCTTTGAAGTCCAAGACCTCGACAACAAAATACCAAACTTGGGAGGAATATCGGCCACGACAACATCCATGACCACATTTTTATATGGTAACTTATTCAAGGATACCACCATGTCCTTTATCAAACCCAGACATTGAAATCTTTTAGAATCAAAGGAATATAGGTCTTTATAAAACCTGGTAATCTCTAACCCCAGACTTTCCACCACTCCCTTTGGCATCAAATTATTTGAAGCACCTGAATCCAACATAGCATTATGCAACACCATGTCATGCACATTTAAACTCATGTAAAAGGGTGTTACTTCCTCGTCTTCACTATCCACACTATCAATTTTGGATCCCAAGATAATAGTTGGATTGTCTTCTGTCAGTTCTAAAATATCTGGGTGAGTTTCTCCTTGATTTCTGATCATCTTTGTTATAGTGTTCATGTATTATGGATTTATTAGCAGTTCATTAAAAGGAATTGAAATCTTCAACTTAGCAAGTTCACTTTGGAGATTAAACATGGAAGAAAGTTTGTCTAGCTCCACGGGTGCTGTTTGTTTTGGTTCCTTTACTTTCTCAGTTCCATTTCCAATTTCTTTATATACAACAGGCTCTTTTTGTTTTTCATTTATTTTTTCTGTGCTGGNTCCACAGGTGCTGTTTGTTTTGGTTCCTTTACTTTCTCAGTTCCATTTCCAATTTCTTTATATACAACAGGCTCTTTTTGTTTTTCATTTATTTTTTCTGTGCTGGTCCGACTACTGGAAGGGTGATTTGGATTTAACCCTCCTTTATTTATAGCAATGTCTCTACTCCTCAATTTGATCTTTCTGACATCATCTATAGCATGCATATATCCCTTATGATATTGTTCCAATTCCTCCGCTAGAGCATTATCATATACTTGTGCAAACATATTATGTTCCTCTTCAATCAAACAAAATGATGAATATGGTCCTCAATAGACTCTGCATCATCCTCGACAGCTACATAGTTTTCAGGGAAAGGGGGTCTAACCTGCTGATCCTATTGGTTCCTTGGATTCCTCACATCCCTTTGTCTATTCTGTTGGAGTGGGGGAGGGATTGGTCTTCTAACATTTGGATTTCTGATATGAGGTTCATTCTGTTCTTGATTTACTGGCTTTGCTTCCACAGTTAGCTGGTCCATTAACTTTTCCATTTTTTTTAGCATCATTTCAAATTTTATATCACTAGATGAAGAAGTAGAAGAGGTGGGGTGTATTTCTTCTCTACCTTTCCTCCTGTCAACATCCACTCTCTATTTTATCTTTCCACATGCCATCATATTGGCCTCTAATTCTAGGGCATCCGTGAACATGGAAGGAAGAGTAGTCGATTTTGTTTCTCTCAACAACCATGCAAAATCATTATCAAAGGCCTCGGCAGAATGAAGCTTAGCTACATCGGGTGAGGGTTTAATGTCAGTAGGTATCAAATTATAGGTTTTGAGTGGAAAATATTTGTACCATTTCTTGGCTTCCCCAAACAAACTTTGTGCAAACAGCCTCATCTTGATGTCCTCATGATCCACTTCCTCTAGGTCTACTAAGTTATCAAACTTACCCACATGGTACTTTGCAGAGACATTCCCCTCCCCATCATATAGTGAAATTATTTGGGCATAGTTTAAGGGAAGGTCGTGCAAAGCTACAGGTAGGGCCAATGGAGAAAACATGGTAGTTTCCATCGGTGTAGGTTGATTAGGAGCAAGCAGGGGGTTAGGAAACTGGGCGTTCTGAAAAACAGGGACTGCCCTTTTAGCTTTCACCGAGGTCTCAAGGTCTATCCACGAAGAGTCAAGAAGATAGTATTCCANAGGAGAAAGCAGGGGGTTAGGAAACTGGGCGTTCTGAAAAACAGGGACTGCCCTTTTAGCTTTCACCGAGGTCTCAAGGTCTATCCACGAAGAGTCAAGAAGATAGTATTCCAGTCTTCTAGGGATAACCTCAACTTTCTTTAGGTTGGAATCATATTTTTATTTGGTCAGTAATCCTTCAACACTAGTCCCCCATTCATATTTTTCTATGTTATGCAAATCTTGAGATGATTACATACCAAACAAAGGAAAATACACATTCTCTTTCTTTCTATTCCTAAGTATTCTTTCTAGATTTTCCACACTTTGCAAATTTTTGGGATTAGGATTACCTCTCGTATGTATCCTCCTGAAAGCCAGGATATCTCATGTAACACTGGCCAAAGTGAGTGTGAAGTTGCCAAGGAAAACATACAACCTCTGATGTGAATGTAGAAACTTCTTTTTTCCCACAGAAATCTCTTTCTTGAAACTTTCCAGTTCTTGTCGTTTTCCCAGGGATGATCCTCAATTCATCCTCGGCAACAGTGCCAATTTGTTAGCACTAGAAAAGAACCAGAGGTTGTGAAGGCTCATTCCCAGGTAACACCAAAACCACTTTCGAAGAGAGAACTAGCCTTCTGCTCTTCCAAGAGGGATCTCTCACCAAATATTAACAATGCCAAATATGTACAAGTGAAAATATGAATTGTTTGTAAGGGTGGTTGAAACAGAACATAGAACCATTGGGCGATGGAGTCAAGATGTGTAATGGAAATAAACAGAACTTATGCAGGCAATTTTAACATAGAGGGAAGATATCCATTTGGTCATAGTCAAATTATAATTATCTGGTGGAAAAGGAAGAGCAAGAACAAACCATTAACACAGAGCATTAAATAATGAATTATGTATTAACTTTATAATAAATCTTTAGAGGATATTTGGAACAACAGACAGAGCATAGTATGTATGAATTCCAAACTGTTATACACTTATTTTAGACATGAAATAAAACATAATGGGGGAGATAAATTGGAAAACATTCACATGAGAAAGGAAGCAACAGAATGTAACACAAACAACACATGAATCCCTGTGAAAAACACCATCTTTGGATCTGCAACTTTAATAGAAATCTCTTGAAAGCATACAACACAAAGTTACATTGGTTCCAACCCTTTCTCCTTCTTCATGATGTACATTTATAGTATTTTTTGGACTTCCTAAACTGACATTAGGGAATCAAAATTTGTTACAACTCAAGAACATCTTCTAACAAACTCTAATGTGGTGTATCTGCCACAATTTACATAAAACTGAAAAATGAACTATGGACTGCTGGAGAAAATATGCGCAAGAGCCTTTTATGTATCCTCCGGTTGGTGATAGCTATACAAAGTCCTAGGATAGGTGATCGTCAGAGGGGTGTGTCCATGGAGAAAATTTCCTGCATCACTATCATTGCCACCTCTATGGTTGCGTCCTAAACTTGTTTGACCTGTATTGCTGAATTGACCTCCATTGATCAGGATCAGGAAAAGTCGCAACAACCATGTCAAGTGCCTATGCTTTGAGTTCCATAGTTTCTGTGTATGAAGCCTTGGATGCTTTGGAACAGGTGGCTTTGAAATCAAATAGCAGTTCAAATTCACTGGCCAACTTATTGAAAACGGTCCTCCCTGACAAGGATTGTTGCATGTCTCGGAACTTGTTGTTGTTTGATCGGAAACTAACCAGTTGCTCCAGATAATATTTTTGAGACAATAAGGGTCCATTTTGTTCCCAAAAGAAAGGAATACCTCTGTATACTAGTGGTTTAAATAACTTGATTACCTCCTTGACCTTGTGATCAATAATGGCAATTTTGGCCTGGACAGTGTCCAACATCCTATGTTTAGGAATTACCTTTCTATCCCCAGAGATGATAGCAACTCTATTTTGGATATTATATCGGTTGGCTAGATCATCTGAAAAGGTGCTTAGAAAATCAACAGTATTTTTTGCTATCTCTACAAGTCTTCTCTGCGCTTCTCCCAGCACTATCAAAACCTTTTTCTTGGCCTCTTTCAAAGCATTTTCTTGATCTGCGGTGAAATATATATAAGGTCTGAAATTGTTAGCTTTTGAAATGATTTGATACCAGATCAAATGTCTAGAACCCTCTAAGGCCATATTACCGATCACCTGCTGGCTTAATTTGGCGTTTTGTTGTGTCAATTCTTCACATTTCTCCTCTATCTTTTCCTTTTCTTTTTCCTCCTCTAACTCCTTAATCTACTGCTTTAACTTTGTAAGCTCTATATCTTTCATGCCTATTTGGGACATTGCCTTAGAAAGAGAACTGGTGTCTACTTCTCCAACTACATTTACTGGTTGAATTGCAATCTCTGTGCATTTTTCCTTTGTTGTTGGGGTATCCTTCAATTCTTTTTCACTCTCCTTCATAAGCTTGTTATCCACTTCCCACTACCTTTCTTTCTCCTTGAGATTCAACAACTTGGCCTTGCAATCTGTAAGCTCAGTGTTCAATGTCTCTTTCTCTTTTCTGAATTCATCCAACTCAACTGTCTGAATGAGCTGGGTGGAAGGGATTTTCAACTTCCAGCAATATTTGAGATAAAAATCCCTTATATGATGGTCCATATATTTGTAATGATTCATTCTGCAAATTGTTAATTTGGATCTTGAGGGCCTTGTTTTCGACTCTTACCTTCCTCAAAAGGTCTAAAGTTTTTGTTTTACNTATGCTGGTCCATATATTTGTAATGATTCATTCTGCAAATTGTTAATTTGGATCTTGAGGGCCTTGTTTTCGACTCTTACCTTCCTCAAAAGGTCTAAAGTTTTTGTTTTACTTGCCTCCAACTTGGATATCTATAGTGTGGATTTCAGTAATATCGTATTCAAGATGTCACTGGTATCTCAGTTAAGGTGTATTATATCAGTAGTGGGAACCTTTTTGAGGTTCACATTAACCTTTGACACTTTGTTTCCTACTGTCAAGGCCAGGCTGAGGGTGTTTATAGCATGATCCCTCACAGTATTCAATGCCACATTTGGGTAGGGAAACTGTATAACTTCATTATACAGCTTCACTGTCTCATTAAAAGTTTTATCAGCCCTTTCTTGGTAAGAGGCCAACCAATCTTCTTTAGAGGCATGCCTATTTGGAGTCTGTCCATCAAACACATACTCATGTATCTCTAACTTGCCTTTTTTAGGCTCTTCTTGTTTCTTTTTGTCTTTCACATTTTTCTTATTCATTTTCCTGTTCGTATTGATCCTCTTATCCTGCACTAACTGCTGTTCTTGTTCTATTTTCTTCTTTTTGGGCATGCTGGTAGTATCTACCTCATCAGTCTCCATGGGTTCTAAAAGTCCTCTTTTCATTGAACTCCCTGAATAACTGACCAACGATGAGGCATTCCTAGCCATTGCAATCACTTTGGATAGCTCCATTTGGGAATAATTGTGCCATGGTAGGGGTGAGATAGAGATTTGTCCTATGCTGATATCCGTCATGGTAGAGTTAAGGAAATCATCCCAATTGGACGCTTCTCTAAGCCTAGGTATTTCAGTGTGCTCAAAAGGATTACTCTTGTGAGCCTTCCTCCTTTTGGAAATTACTTGATGTGGGTCGTAATTTATAGCCTGTTCCAGTGAGAATCCCATGCCTTTTAGTAAGTTACCCACCAGTGGCAAAGCAGCCCTGCTCTTGACCGTGTATGCCCCCACCTCCCAGGGGAAAGTAAGATTTGAGCTCAGGCCTAGAATTCAAAAAGTGTTCTTCTTCAATAGTGAGTCTTTGCTCGATTAATTCCAGGAGGAAACCTTGGCAGTTAGATAGGCTGGCAGGATGTAAGGCTGATGCACAAAATCGTATAGCCTTATGATTGTTCCAAATTATGCCAGGAACTAGTCTCCTATCATCTTGCTATGAGACAGCTATAGTATTTGCCTCATCTCAGGAAACACCTTGGGTAACCTTTCTTGAAAGAAAAGGTTGCATATTTTCATCATCAAAGAGTTCATGAATCTATAGTAGTCCTTGGTCATGTCACTAGTGATCCCTCACTCAGGAAATTGCAAATCTTCTTCGTTATAAGATAAAAACATAAAAAAAAGGACTGGAATCTGAATACTTTGGTGCCATGGAAATTAGCTAGCCGAGAATGAATGTTCTCGGCTAGAAATTCATGAAATTTAAGACAACAGGATTGAAAGGATTACCCTGGTAGTTTTGGTTCGTCAAGACAGGTACTCAAAACAACATTAGACTCAACAATGACTCTGTGATATAATCATTAGTATCTAGACCTAGAAACTGACTCGCTAGGTCTATGCACCACTGATTTTCTTCATTAAATTGACTAAGGTCAATGGGGTAAGGCATAATAACGACTTCACCATTAGGTTTTGAACAAGGCCTCAAGAAAGCTTCTCTATTTTCGACAGTAGACTCTTTGAAGAAATGTACGATACTCTCTTCTCGATATCTTTGGGATATGTGGACAAACTCGTATGGGACATGGATGGTTTTATCGATGACATGAGCCTGAAATGAGCAGATCATTTTGGATTTGGACCTATTCATAATGACCCCTTCGATGTTAGAAAAATTGCATGCACACCACTCAACAAACTTGGGGCTATGGGGGGTTTGGTTAACAGAGAAAAAATGGAAAAAGGATTTAAAAACACCACAGGTATTGCTGCCCTGGTCCTTAAGGACTTCCAATTTACCCCTAGAAGCTTCAATGGTTTCTCCCAATGGAATGGTATCACAAATCTCGGTGTTTTGATCCACGAGACTTTCTTCTTCCCTCCGACATCTGACCCCCGATTCTACATTATTCCTTACATCTACCGCTTCTATTTCTCCTACTTTTTCCATTTTCAATAGCACTGAGGGAGTATCAGGGGCCTACCTTGTTTCCCTAAAACCGTCTTCTGGTCCATCTGCATCGGCACTCTATATGCAGTTGGCGCGTTTTTCAATCTTGAGGCTTTGGAAAAGACAAACCTTTCCAACTCCATGTAGACCCATTTATAGTTTTCTATACCGCGTAATCTCCGTGTCTTTTCTATGCAGCCTGCACCGTATATCTTTCTTCTTACAATTTGAGCCTTGGATATGTGAGTTCCTTTGTGTCAGATTTTTCATCACTACCAGTATGTGTAGCTTAATTTTGGAAAATGAACCTCCTCCGTCGATCTCCAAATTACCTTCATCGAGGCCGTTCACATCTGAAAAATTTAACATTGCACCGATTCCTCCTTCCTTGATCTAGTGAGCATTTCTAGATTGTGGCATGTTTCTTATCTATCGATCAAGATCGACCTCTCCTCACAACCGTCGATTAGAGCGAACCCTACCACTTTTCATGAATTTAGATCCTAACCCTGTCTGCACTAGTTCAAATCGTGAAATGAACCAAGACTGTAGATCCCCACCTTTTCCTCAGCCTTCTGATATTTTCTCCCATTTAGCACATTTCTTGATTTGGAAAATTGATTTTGGTCTAGCATGTCCGCTGCGCGGAATGCTTTAGTGGCATTTATTTGTCTTTAGATTAATCTCAACCTTCCATTATGGTTCCCATTTAATGCAGTCCCCACATCCAACAACCACATTTTTTCTTGCCTCTTTGATCCACGAAATGCCTTTCTACTATCAATCTTTATCATTTCAAATTGGGGCGGTCGATTCATGCTCTCCTTTACCTCATTCCTGTTGCTTCTTATTCGAGAGGCATAATTCCATTCCATAGATGACTTCAATACCCCTGCAAACTCTGAGGATGCCTTCCCCAAATATCATCATGACCTACTAGCCAACCCTTTTATCTTCTATACTAACCACCAAGCATTGAAATACGCCATAAACAAACCTTTACATCATGGAAGAATTTGACGATGGTTATTACTATTCCAGGAATTTGAATTCGAAGTTGTCGTTAGACCAGGAAAATTAAATGTCGGACCCGACCACTTGTCGAGGATTGATAGGGGTGAGGATCCGGCAGGAGTCGAGGATGACCTGTTGGACTCACACTTATTCCGAATAGAAGCTGTCCCGATAGAATTAGAAGAAATAACACAATTTATAGAGAATGGTCAAGCACCAAAGGGCATGAGCATGAAAAATAAACAAATCTTAGCTATGAAGGTTGTGCCATACAACCTCATTAACGTATTTTTATATAAAATGGGCTGAGATGACATCCTCCAGAGATGTGTATTAGAACATGAAAGAGAAAATACCACGCACAAAGCACACTATGNCTGTGCCATACAACCTCATTAACGTATTTTTATATAAAATGGGCTGAGATGACATCCTCCAGAGATGTGTATTAGAACATGAAAGAGAAAATACCACGCACAAAGCACACTATGGACCCATGGGAGGACATTTCCAAGCAGATACAACTGCCAAGAAAATCCAACAGTCCAGGATGTGGTCGCCGACACTGTACAAGGACTATAAGAAGTTTGTTAGCCAATGCGACCGATGCCAACAACTAGTTCGACCTCTACCTAGTACAAAATTTCCATTGATATTTGTAAACCTAAGTCTGACATTTTAAATTTGGGCCATTTACTTCATAGGACCATTCCCAATACCAGCAAAAAGAAAAGGTGCAAAATATATAATAACTGCAGTAGACTATGTAACCAAATGGGCAGAGGCAGAACCTGTTGAAACTTGTTCCAGTGAGGTAGCTGCTAAGTTTATCTATGAAAAATTAATTACTAGATTTGGATTCCCAATAACCTTAATCAGTGACCAAGGATCACACTTCATTAACAAAACCATCAAAACACTGACAGAACAGTTCAAAATTGACCACCAATGAAGTACAACTTATCACCCTCAATCGAATGGAGCAATAGAGGCATTTAACAAAACACTAACAAAGGGTCAAACAAAAATATTCNACATAACAGTTCAAAATTGACCACCAATGAAGTACAACTTATCACCCTCAATCGAATGGAGCAATAGAGGCATTTAACAAAACACTAACAAAGGGTCAAACAAAAATATTCAATATCGACAAAGATTATTGGGACGAGAAAATCCCTGCACTGCTATGGGCTTACAGGACAACATACAAATGATCGACATACCAAACACTGTTTCGACTTGTCTATGGCCAAGAAGCNCGACAAGGATTATTGGGACGAGAAAATCCCTGCACTGCTATGGGCTTACAGGACAACATACAAATGATCGACATACCAAACACTGTTTCGACTTGTCTATGGCCAAGAAGCTGTCGTCCCATTACATTTTCGACAACAAACACCTGTGATAGCAGATATCCTACACATCAATGCCGAAGAAGGCAGGAAGGACCAACTGATGCAACTAGGAAAACTAGAATAACATCAACCACTCTCTATACAACATCAAGAAATTCAAAAGAAGCAGTAGAAGGCTTGGCATGATTGAAACATCAAAAACAAAAATTTGTCAGTAGGAGATATTGCTCTGCTGTATAACAGTCGAGTGAAAGGAAAACCCAAAAAACTACACACAGAATGGATGGGACCTTACATTGTCGAAGAAATCCATGCCAACAGATCAGTCTGACTAAGGATGTTACAAGGAATAGTATTTCGCAAAACTTGTTAATGGTGCTTGACTAAAATGGTACCAGAACTAAATCTAAAAAAAATGACCATTACTGTCTAGAAGAACCTATAAAAATCTAAAAAACCAAAAAACAACAAAAAGAGCCATCAATCATAAAGCCAAAATGACAGGAAAGTTTGAAAGACATAGTAGACTACACTTTGACAATCGACATCCCTACCATCGAAAATCCATCATCGATCACTCTCANCCATGAATCATAAAGCCAAAATGACAGGAAAGTTTGAAAGACATAGTAGACTACACTTTGACAATCGACATCCCTACCATCGAAAATCCATCATCGATCACTCTCATGATCGACATCGACAAACGACTCCAAAGGTCAAATCACGCCTTCATGAGTACAGTCAAAACGAGTGCCAAATACAGAATGCATTAAACATGACCTTAATTGACTGTCCTGGACCATCATTTCTGCCATTAATATCTTCATCGACAAGTTCACCACTCACTCCACCTATAAATACTATGTCAGAAAAATATTCCTTACCACTTTTGAAGAAATAGAGAAACCAAGTACTCAGAAATTTGAGAGCAGAAACCCTGTAAAGAAAACCGACCAAGAGACTGACAAAATGGCCCCCAAGCAAACGAGAGCCACAACTGCCAAAACAAAAGAATTAGAATCTACCAAAACCCCACTTGTAAGGAGATTGAGAAATATTAAGAATGCAAAGGTACATGAAACTACATGGGAAAATACATGGGAAGAAATCAAAGAGTGGGCCTGTGTGGAGGAGAAAATGACATAGGAAGCAGAGAAAATAAGCCACAGTACCATTAAGAGTTACATGAATACACCTTTCATGGAAAGTTTTGGTGGGACAAAAGAAACCGCTATAAAATTTATCATCAGCTGGTACCACAATGGAAAATTCTACTTCGACAGACCAGTAGAAATTTCTGGCGAAGTCATATACAAGCTTATCAGTCTTTCAAACTAGGTCGAACCTCTCCCTATTGGCATAAAAGACATATTATTAGAACAACTAGTAGGGACATCATCACAGAAGAACTTGAAAGGGCTAATGACTAGTCAAACTACAAGCCCGAACATCGCAGATAGTTGCTGAAATCATAGTGACAGGACTAACCCCCATAGGCCAGGTGAGTGATCTAAAGCTAGAAATGTTGGAAGTAGTCGACAAAATAGTAGACACAGGGAAAATTTACTTCTGGGCTTAGTATGTCACTGACATGCTCAAGACAATACGTGAAAAATGACAGGAGTCGCTGGAATTATTAGGTACCCATCACTAATAATTTGGATAGCCATGTACCACTTATGTCTAGTCAGAGATAAGTAGTTCAAAGAACATTGCAAATATCACATGTGGTGGTTCAAACCATTTTCACGGAATGGAACACTGAAAGAACTGGGAAATGGAAAAGTAATGCTGGAAAATTGGTTCCAGACTCTAAAGTCCAGACAACTAGATGGAGGGTGCCTCATAACATCCGAATAAGTCTACCAAAAACTGCACATATTCAACTAGAGCTCGACCACACTGCAGTCTAGTACATGCAGGGGGCGAAAGCAAAAGAAAAACCTCTCGACTATTACCAAACAGTCGATGATATCTTCCAAAAACTAGCTCGACAATCTAATACCAAGCTGGCATTACCAGCAAGGGCTAAAGAAAGGAATCAATAGATTGAAGAACCCTTGATCGACCAAGAAAAAGAGGAGGACTATGAACTCTGCTTATATATCAGTACCTTCATGTCAGAGGATATACAGAGAAAGGATACTAGCAAGCTTCAACTAATGACTGTGTCACAACCTCTCCAAAATGGATGTGTACCAACTGAACATCAGGTGGTCGTACCGACAGAACAAAGTATCATCTCGATTCATCAACAGGAGGGAGGAGAAGAGATAGAAGAAGGCATCAAATCAGATAATCCAGAGTATGTTATGACAAAAGAAAACTTAAAGAAAATAGAAAAGGAAATAGTAGCCGCAAGGAAAAAGAAAAAAAATCAGGAAAAAGGGAAGGGAAAGCGTAATCTTATCCTTTCCGAATCAAAAGAAAAAGAAGAACTGTTGGATATTGCTATAGACATCATAGAATATGCTGCAGTAAACAAAATGTTAGTCGATACACAGTTTAAGCGATCTTATCCTTTCCGAATCAAAAGACAAAGAAGAACTGTTGGATATTGCTATAGACATCATAGAATATGCTGCAGTAAACAAAATGTTAGTCGATACACAGTTTAAGCGGTTTGTCGATGCAGGAGCGAAGAAAGGAAGACCGAAAAAGGTAAAAACTACAAACCCTGTAGTCGATGAGAATTATCTTGACTTAGTTTCTACCCCTCAACTCCCATCACCCACCGAGATCACACAAGAATATATCCCATAGATATCCACCATCATCCCTATCGATATCTGTATCGATGAGAATTATCTTGACTTAGTTTCTACCCCTCAACTCCCATCACCCACCGAGATCACACAAGAATATATCCCATAGATATCCACCATCATCCCTATCGATATCTGTAAAAATTCCATGCCCAAAATGCTAAATGAACAGTTTCACCACGATGGCGACTTCCAGGAATTCATTGAAAACATCCCTGAATTATTTACATCTGCCCAGAAAATTACCACCAAATGTATGTTAATCAAGTCTAGCTCAGGACACGAGACCCTCTCACAGTAGATAGGCCAAATACCCCAAAAACCAAGATCTATGGGAACTATCAAATCCATATTCTTAAGGAACCCCGACAAGACATCTCAAATTGTTTCAAGCTGCACTTCATCCTTTACCCCATTTGTTGTCAGGAATATTGCACCTTCTGCAGGTAGAAGCCGTTCCTCTGGTCTGAATGGTTTAGATCCAGAACAAATAAGTGAACAACAAAGAGTGAAAACCTTCCTTGAATGTTGTAAACACCTGGAATAATTCCTTGATGAAGAACCTGTGTACCTGCAGAACATGTCAAACAAACAAGAACATCAAAGCTACCAGAACATTATTTACACATCCATACAAGTGACTAAGGAATCCAGTAACATATACATGCGAGATCAGTACAACAAATATGTGGGACCGAAATCAGCTTTGCATTAAGAAATCAATGAAGAAGCTTACAACCATTGCCTTAGTGTTGACAAACTCCTCCACAAGACAAACACCTCATCCCCAATATCTCCAACTTGCTCTCTTGTGCTCTCCAATAGATTGGGCTATATAGTCAACTCAATAGCATAACATTACCATTTAGTTCTCTCTCTCAACTATGAGACATGAGCTTGTATTTATAGGCCTCAATGGATAGGAATAGTTGATAGAATTGTGGGTGAGATGGCCATAAGATTCTACCAAGAGGGATATCGATTCCAACCAACCCAGATTGATAGGGATAAGGGAGGACACGAGGCCCATGTTCTAGAAACCTCGAGAATCCTCTTTTTTTCCAATTTTACCAACGATACCACTTATATTCCTTTATGATAGAGAGGTGAAGGGTAAGAACTGCTTCAAGCACAAAGCACATACATGGTGGCACCTCTTTTTTATAGCAGGAATCAGGTGGTGTTGAACAAGGTACTGCTCATCAGCTAAAGGGAAAAAGCGGTGCTAGTATTTTTTATGTAGAATTGACATTCAGAGCATGTTTCCACTCCAAGTTTGGGATTTAGGGAAAACATAGGTATTAGGGATCTCATCACATGAAAACCTTCCCTGAATTTTGTAAACACCTGGAATAATGCTTTGATGAAGAACCTGTGTACCTGCAGAACATGTCAAACAAACAAGAACATCAAAGCTACCAGAACATTATTTACACATCCATACTAGTGACTAAGGAATCCAGTAACATATACATGCAAGATTAGTATAATAGATATGTGGGACCGAAATCAGTTTTGCATTAAGAAATCAATGAAGATGCTTACAACCATTGCCTTAGTGTTGACATACTCCTCCACAAGACAAACACCTCATCCCCAATAGCTCCAACTTGTTCTCTTGTGCTCTCCAATAGATTGGGTTAGATAGTCAATTCAATAGCATAACATTACCATTCAGTTCTCTCTCTCAACTATGAGACATGAGCTTGTATTTATAGGCCTCAATGGATAGGGATAGTTGATAGAATTGTGGGTGAGGTGGCCATAAGATCCTACCAAGAGGGATATCGATTCCAACCAACCCAGATTGATAGGGATAAGGGAGGACACGAGGCTCATGTTCTAGAAACCTCGAGAATCCTCTTTTTTTCCAATTTTACCAAGGGTACCGCTTATATTCCTTTATGGTAGAGAGGTGAAGGGTAAGAACCGCTTCAATAAAAAATCACATACATGGTGGCACCGCTTTTTTATAGCAGGAATCAGGTGGTGTTGAACAAGGTACTGCTCATCAGTTAAAGGGAAAAAGTGGTGCTAGGTTTTTTTATGTAGAATTGACATTAAGCGCATGTTTCCACTCCAAGTTTGGGATTTAGGGAAAACATAGGTATTAGGGATCTCATCACATGCTGGTGACAGGATTTGGGTATAACAGAATGCCCCCCAAAGCATGAGGCTTAGAGGGATACACTAAGAGAGAGCTTTGAGAGAACAAGTTGTCACTTCAAGGTAAGAGTCAGCTTGGTTGGAGAGTGTCGTCGAGTAGGCATATGCAATACATCAATAATTTTGACTCATAGACAATTATAACCAACTCATGGTTGTAGACCAATACTTCAAGGTAAGATTCAGCTTGGTTGGAGAGTGTCGTCGAGTAGGCATATGCAATACATCAATAATTTTGACTCATAGACAATTATAACCAACTCATGGTTGTAGACCAATACAAGGAAGATCCATGAGTGGAATAAACAACCATGGCTACTAGAATACAACGTAGATCCATGTGATAGAGGAATCTAACTTGGACATAGCTACCAGACATACAATGTAGATCTATGTCATACAGACGTAAATTTGAGCATATCCATGCCCATACAAATGTGGATCCATGTGTGATATACAAAACTCCATCATAACCCGGGGAAAGAAATGAGTGCTAAACAAGTACCAAGGGTCTTTGTCTCATTTTCAACAAAGTGCGATTCTATCCATGTGATTACAATGTTCTGAAGTCGAACATGGTAGAAACCACTTGATTACTGGCCAATGATGTGAACCGTTAACAAGTGCGAGGGAAATCATCATTGATGTCAATGATTCCCAAGGTACCCTAGTACAATCTACTGAGTGTGAATAGATGTCTTGATGTCGAACAACCAGTCGATTCTATCAATCAAAGGTTAATGATGTGAACCNGATTGATGTCAATGATTCCCAAGGTACCCTAGTACAATCTACTGAGTGTGAATAGATGTCTTGATGTCGAACAACCAGTCGATTCTATCAATCAAAGGTTAATGATGTGAACCTATGTCGAGAGCAAGAGAATATATCATTGAGGCATACGGATCTCAAGGTACTAAATTTGTTTCTAAGACTATTTCCTGGATGATGAGCTGATGTCGACAGGAATAGTCTCGTCGAAGGAGGGCCATGGTGAATCCCACATCGATGACATGAAACTTGGAACAAAGTTATGGAATGATGTGAATGAGNATTTCCTAGATGATGAGCTGATGTCGACAGGAATAGTCTCGTCGAAGGAGGGCCATGGTGAATCCCACATCGATGACATGAAACTTGGAACAAAGTTATGGAATGATGTGAATGAGGTAACCATAATACTGACTTGAAAGTACTAACATAGAGACCGTTTTGATTGCAAAGGCAAACTTTTTCAACTTCCCTTTGAACATCAGGCGGCACGACAAAATACTTGGCAACATNATACCGACTTGAAAGTACTAACATAGAGACCGTTTTGATTGCAAAGGCAAACTTTTTCAACTTCCCTTTGAACATCAGGCGGCACGACAAAATACTTGGCAACATGACTAGACCAGACAAACACACAGTGCAACAGTGGACAATGCATTCATTTGAAAAATTCAAAGGAGTGACATGAATCATGAGAGTGGATCATCATAGAAATCAGCTGAATACCCAATTGACTGAAATGATATGTAGACAAGTGCCCTGTTCAAAGGTAACGACAAACTGCTATTTATTTGCAAAATGATTCCCTTCCCTTAATTTCCCCATCATGATTGATGAGTTCCTCTTTTCATTTTTATGAGTTCAAAGAGGGTAACAAACACTTGTTGTAGCACGTCCAAAGACAACTCCAAACTCATATTTTTTATGAACTTGAGAGAGGAGGGGTTCGTTCCCAAAATAGGGTCTCTCAATGTTTAATTTAACGAGTCAAATGAAAGTTAACTCGGTATCATTCATGTTTAGAGAGTGTGAACGACCACGAAAGAAGAATCCACAGGGTCCTTTTTCGTAAATAGTTCATTTAAAATGAAAAAGTGATAACCTACCATCAGATGAACGACTCTTGAAGTGCTTTAACAAGCGTGAAGAAGACAAGATCGCTCTACAATATTTCTGTATTTAAGGAGCCCGAAAAGAGTTTAAAGAAGACTCCACTAGGTCTCTTTTCATGATGAGAGATTTTACGAGTCTGAAAAGAATCAGAAAAGGACTCAGACCTTTGATGGTAAGTTTGGAGAGCATGACCAAAGTGTCGCAATAAATGTTCAAAGACTTTTTCCATTTTATGGTAGTACAAAAAAGTCAAAAACAAACTCCCAAAACTTTTACTGCTACCACTCTTTATCCTGCAATGACTTAAAAAACAACTGTTAAACTCTCCAATAAACGACATTAAAGGATCATGACTGATAGATTTTTAAAAACTATGATATGCCAAAACCTAAAATGCTTATAAAAGTTATGTAAATAGTAAAAAACAAAACATTTTACCATTTACCAATAGTGGAGAGCCTTTGGAGAAGTTTCTTGGTAAAATTTTTAGTTGGTGATTTTGGGAGCATATACCGCCAGATTTTCACGTCGTCAGTTCCAGGTAAAATCTTGAACCTTGATCTTTCATTTTATGCTTTCATTTTTTATTTTTGGGGGTGTTTTGGGCAGTTTGGGCGAGCCCTAAAACCATGAATGTAGGCACCGCTCTTATTTTTTGCAGGATAGGCAGTACCCCGCAGGAAGCATGCCTAAAACACTTCACTCAGGTGGTGCCACTACCTATCGTCATTGAGACTCAGGCGGTGCCGACCGTGGGTAAAGAAAAACATATGTACAAGGAAAATTAGCTAAATTTTAATGATTTAAAAGGTTGATGATGTTTCTAATTAGCCTTGTGATGGTTTTGGCAGGTTTCCATTGTTAAAAAATGGTTATTTGGAAAGAGAGGAAACATGACAATGATGATGCATTTATTAAATGAAACACAAGATGTATAGCCGTGTTGAGAGACTGTGGTCTTCTGAAGTTTTTTTGCAAACCCAGCATGGTGTCACATGAGCATTTATTAGAGCATATTCCCTTTATGTGGAATACATAGCAACAATATTTTGAGGTGGGCGCTCATGTATTGATAATTGAAGTAGAAGNCACACCCAGCATGGTGTCACATGAGCATTTATTAGAGCATATTCCCTTTATGTGGAATACATAGCAACAATATTTTGAGGTGGGCGCTCATGTATTGATAATTGAAGTAGAAGATATCTACCTCTTGACAGGCCTATCAAGACGAGGTTCTCCCATCTCTTTGATTAGTTCCTATGGAGGGGACATCACCACCCAGGAGTTGATAAATTTCCATTGTATTCCAGGGACCAGGACATTAGGGAATAAAATTCCCATCAAAGCAGTGGTGGATGGCCCCGTTCACATAGTCTTATTCACCATGCAGATATTGGTGGGGAGCCAAGGGGTTCATCAGGTATCTAGAGAACATATGCTCTACGCTATAGAGGCTATGGCACCCATAGTCTTCAACTGGGCAGAGGATCTATTACCGGTTTTCAAAAATCAGCTGACCAAGTGTCGGGAAGGAGAGTTGAAGCAATTTGGTTTCAGATCCATCTTAGCATGTTTCTTCTTTGAGCGGGTCCCCCAGCTGAGACCCCAGGTAGTATTTACAGAGTTGAGGGTGAGAGACCCTCGTATGCTGAGGTGGGTTCAGATCATGTCCCACACAGGGGCAGGTAGAGGCAAGGTGAAGTTTGGAGACCCATTTTTTCGATGGCTGAGAGACCAGCTCCTCATGGTTAAGGACTATGCATACGTGGGTACTGACTTCAGGGGTGAGCCTGACCTACCGCTTCCACCTGGTGCACAATGGGGCGACATTGGTAATAAACAAAAACCCTAAAATGGCAATTGTGTTTTTATGTTTTATATTTTATATGTATAGTAACGAGACTTAAATGTTTTCATGCAGATGTCGGAGCAGCACGACCTAGGGGGTCCTCCCCACTAGATAGGAAAGATGGAGCTTGTTTTTTTCCACAGGACAATGATGTGATGGGGGAGCTAGAGGATAAACTCAAGAGGTTAACTCTAGACATACCCTATACCTTAATTGACAACCTCCCACTGAGATACTAGAGGCCCACTGCGGGAGTACCAAGTCATTTCAGTAGACTGCTACCTCGAGTAGCTCGAGTGGTCATGTGTTACCACGAGCATCACTAGATTATAGGTTGCATGATGTATCACTAAAATATGATAGATAGCTTCAAGATTTTTGTATGATGTTATTTTTCCTGAAAGCCTGAGCGCTTCAGATGAGGTCTCGTGACATATTTTTTGTAAAACATATATATATATATATACAGACTTTTACCTTTGGTGTTTATATGTCTCAAATGGTGAATGTATTTACATGAGTTTTATGTGTCTTTTACAGTTTATTT
Organism: Pseudotsuga menziesii; assembly: GCA_001517045.1. Lineage (NCBI taxonomy): Eukaryota > Viridiplantae > Streptophyta > Pinopsida > Pinales > Pinaceae > Pseudotsuga > Pseudotsuga menziesii. The sequence continues at coordinate 105,672 of LPNX011151679.1, forward strand.
ACAGTGAACCATGTTTTATTTTCACGTCATGAATGGGAAATATGCCAGTCTAGGATGTAATTTCCCAATGAGTCAGAAACTGCATTATCTTCCCTAGGGATATGCCTATAGGTAATAGCTTCGAATTACCTCTCCAGTAAACGTACCCTTAGGAAGAGATGAAGAAGCATGGGATTTCTGATAGTATAGACATGGTTTAAATGACAAACCACTAGTTGTGATTCCATTAAAACTACCAAGTTACGAACGTCTTGGGAGGCAGCTTCAGTCAAAGGACCTATGACTGCTTGATACTCCACTAAAACAAAATCATGTGATTACCATCTCTTTTAGCTTCCTTTTTAGCATCCACCATCACTTTTAGTGTATTTTTCATCATTTTTTGGACAAAGTGGACACTTTTCCACAGGATGGAGCTTTTAATGATGTTATTTGTGTCCCTTTTTAAAAGTTGGCACTATTTTGGACGCTAATTAGCATCCCAATTAGCGTCCCAATTAGCATCCCAATTAGCATCCCTATTAGCACCCCTATTAGCATCCCAAATAGCATCCCAATTAGAGTCCCAAATACAGTCCTAAATATCGTCCCAATTAGCATCCTAATTAGCGTCCTTTTTTAAAGGTTGGTGTTGTTTNTTAGCATCCCTATTAGCATCCCAAATAGCATCCCAATTAGAGTCCCAAATACAGTCCTAAATATCGTCCCAATTAGCATCCTAATTAGCGTCCTTTTTTAAAGGTTGGTGTTGTTTTGGACGATAATTAACATCCCATTTAACGTCCCAATTAGTGTCCCAATTAGCATCACAATTATCATCCCAATTAACATCCCAATTAATGTCCCAATTAACATCCAAAAAAGATATCTTACTTGTATACTAAATGTTCCTTATTTAGGGCTCTTGTGGAGAAATTTGGCACCATGTATGACCCATGATTCCCACAGACAAAATTTATGTTTCAAGATCCCAATTTTTTCCCTATAACAAGGAATGGATCTCAAGAATCATGTACATCCCATGATTCCATTAGGTCATTGGTATCAACTCACAATCTAAGTTTTGGCCATAAACCTTGGAAAATACTATGCATACAATCCATAGTGTACTTAACAGTATTAAAATGAGAATAATATCCTACATGCAAGACAAACATCCCATAGATCCTAGCTTGATGAAATATGTATAGACCATAATAACTATAGGAAAATGTTATGGACTAAAACTATGATCTTTTTACCTTGGACTAATCTATAAGAACATTATTATGTACCAAACTTGAAATTCCCAACATATCCCGTTTGTGTGACAAAGATATCAAATTTAGGGCCAATGCAAATGTTAGGGCATACGAACACCCATTTTTAGCATAAAAATTTCCCTATTCATGGTTAAGTCATTGAGATCCATCAATGCATAATTTACACATGTGGATGCGATGGATCATTTATGTGTGTGGGTTAAGTATGCCATTTATGTATGTGGGTTATGTATGTCACATGGGTTCAAAAATGCATCACAACAAAGCATTGGAGTTAAGTGTGCACAAGCCACTGTGGCATTAGTAAGGGTGTGTATTCATCATTCAACACCTTATCCCATTAGAGATCTATAGTTGAGGCACTCGGGATAGGGAAAGTATTACCTCTAGATCGCAAGCTCATAGGAGGCAAGGATCACCTTTTTCTTGGAAACTCCATAGGTGACAAAGATACATTACCTTGTGGAAGTCACTATGTAGCCTATGGTAGGTTTACGGGGCATTGTACTATATCATTTAAAAGGCGGAGGGTTTATCATTCATTACTAAATATGGCTCAATTTTTGTGGAAATTAAGGCCAGCAATAGATTAATTTTACTCACAACAATGATCAATTGATCATGCAAAATTGCTAACAAGAGAGATTGAATATGGAGCTATAACACTAAATTGTATTAACTGAGTGTACAATATCCAACCTTGTAATAACATAGGCTGCTGAATAAATATAATACATCAAGGAATCGAATGCATGAGGAGGCATCCAAATCTAGCATAAAGCAGGCTTACCAAAAATAAGCNTAGCCAACCTTGTAATAAAATAGGCTGCTGAATAAATATAATACATCAAGGAATCGAATGCATGAGGAGGCATCCAAATCTAGCATAAAGCAGGCTTACCAAAAATAAGCAAATCCCCCATAGGTGTAAAATGCTGATCCCAAATATGTCATGGAGCTCATGAATTGGAAAAAAGGCATAGGAAAGCTAAAGAGTGGTGGAATGGCAGCTCATACATGCTTTTGCATGGAGAAAAGAGAGGAGGATGTGTAGGACAAAAAACAAGTCAACCTCACCTAGTCTAGCTTTTTCTTTTGCCTTAAAACACTGAAAAAGTAGGCATTAAAGCAGAAAAAGCAGAAGGGCACCTAGGAGGCCAGGAATAAAGCAGAATTGATTCCTTTAGCTCTCCCATGCACTACATGAGTCAAATGTGGCAAGTTTGACCTCTATGGATAGGCAAATAGCAACTTGCACAAGGTGGGACACATGAACTAGGAAAATAAGACAAAAATAAATGAATTAATGTCTAAGTGGGTAAACTATGGGTTGATTATTCTAACACCCCCCCTTAAGCCTGAATTATGAGTAATATATCAGAAAATTATAGGGCCTAGCAACAAGGCTTAGTCACCCTTTACATACTGCAAATCCATTTAAACTAGGAAAGAGGCAAAACCAACTTGGGAAAATCCTCCCTCAAACATGGACTGTAAAACAAAATTGTAGAATCTTGTCTTTACTCATGCTTTCACAGCATGATCAGCAATCCCCAGCAGTGATTTGAGATTGCTGAAGGTATTCTCACAAAATGATTTGGTGAATATATCAACTACTTGTTCTGAAGATGAACAAAAGAGTAGGTGAATGGTGCCATCATGCAAAAGTTCTCTGATGTAGTGCATATGGATCTCAATGTGTCTGGTTCTCTGCTTCTGAACTGGATCCTTGCAGATTTGAATGGTACTCTGGTTATCATAGTAGATGGTAGTGGAGTACTCAGGTTCGAAACCACACTTTCCAAGTAAACCCTGCAACCATAACCATTGAGTTGCTGCATTAACAACTCCTCTGTACTCAGCTTCTGTAGATGAGAGTGCAATGGCACTCTGTTTCTTGCTTGACCAGCTGATTGGCCCTTCTACAAGCATGAACACATATCCTAAAGTGTAATTTTTGTCTGTGCTATCACCTACCCAATCAGTGTCAGTAAATCCAATCAACTCAAGATTAGATTTTGCTTTATGGAAGATCCCATGTGTCCTTGTTCCNTGGAATTTTTGTCTGTGCTATCACCTACCCAATCAGTGTCAGTAAATCCAATCAACTCAAGATTAGATTTTGCTTTATGGAAGATCCCATGTGTCCTTGTTCCCTGAACAAAGTTAAGGATCCTTTTGGCTGCTTTCCAATGGATCTCTTGAGGCTGATCCATGAATATAGAAGCCACACTTGGTGCATAACAAAGATCAGGTTGAGTATGTGTCAAATACAATAAACAGCCAATCAATTGACTATACAGTGTATTGTTTACCATCGGTGAAGAATCAACTTCTTCCATCTTCACTCCTGAAAGGAAAGGAGTTTTTCTTTCTTTGCAATCCTTCATTTTGAATTTGTTCAGCAATTCCAAGGCATATTTGGACTGGTGCACCTTAATTCCAGCTTTGGTTTGAGATATCTCAAGCCCCAAAAATTGACTTAAGATCCCCAAATCTGTCATGGAGAAGGCTTGGTTCATAGCTCCTTTTAAGGAAGCAATCTCAGCCTGTGAGCTTCCTGTAATGAGGAGGTCATCAACATATAACACAATGATCATTAATGAACCATTAACTAACTTCAAATAGACATTTGTATCTGATTTTCATCGAACAAAATTCAGTGATAGCAAGAAGCTATCAATCTTGGCATACCAAGCCCTGGGGGCTTGCTTTAGCCCATACAATGACTATCTCAACCTGCACACAAGAGAAGGGTTAGTAGAAAAACCTCAAGGATGATACATATATATCTCCTCAGTGAGATCTCCATTCAGGAAGGCACACTTTACATCCATGTGATGTACCTCCCATTTCCTTGAGGCTGCAATGGCTAGAGCTAGNCTGATACATATATATCTCCTCAGTGAGATCTCCATTCAGGAAGGCACACTTTACATCCATGTGATGTACCTCCCATTTCCTTGAGGCTGCAATGGCTAGAGCTAGCCTGATGGAGTCCATTTTTGCCACTGGGGAAAAAGTCTCATTGTAATCTATGCCATGAACCTGTGAGTAGCCCTTGGCTACCAATTTGGAATTGTACTTCAGTGGTGAACCATCAGCAGAAAATTTGGTCTTATAGACCCACTTACACTGTACTAGTTTTCTCCCTGGGGGAAGATCCACTAGCTCCCATNCTGGAATTGTACTTCAGTGGTGAACCATCAGCAGAAAATTTGGTCTTATAGACCCACTTACACTGTACTAGTTTTCTCCCTGGGGGAAGATCCACTAGCTCCCATGTGTTGCTCTTCTGGAGTGAGCTGAACTCCTCCTTCATGGCTGTTTGCCATCTTGGATCTCCTACTGCTTCTTCATATGTTTGAGGATCAGACTCCACCATCAAATAGAATTTTTCAGCAAACATAGGATCCTTCATGCATAGACCACTCTCAAATTGAGATCTAGTCCTCCTTGGGTCATTGGGATCCCTAGCTAGCTCACCTGCTGCATGTAGTGTCTTGGCTGCGCATTTTGGCCTTGTGGGGATGTTAGGGTCTGCAATAAACTCATCTCCATCAAACAAATCAGAATCATCATGTTCAACAAACTCTTTACTTACTTCTTGAGGTTCAGGTGGTGAAGAGGCTTCACCAACTTCCACTTCTGCAAGGGGTTCTTCTTCAAATTGGACACTCCTTTCAATGAAGGCTTTATTTGTGCTCAAATTTATCAGCTTGTACCCTTTTGAATCTTCAGAGTATCCAACAAAAAGACACTCTTGGATTTGGGGCTGCAAAGCCTTCCTCTTCTCTATCGGGATTCTAGCCCAAGCCTTTGAGCCAAAAATCCTAAAATGGGTCACATATGGCTTGTGCCCACTCCATGCTTCGAAAGGAGTCATACCATCAAGCCGTTTGTGAGGCACCCTATTCTGAATATAGGCTGCACATTTGATAGCTTCGGCCCAGTACTTTGGTGGCAAAGTTTTGGCCTCCATCATGCATGTTGCCATCTCCTTCAGTGATCTGTTCTTCCTCTCAGGAACACCATTTTGCTGTGGTGTGTAAGGGATAGAATGCTGCATCTGAATACTTGCATCTGCACAATAGTTAATAAAATCAGACTTGACATACTCACCACCATTGTCAGATCTGAGGGCCTTGAGTTTCCTTCTAGACTCGTTTTCAGCCAAAGCCTTAAAGACTTTGAATAGGCCAAAAACTTCAGACTTGTATTTCAGGAAGTGAACCCAACAATACCTGGAAAAGTCATCAATGAAATTTAATGCATNTAGACTGGTTTTCAGCCAAAGCCTTAAAGACTTTGAATAGGCCAAAAACTTCAGACTTGTATTTCAGGAAGTGAACCCAACAATACCTGGAAAAGTCATCAATGAAATTTAATGCATACTTGGCCTGAATCATGGACATATGAGGGAATGGACCAGCAACATCACTATGGATCAGCTCGAGGGGTGCATAGGTTCTCTCATGACTAGCTCTCTCAAATTTGTGCTTTGGGTGTTTTCCTAGGATACAGCCTTGGCAGACTCCTTTGGAAAATTTTATCTTGGGCAACCCTATGACCATTTCTTTCTCACTAAGATCAAACAAATACTTGTAATTTAGATGGCCAAATCTTTCATGCCACAGCTTGCTGGTTTCATTAGCATGAATGAGAAGAGCAGAGGGGTTTGAGTAAGGTAGGAAGTGTGAGAACATGTATACCTTTTGAGCATGATTCACAACTCCTTTTGCAATGACTCTACCAATTGAAATCTCTGTGATCTCAACTTCATCGAGGGAGAATATGACCTTCTTAGGAGACCCAGTGTGGGTCATCTGGTACACTGACAGGAGGTTGGAGGCGAGACCAGGCACATAAAGCACATTGCTGAACTTACCATGATCAAGATCTATCCTTCCTTTGCCTTTAATTTCAGTGTGAGAGTCATCTCCCAGTACAACAGATGGTCCTTTCGACATATCCAGTGAGGAGAGGGCCTCCTTAGTCGAAACCATGTGTCTTGAAGCTCCAGAATCAATGATAAAACTGGGTGAGCTTGATGTGCCAGCAACTAGAGCATGAACTCTCTCTGTCATCTGAACTTGATCCTCCTTCTCTCTTCTTTGAGCTTTCTGGAAGGGAGATGCCATTCTTCTCCAGGATATTGGTCAGCATGTCTATCTGCTTTTTCATACAAGAGCTTTTAGTGTGATTTCCCTTATTACAGTATGCGCACTTGTTCATTTCACCTTTGTTCTTCTTCTTCTGGTTATTCTTCTTGGGACCTTGTAGATCCTCCGGAGACTATTTCTTGTCTCTCTTTTGCTCAGGTGGATTTTTAGCTTTCTTTTTGCTTTTTGAATCCACCGTTGAATCTCCAGCAATCAAAGCTTTATCTTTGGATGGTTTGATGGTGCCCATCATCACCAGCTTGTCCTGTTCTTGTATGAGAGATTCCATGAAATCTGCAAGGCTAGGCATCTTCCAGGCTCGAGCTGTTAGTTTTGTGGCATAGAAGGTCGAAACAAACACTAAATAATCAGGGCCCAGCTTCGAGAGGATGGCCAGTATGAGCTGATCATCTTTCTTTTCAATACCACATTGTTTCAGCTGCAAAACTAGTGCTTTGAACTTGGAGAAATATAGCTGTAGGGATTCAAAGCTTGTTGGACTCAGAGAAATCAGCTCATTCTCGATTTGATGTCCCCTCATCTCATCTGTCTTTCCAAAAAGATCAGAAATATTTTCCCATACTTCATTCGGTGATGTCAATCCATCGAGATGGAAAAGGAGGTCTCTGGAAATACTCAGGCACAGGAGGCCATAAGCCTCATCCCTCCTGTTGTGCCATTTGATCTTCTCTGCAGCTGCATTGGGCTCTACTTCTGTTGCCGTAGTCACCCTGTAGAGGCCTTTTTCTCTCAATAGTATCTCCATCTATGCTTTCCATTCAAAGAAATTGAAAGGAGTCAAGATAGTTTTCTGTGATTGATCCATAGCTCTAGAAAATCTGTCCCGGCTGTCAGTAGAAGGCTCCCAGTCTTTGATGTTGAACCTGCAAAACAATTTTTGAAGGAGAGAAACAACCTACAATGGCTCTGATACCATGTGGAAATTAAGGCCAGCAATAGATTAATTTTACTCACAACAATTATCAATTGATCATGCAAAATTGCTAACAAGAGAGACTGAATATGGAGCTGTAACACTAAATTGTATTAACTGAGTGTACAATATCCAACCCTATAATAACATAGGCTGCTGAATAAATAGAATACATCAAGGAATCGAATGCATGAGGAGGCATCCAAATCTAGCATAAAGCAGGCTTACCAAAAATAAGCAAACCCCCCATAGGTGTAAAAAGCTGATCCCAAATCTATCATGGAGCTCACGAATTGGAAAAAAGGCATAGGAAAGCTAAAGAGTGGTGGAATGGCAGCTCATACATGCTTTTTCATGGAGAAAAGAGAGGAGGATGTGTAGGACAAAAAACAAGTCAACCTCACCTAGTCTAGCTTTTCCTTTTGCCTTAAAACACTGAAAAAGCAGGCATTAAAGCAGAAAAAGCAGAAGGGCACCTAGGAGGCCAGGAATAAAGCAGAATTGATTCCTTTATCTCTCCCATGTGCTACATGAGTCAAATGTGGCAAGTTTGACCTCTATGGATAGGCAAATAGCAACTTGCACAAGGTGGGACACATGAACTAGGCAAATAAGACAAAAATAAATGAATTAATGTCTAAGTGGGTAAACTATGGGTTGATCATTCTAACAATTTTCCCATGAAATTTTGCCATGAAAAAAGTGAAAAACGTTGTTTCCATGGGAAAATAGTTTAATTTTTTGAAAAAATTTGAAAATGGCCCTGATGTTCGTCGTTATAGCGACGTTCTTGACCTTTCGTCGCTATTACGACGATTGTTCCTTGCTATTACGATGATAGTTCAAGAACGTCATTATAGCGACTAAAGGTCAAGAATGCCGCTATAACGACGAAGGTCTAATGTTAAGGCCGAAGTATCAATGTTAAGGGCGGTGCGAGGAGGAGTAATTTACAGAGTTACACTAGAGAATCAAACTGCTAAATAAGGACACTTCAACTAATTAATAACACCTAAATAAGGACACTTCAACTAATTAATAGCACCTAAATAAGGACACTTCAACTAATTAATAGGATTTGACAAACTTATACATAGTGTTTGGTGCTTAGTTGGAGACTCCACCAATTATCAATATCAGTTTGCTTGCACAATGTTCAAATTTTAACATAACATTTCAAATCCAATTCTTATTTTTAAGTAAATAAAACAAGACCTAATTACCAAATTATTAACAAACATTGATATTATTTTCACAAACAACCATACTATAAAAAAATATGAAATATATATGACCATTATCGAAACAATTACAAACAAAAATCTTTTTACAAAGGTTTACAAAGTTACAATAAAAAAATTCAACTCATAAATAAATTTATTAATATTTAACAAACTTATACATGGCGCTTTGTTGGAGACTCCAAATATTTTTGTGACATATGAATACCCATGTGTTTGTACATCATTAAAATTTTGGCATAGTAGTAAAATCAAAATTATTATAATAAATTTATTTAATTATAAAAGTTTTTAATTATTAAAATAGTTGTTGTACTTGTTGTTGATGTAATTGTAAATGTATTCACTTGTATTTATTATCTATTGTAACCTGATGTTTATTCCGGGATGTTATTATGTCATGTCATGCCCCGATGTTCTGATCTGGAAGATCTATAATGTAAAAAAGTCATGTCAAGTCATTGTGGGTAACCCTCCTATTGTCTAAGGGTTAAACTCCCCGCAATTTCAGGGCACTAGGGTTATTAGACTCTCCTAGAGAGGTCGGCCCTAGTTGGGTTTTAGTCATGCTAGGATTAGTATAAATAGAGAGCTGGACTCTCTATTTAGTACACATCACAAACACACTCAAGTGTAGTGCATAGTTGATGAAGGAGAAGACACTGGGGCTAGACAAGAAGAAGGTTACTGCTGTCGGGAGAGCATCTTACTATTTTAGGGTTTTACCTTTTGTGCTGATTCTATCTCTGAGGAAGTTGCAGGTTTTTCTCCATTTATGGTTTCCCTGAGGAAAAACATTGTGTTCATTGTCTCTTGTGTTTGATTGATGTACCTATTGTTCTCTTAGTTTAAGATCCTAACATAATGCTAGCTTGAATGTTGAAAAAATAACATGGTATCAGAGCTAACCTGAGAAGAAAACACTGTGCAATTGCGGGAACTAGGGATTCCTACTTTGTGAATCTCTCTCCACAGATTTTCAGCAAAAGAAGGTTGGAATAACTCCTTCCCTAGGGCACATCTTTCTATTGAAGCAGAATCCAATTCTGAGGTTTTTCAATTTTGGACCTGACACTGCTGCTAGAAATTAGGGATTTTCACAGAAGAGGAATTTTTTAGTGAGCCCAGGACTGGATTGATCTCCTCCCCAAAATCAAAGTTAGGGATCAATTTCNGACCCGACACTGCTGCTAGAAATTAGGGATTTTCACAGAAGAGGAATTTTTTAGTGAGCCCAGGACTGGATTGATCTCCTCCCCAAAATCAAAGTTAGGGATCAATTTCAAAGCATTTGGTTGGACAGAACTCTGGAAAAGCAAAACCCTAATTTGCTCTTGAACCAGCTCTGCAAGTTTTCAGCTCAAAATTCAGATCTGACATCTTGACCCGGTAAGATCTAAAATCTTTTTTATTTCCATTTATGGTTCTCAGTTAATATGTATCATCATACCAAGCTTGATGAAAATCTTGAGGGAGCTGATAACTTCTGAGCTTGGAAGTATAGGATCTCTTTGGTCCTGGAAGAGAATGGTTTGGACTCCTACATCCATGAGGAGGTTCCAGTTCTAGAGGGAGGTGAGGCTAAGGACTTGCATAAGAGGAAGTTGGTTATGGAAAAGAGAATCATTGCTGATTCTATCAAGGATCATCTCATACCACATGTTTCCTCCCTAAAGACACCTAAAGCTATGCTTGATGCCCTAACCAAATTGCTTGAAGGGAAGAACATAAATCAGAAGATGACTCTGAGAAACCAACTGAAGAATGTGAAGATTCAGAATGCAAAAACAATCCAGTCTTACTTCACAAGAGTTTCTCAGATCAAGGAACAACTAGAAGCAGTAGATGAAGAAGTGGAAAATGCAGAGATTGTGATGACTACCTTGAATGGTATTCCTAGATCATGGGACTCTTTTATTCAAGGCATCTGTGCTAGAAAGAAATTAGTCAAGCTCAGCAGACTATGGGAAGAGTTCTCTCAAGAATAAGCTCGAATAGCAGCTCGAGAAGAAAATATGGGAAGTGAAGATCAAGCTCTCATGGTACACTCCAAGTCAACCAAAAGAATATCTCATCACTCCAGAGGTAAGCACTCTCACAAAGATAACACTAGAAAATATTTGTCTAGGATCATATGTTATACATGTGATGAAGCAGGACATTATGCAAGAAATTTTCCTAAGAAACATAATAACAAAAGGATCAACAAAAGAAGACATCATGCTCATGTGGTAGAGGATGATGAACCATCCAAGAAAAGAACCAGATATGAAAGTGAAGATTCTTCAAGCGAGGATGAATATGTTTTGATTTCTGCTCTCACAGGAAACACTACTCATGGAAGCAATGATTGGCTCATAGATAGCAGGGCTTCCAAACATATGATAGGAATCCTTTGTGAGACTATCAGAACATGAATCACCTCACAAGGTGAAGCTAGGAGATGACTACCAATATCCAATAAAAGGTAGTGGGGAATATTCCTATAAGCTAGACTCTGGAAAGTCTCTGAAAATGAAGGAAGTATTGTTTGTGCCAGGACTCAAGAAGAACCTCCTCTTCATATCTGCATTAGATGCAAAAGGAATGAGGGTTGCATTCATAGATGGTCAAGTCATCATGTGGCCAAAAGGAAAGACTATCGATGATGCGGTGGTGATTGGAGAACAAGAAGGAGGATTGTACAAATTAAAGGGCCATCCAGAACAAGCCTTGGTCCATGACACAGTAGAGCCACATGAATTTTGGCCTAGAAGGCTTGCACATGTGCATTACAGAGCACTACCTATTGCAAGAAAATCTGTTGAAGGTCTTCCAAAAATCGAAGCAAAACATGATGGNGTCGAGACACATGAATTTTGGCCTAGAAGGCTTGCACATGTGCATTACAGAGCACTACCTATTGCAAGAAAATCTGTTGAAGGTCTTCCAAAAATCGAAGCAAAACATGATGGGGTCTGCAAAGGATGTGCGAAAGGAAAGAATACAAAGAAGACATTTCCAAGTAGCGAAAGCAAAGCAAAAGGAATCTTGGAAATCATCCACTCCAATGTATGTGGTCCTATGTCATCAAACTCACTAAGCGGGTATGCATATTATGTTTCTTTTATTGATGAATTTTCTAGGAAGACATGGGTTTACTTCATGAAGAACAAAGATGAAGTATTCAGCAAGTTCAAGGAGTTCAAAGCCTTTATTGAAAACCAGACTGAAAAGAAGATCAAGACCTTTCGATCAGATAATGGCGGAGAATTCACTTCAAATGGTTTCAAAGATCTATGCAAAGAATTAGGGATTAAGAGGGAGTTGTCCACTCCTTATAATCCAAAATAGAATGGAATTGCAGAAAGGAAGAATAGAACTATCATGGAAGCTACAAAAGAAATGATTCATGATCAAGACCTTCCTATGCATCTTTGGGTGGAAGCTGCCAGAATAGCGATGTATGTAGAACCGTACTCCACATAGAGTACTCGAGAACAAGACTCCTGAAGAAGTCTTCTCCAGAAAGAAACCAGAAGTCAGCCATCTCAGAATATTCGGCTATCCTATGTACATACACATTCCAAAAGAGAAGAGAACAAAATTAGATCCTTCAGGAAAGAAGGGTATATTTCTGGGATACTCTAAAAGCTCGAAGGATTACAGAATATATTTCCGAAGATACAGGAATATTGACATCAGCAGGGATGTGACATTTGATGAAGACACAGCTTACAACAAATCCAGAAAGAGACGTGCTGAAGAACCTGAAGAACTAGAAGCACCCAGAGTTCATGATACAACCATGAATGAAGAAACTCAAGAAGAAGATTGATAATTTGAAGAACCACAAAGACCTGTAGATCCACCTCTGGAGAAGAATCCTCATAAGAGGAAACCTGCTTGGGTACAAGAACTTATCCAAGGTGTGGAAAGATATGGGGCTCCAAAAGAAAATCACAGAGAAAGAGAGAGGACTAGATCATGTTCCGGGTATGTAGCATTACTATGTGATTTCATTGATAAAGAACCTTCCAGTTATGAAGAAGTGGTAGAACGGAAAGAATGGAAGGATGCTATGATCGAAGAATACCAATCGATCATGAAAAATGATGTTTGTGATGTTGTCCCAAGACCAAAAGGGAAGTCAGTTGTAAATTCCAAATGGATCTACAAGATCAAGCATGCTGCAGATGGTAGCATTGAAAAATATAAGGCAAGATTTGTGGCTCAGGGTTTCTCTCAGAAAGAAGGAATAGATTATGAAGAAACCTTTGCACCTGTAGCTAGATACACTTCCATCATATCAGTACTTGCTTTGGCTGTAATGATGAAATGAAAGATACACCAGATGGATGTCAAGACTGCTTTCTGGAATGGTGTAGTGGAAGAGGAAGTGTATGTAGAACAACCAATCAGTTTTGAGACACATGACAGGGAGTCTCATGTGTGCAGATTGAAGAAAGCCCTGTATGGTTTGAAACAGGCACCCATGACATGGTACGACCAAATTGATAGCTTTCTATCCAGTTTTGGCTTTACCAAGAGTAAAGCAGATTCCAACCTTTACTACAAGGTTGAAGATGGCAACCCAGTGATGCTTCTACTATATGTAGATGATTTATTTGTGATAGGTATGGATGGGTTGATTGTTGATACAAAGAGAAAGCTTTCTTCCGAGTTCAAAATGAAAGACTTGGGTATGATGCATTATTTTCTAGGTATGGAGGTGTCGCAGAGTACGGATGGAATCTTCCTTGGACAAGGGAAGTATGCAATAGCGATCTTGAAGAGGTTTGGGATGATGGAATACAAGGCTATGGCCACACCTATGGCATCGAACTTGAAGCTATTGAGCGATGCTTCATCAGAGTTGGTCGATGCTACGATGTATCGTCAGATGATTGGGTCCTTGATGTACTTGATGAACACGAGACCATACATTTTCTTTGCTATGAACACCTTGAGACAGCTCTTAATAGATCCAAGAAATGTTCACTTGATTGCTGTAAATCATATTCTGAGGTACCTGAGGGGTACAGTTGATTATGGGCTTAAGTATGATTCAAATCAGAAGATTAACCTCAAGGGTTATGTTGATTTAGATTGGGCAGTCAGTGCCATTGATAGGAAGAGCACTTCAGGGTGTTGCTTTAGTATGGGATCAGGTGTGATCTCTTGGTTTAGCAAGAAGAAATCCTGTGTGGCACTGAGTACAACTGAAGCAGAGTATGTCGCAACTTGTTCAGCTTTGTGTGAAGTTGTAGAAGAACCTGGTGTTCCATGGTATTTCAAAGCATATCGACATCACGTATCACTATATCAGGGATATGGTGCAGAGGGGAGCAATGCAGCTCCAATATGTTGCGATGGATGATCAGACAGCTGATGTGTTGACAAAGCCACTAGCCAAAGTGAAGTTNACATCAAGTATCACTATATCAGGGATATGGTGCAGAGGGGAGCAATGCAGCTCCAATATGTTGCGATGGATGATCAGACAGCTGATGTGTTGACAAAGCCACTAGCCAAAGTGAAGTTTGAGTATTTCAGGGAGAAGATTGGTCTTTTCCAGATCGAGGTCCCTTCCAAGGGAAAGTGGCGAGACTAGAAGCCATTTTGATGAGCAGGTCAGATGTAAGGGCTGATCCATTCTATCATGGTGAGAGGATTTGGTTCCTTCCATGTTAGATATGAGTGCTGAATGCCATTTTGGGAATGGAGGTACTTGGTCAGTTACCAGGAACACTCATTCTAGGACTGAGAGAGCCATTCTGACGAGCAGGTCAGATGTAAGAGCTGAGCCATTTTTTCATGGTTAAAGGATTAGGTTCCTCCCATGTCAAATATGAGTGCTGGCCATTCTAATGAGCAGGTCAAGTGTAAGGGAAACTGCCACTCTTCGGGAGAGTGGAGGAACCTGGTCCGTTACCAGGTAGCTCAGTCTGGGACTAGGGGCCATTCTGGAAAGGGTGTAGGATTTGGTTCCTACTACTTCAGATGTGAGTGTAGACCATTTTGATGAGGGGGTAGGACTTGGCTCCTATGAGATCTGGGACTAGGGGCCATTCTGGAAAGGGTGTAGGATTTGGTTCCTACTACTTCAGATGTGAGTGTAGACCATTTTGATGAGGGGGTAGGACTTGGCTCCTATGAGATCAGATATAAGTGCAACTACCATTGTTCGGAAGAATGGAGGCACTTGTTCTATTACCAGGTAGCTCAGTCTGGGACTGGGGGCCATTCTAATGAGGGTGTAGGATTTGGTTCCTACCAGGTCAGATGTGAGTGCAAGCCTTTCTGATGAGGGTGTACGATTTGGTTCCTACCAGGTCAGATGTAAGTGCTGAAGCCTTTTCACAGGTGATAGTGATGTCCTGTCATGCTGGTGAATGTGAGTGCTAGGCCTTTTTGATGTGATTGTAGACTCCTACATGATTATATGTGAGTGCTGGGTGTGCCTTTCTGACAAGTAGGTCAGATGTAAGTACTGGGTGGGCCATTCTGATGAGTAGGTCAGATATAAGCACTGAAGAAGACCTACATGATGGCTAGGCCTACAACCAACATGAAGAAGGCTGGCTCTGTAGAACTTCCTGTGACGAGAAGAATCATGAGATAGCACATATGATGGTGACCAGAGAAGATCCAGATCGAGCTATGATCCTGATCCAGTTATGATGACTGCGAGAGATCCTGATTGAGTGATGATCTAGATCCAATAGTGATGATCTAGATCCAATAGTGATGATCCAGATCGAGTGATGATCCAGATCCAGTAGTGATGATCCATATCTAGTAGTGATGATCCAGATCGAGTGATGATCCAGATCCACCAGTAATGATGATCCAAATCGAGTGATGATCTAGATCCAGAAATGAATATGGCATGAAGATAAATATGACTTGAATACAAAGATAACTTGGAGATGCAGATGACGAGAATATCTAGAGAAGAAGAATAGTGATGAAAATTGTGTCGAGAGAATACCTTCCTAGTTAAGAGGGAGTGTTGATGTAATTGTAACTTCAGAATGTATTCACTTGTATTTCTTATTTATTGTAACCCGATGTTTATTTCAGGATGTTATTATGTCATGTCATGCCCTGATGTTCCGATCGGGAAGATCTAAAATGTAAACAAGTAATGTCAAGTCATTATGGGTAACCCTCCTATTGTATAAGGGTTAAAGTCCCCGTAGTTTTGGGGCACTAGGGTTATTAGACTCTCCTANAGGAAGATCTAAAATGTAAACAAGTAATGTCAAGTCATTATGGGTAACCCTCCTATTGTATAAGGGTTAAAGTCCCCGTAGTTTTGGGGCACTAGGGTTATTAGACTCTCCTAGAGAGGTCGGCCCTAGTAGGGTTTTATTCATTCTGGAATTAGTTTAAATAGAGAGCTGGACTCTCTATTTAGTACACATCACAAGCACACTCAAGTGTAGCACATAGTTGAGGAAGGAGAAGACACTGGGGCTAGACAAGAAGAATGTTACTGCTGTTGAGAGAGCATCTTACTATTTTGGGGTTTTACCTTTTGTGTTGATTCTATCTCTGCGAAAGTTGCGGGGTTTTGTCCATTTATGGTTTCCCCAAAAAAAAACACTATGTTCATTGTCTCGTATGTTTGATTTTTGTACTTGTTGTTCTCTCAGTTTAAGATCCTAACATAATGCTAGCTTGAATGTTGGAAAACTAACACTTGGTATGACAATTTGTGTTTTACTATGTGTNTGTTTTATTTTTGTACTTGTTGTTCTCTCAGTTTAAGATCCTAACATAATGCTAGCTTGAATGTTGGAAAACTAACACTTGGTATGACAATTTGTGTTTTACTATGTGTAATCTTTTCAAGGTAACACATTTTAAGTATATTATTCATCACTAAAATTAAAATTAAAAAGATAAAATGTAATGTTGGTTAAAATATTGCATGGTAATAAAATAAAAAAGGTTTAAATAAATTTTTTTTATTTATGAAAGTTTTTAATATATTATATATTAATAATTATATTGTTGATAATATGGTGATTTGAGAAATATTATGAAACCAAAATATGAAAAAGATTTGTACATCTTAAAAGCACTTTAAATGCAAATGAGTCTATTATTAATCAAAGTTAAATTACTAAAAAAAAAATTAACTAATTATGTTTGGTTTGTTAAATTTCCTATATTACTAAAATTTAGAAAAGACATATCACATATTCTATTTGTTATTGAGAAAGGTAACACACTCTCAATTCAAAGTGAAATTAGTAAATCTTAAAATCAATAAAAGACAATGGCTCATTTTCACCATTTCGCACTAACTTATTTTGATTAATGACACTTACCATTAAAGTGATTGAGTGCCTACCTCAAATCTTAAAATTTTGTTTCATACCATATAAGACCTTTAGGGGCCTAATTTTTTGAAGTGCACTGTGTAAACTATTTATATAGTGTTAATGACAATATTTATTCTAATATTGGTTAAAGGTCTTTACCACAAATTGTTGTAGGTCCTTTTCACAAAATCCACACTTATTGCATGCAATGTATATAGTGGACATATATATTTCATATATTTTTGATAGTATGGTTGTTTGTGAAAATAATATCAATGTTTGTAATTTTTTTTGTAATTAGGTCTTGTTTTATTTACTTAGAAATAAGAATTGGATTTGAAATTTTATGTTAAAATTTGAACATTGTGCAAGCAAAATGATATTGATAATTCATGGAGTCTCCAACAAAGCACTAAGCACTATGTATAAGTTTGTCAAATGCTATTAATTAGTTGAAGTGTCCTTATTTAGGTGTTATTAATTAGTTGAAGTTTCCTTATTTAGGGGTTGTATTCTCTATTGTAACTATGTAAACTACTCCTCCTCACACATATTGAATGCATCTATTGAATGCTCTTGCGACGAAAACATAACTATTGAATGCATTTATCAGAACGTCACTATTAAGACAAGGTACCATATTGA
>LPNX011151700.1:3184-94936 GCA_001517045.1 Pseudotsuga menziesii
TGTTAAAACTATGCCATCTATTGAGTCTGGTGGTAATTCCTTAAACCATTTTCTAACCTCACCATCTAAACTTTGAACAAAAACCCTCATCCAAACGTCCTGATGTTCAAAATTTTGATTGTCTGCGTAACTACAGAATGTATTCCATTGTTCTTCTGCAGTAGCATCTCCCTAGCCATTGAACCTTGGAAGGTATTTTTGATAATCTCCTGCTAGGAGAGCATTGAGAGGCTGGGGTAAGACAAGTGGGGCATATCTTGCTACTGGCATAGCAACCATTCGATTTGGAGGCTGGGCCATTCTAGGTTGAAGACTACTTGACTGTTGTGATGAGGGAGACAAGTTACCAAGATTTGATTTATTAACTGGGACAGTCTTGACCAAAGGAGTATGGATGGAAGATAAAGAAGAAGCTCCTGTTTGCAATGCTTCAAGCTTAACCTTTTCTGACAGCAAAGGGTTTGTAAAGACACAGAAATTGTTAACTTGGGAAGGGGTAAATAACAGGTCTAACTCTTATTTTCCTTTTTCTGAATGTGGATTAAAACAAGGAACTGCAAAAAATGAAGATTCAGGGAGCTCTAAAGCTGCAGGTTGTTTGAATTTTTCTGATGAAGTAGAAATTAGATTTCTCCTAGCCTCCTTTAACAACTGTTCAGGATCTGAGATTCCTGGATTCAAAGGGGATGAGGGATTTCCTCGAGTTCCTATCCTCTTTGAAGCCACTGTAACTTCTTAAAAGGTGACTGAATGTAGTCTATATCAGATCTGACTGATTCTATTCACCCTACGAAATCAGTTCCATGAAAATGTTGATTACCAAGGGAATATATCCTTTCCTTTTTCCATCCCTGGAAACAGCGCCAGAAGATGTTATCCCTAAAGTTGAACCTAGACTACAGGGGTTCAAGCTTAAGGAAATCTTTTTCAACAAGGTGCAAATCAATGAAATCAAACTGATACGAAATCAGAGATAATGGAAAAGTTACACAATTATCAATGAAATAGGCTGGTTTGAAATCAAGTCTATTTTGTACAGATCACACAATTATGAATGAAACAAACTAGTATAATATACAATCTATAATAAAATCAAAACATTATTGAAGAAATAGGCTGGTAGGTCAATCAAATCTACAAGAGAATCAAACAGGAAGTGTATAACATAAAATAACACACAAAGTTCAATATCAAGGTTACTATGATCACAAAGTCATGAGATGAACGTGTCTCTATTTTTAGAAACTATAAGGATAATTTAATTTCAATATAAGCATCACTGTAATGGAATGAAGAGACCATATACATGATAAGTCATAAGAAAGACAATTTATAACATACAAAGACAAACCAAAACCATGCTCATTCAAAGTAGAACCTATTATAGAAGCTGTAGAGTATTCATGTTATACAGACAGTGGTTTAAAACTGGGCATCCATAGCTCCAAAATTCCAACCTCAGTTCCCTTCTGGAGGGCTCATTAAATACAAAACAATGTTTGCTTTAAACTAACCATAAGATCCTATATCTAAGGACTGAACCTCCTCAAAAACAGGGAAGTCAATCCCTTTTAAAAAGTAATAAAGTACAAGTGTAATACATGTGTCAAATAACAACATAATTTCAAAAAGCAAAAAACAATTTAACTTCTAAAGGCTTCTAGAAGCCTCTGATAGTGTTGCTAGGTCACTCAGAACCTGTGAACGCCTCTGTAGTCTGGTGAATTCAGCATCCTTATTGTCCTCCTTGATTTGAGCTTTGACTTGTTCTAGTTGTTTATCAATGGCTCGTTTCTCCCTTAGAACATCTTTGGAAACCATCAGTAGCTTTTGGTATTCCGCCTCTTTGTCGTCTAGGTCTTCATGAAGTCTTTTGTTGGCCACCATCAATTTTTGATTTATGCCTTGCAAATATATTGTTTGTTCTTGGTATGTTTGCAATGACTTCCTACATTGGCTTAATTCAGGAGATATTTCTAAGTCTTCTTCTCCTACGTAGACTCCTTCCTGTAAACCTTTTGATGTTGAACCATCATTTGGAATATCATGCTTGTCTATACAAAACTCTTCTGGTATAATGCCTGCTACGCCCTAAATATCAATAAACTTTTCATTATCTACACAGTATTGGTCCCCTGCTGTATGCACTCTTTCTTCACTACCAGCATCATCAATCACTACAACATTCATGGCATCTTCATGCGCTGCCTCTTTCTCTATATGCATCTTCTTCCTCAGCCTGGTTCTTGGCTTCTCTGTCTTGAATAATTGTTTACAAATCTTATTCTTTGAAGCTATGGTTTTCATCATATCACTGACTTTCTCTAGGTCTTCATTTGTGCAGGAGGCTTCAGGACACAATCCTTCTTGAATGGTTTTCTCAGTAGTATGCTTTTCTTTATTCTCAATAGTTTTAATAGGCTTCTTAGGACTTATTATTGGCTGTTCAGTATCATCCATCATTCTTTTGCCTTTTTCTTTAGGTTTGTCCTTAAACCCTAGCTCTACTAACAGGGATTCCCATGTTCTTTCTTCCTTCTGCAACTGAGCTAAAATCAATAATTAAATTAACCCTTGGTGATAAACAGAGCGAGCTGTATGCGCAGGATGGTTTTGAACCCTGGAAATCATTTTTTGGAGGCTTTTTAACAAGTAAAATGGGATATTTACCTGTATACTTCCATGAATATGCATTAGCAATTTTAGATGACATTTTAATATTATGTCATATATTCCATCAAAGGTGATGTAATTTTGTATCACCTACAAAGGAACCTTCCATTCTGGCTTCATCCTGCTAATATGAACACCATTTTTCCAATCTAACTTTTCACCTCTCGGCATCAGAAATTCACTAAAATCACCTTGACAGTCTTGTTGTTTGAACCATTTTTCACCCTGTGCAGGAACGCCTATTGCCTTAGCAACAGAATTCTCATTTACCCTAACAGTTAGGATTTGCAGCTGAGCCCTTTCATCTCTGTAATTTTCAATAAATAACATGGTCACTTGTGAATGGTAACCTTGCAATTTCTCACAAAATTTAAGCCATCCAGACTTCTGTACAAGCTTGGCAGACCTGGGAAATTGTTTTATCCAGTCTGTATTGCTTGGCTCTAGCCTGCAAATGAAACCTCCAGGGTTTCTCTTCACTATAACCTCTGTCTCTTCCTCATCGGCTGCCTTCAACATTTAGTACCCTAAAGGAATTCCAACTCTGCTGAATGGACCGACTGGGCTTTAAATCTCAGAAAAAAACACACACACTAATCTTTGCTGCAGTTACCTCTGTCTTCACTTCATGCTAGCATCTGGCCTGTTAATAATGCATTTATGCTCGTTCTAGTCTTAATTAAACTGATCTGCAAACCTAACAGAGTGAAGATAACAATGAATATATAACCAAAGGCCTCATCGATCTTACCCTTAAGCCTCTGTCAGTAATGAAAATCAACAAAGCCTTCATGCTATACTGTCCCGAATAGGGATTTCTTTGTTGCCACTGCTTGCCTTGAAATGCAGGGAAGAGTATATAATGTAATCTGGAACCCTAAGCATAACATCTATCAGAGTTTGAAAGCAAACCCTAGCTGTTTCAAACTCTAACACTGCTGCTCATACCCAATGAAGATTGACAGTATACCAACAGGTCTGCAAATACCCTTCTCCAATTAACCAGCAGAGTAATGAGATAGATTTTGGGGGAAAATGTGAATTAATTCGATTCTGCCACGATCAATACTAGCACTCATTACATGTATTGTTCAAATTTCGAAGTGACAACAAGTGTACCTTTTCATAAATGACACCATACAACTCATCATTTCATGGATAGGGGTGCATTTAAAACATGTCCATACCGAATGCCAAATAATTATGCATATGACCAAAGTTTATTATCCCTTTACATTCCATGGTATTAATAGACAATAAACTTTTCAATGAAATTCCCTTTTGAAATTCTGCTGCCAATAAGTGAAATGCTACCAGTTCATGAAATGTTGCCAGTTTGGATAAATGCTGCCAGCTTTAACAATTCACCATATAACATACAATCTCTTGCACATACATAAGTTTAGGCCAAATGAATGAAGATTTTGATGACTCAGGATAATAAAAGAAACCCTAAAGGTGATCAATCTATCATAAGGTATAAAACAAAGGAAAATTAAAACAATAAAAACAAATCAAAATCAAAGATTTTAAAATAAAAAGGTAAAACAACCTTAGAGATAACAAGAGGCATGCAAACGTAGATGGTTGTCTGCTGAGGTTTTGCTCAAATTTATGGATTTTCTTTCTTTAGATCCGATTGACCAGGTTCCTTCCCGCAATCTCAAATTAGAGGAGATAGAACATTTTTTCTATATCCAAAGAATATTCAGGAGGTAAGATAGCTCCCTTTGCAGGAGATCTCAAGGTGGATAGAGATACCTAATGCTACATTGCTCATGATACATCTGTACCTTGAACAATGAAAGAAAGACAAGAAGAGGGATATTGCATCCCAAATCTTAAGAGCATAAGTGCAGCTAGAACATGCAAAGCATCAGGATGTTGACTGTTTGATGGACTTAGATTCCAAGTGACATTCTGTCGTTGGAAACTCTTGAAACTGTTCGATTTTGTAATCCCACATCTTGGGAATTTTCCTTTTTTGTAAAATTTGAAATATTATTTAAAGGGAAAGGTTTCCCAAGTAAGGGGAGGAACTTTGGAGATTAAGCCTAGGATTATACTGAAGAACAGACTGCCAAGTTAGATATCAGGAAAGCTTGTGATTTTTGTACTTTGTAATTTTTTGCAAGTTAATAAAATTGCAGTTATCTTATGCTATGTTTCATGGTTGTTCATTGAATGTATTTAATGAATTCTAGACATTCTTTCATATTTATGGCATGCTAATTATCTGTTATATCTATTAATGTGCAGATATATGTATCAATTTTTCCTTGCATAATTGATATGTTGAATGTATGTTGAACAAATGTATTAGTTTAATCTATGTGATCTATTTCACAAGTGATGATTCGTTAGTAATTTATGGTACCGATTTGTCAATTAGTATCACCTCTTGGATATGTTGTATATTTGTAATGTTTAGATAAACCTTTGCAATGTTTTGTGTAAGATATACTTGAAGTTGGTTAAATTAACTGATCTTAATTTGCATGTTTGTACATTGAGAAATTAAATTATTTTTCCTATCATATTTTTCAATTGTCCAAAACTTAAGTCCTCTTGTCACCCTGTTTAAGTTTTCTTAAGCAGTTAGTTTAGGAATCAGTTATTTTGAATCTTTCCTTAACTGTCCTAAGAAGCATATCTTCTTGATCTAACCAAACCCTTGTTCCAGTGGAGTCCTTGTATCCATAGGAATTAGTCATCCCAAACAACTCTGGGATAGAGAGGTCTCTACATGGGATTGATTCGAAGCCTTTCTGGTTGGATTTTTTCCTTATGTTGATTGCCTTGCAGTTTTATCCAGCAACCTACAAACCAGTTTGTCAACAATTTTAAGAACCCATACGATAACATCATGTAAATTATGACTTCTTATTAGAGATAATAACTATTTAAATTGAACTTACCAGTGTCTTTGTTGGTCTTGGAGTCTTACTTTGGAACATACATCTACAATGAAGTTAGGAGACCAACAACCTTAGTAAATTTATACATGTTTTAAAAATCTCCCATTAACTGGGCCACTTGGAATTGAATTGCCATCAAGATCTCCTAGAATAAATTTATCTTTAAAATTTCAGAAGTCTGAGAAGGCCCAAATTGTCATGTACCCATACCCTCTTATCATGCAGAATTAAAAATTTCCTATGAAATTGTTTTTGTTCTTTGAAACATAGGGCATGGCCGTGAAACACTCCTCGAAATTCATGCTCTGATACCACACTATCATGTCCCCTCCCTCCTTGGAGGAGGAAACATGATCATTTCTTCTATCTGAGTTACCCATCTCTTATACTCAATGGATTTTTCACGCATTTGATGATTCATGTTTCCTTTTTTTTCTTAAACCTCTTTCAGATCTACACAAGAAAGAATTTCCCTCCTGCTAACATTCTAATCTAGACAATGTATTGATTCTTTATCTTTCCCAAATCGTAGAAAGATTGAACGGATGAGAAGGACTGCAATGAAAATCAAATATCTTTGTCAGTTCGCATTCAGAGACAAATCGTCGGTAGAGAAGCATCCTGCAGAAAATCAACGGTGCAGAGAGGTTCACTTGCGGAATTAAAAACATATTAAAATTTCACTCTTGCACCCTACATACCATGTGCCACATTCCGCATCCCGCATCCTGCATGCAGAATGATCGTTGCAGAGATCAAAGTTACGAAAATCAAAATTTACCATAAGTAATTTCTGTATTCCAGAAATTGTCAAAATCATATTTCACCAAATGACATTTCAGCATCCCGCAAGTTGCAGAAAGGGAAATGCAGAAGGGAAAATACAGAGTCCAAACTTCTGCAAAGCGCATTTTTGCATCCTGCATCCCGCAAGTTGTGAAAGGAAAAATATGCAGAAATTCAATCTGTTCATGAAAATTTCTACGTCTCAAACTAAGTTTTAGGATTCATTCCATCACCAATCCGGCTAATCTAGCTCCATAACAACTTAAAAATTTCATTGAAATGAAATTACATACACATATACATCATTCATGAAATATATAACTGTATTAAATACATTCCATCCAATCCTTCATCATATTCATATTCATTTATAAATAAGTACAATTGCATGGATTAAAACATAAGAAATACTTATCTTTATCAGAATCTTGTCTTGGAACCAACTATGTCACTGCAATGTTCCACCCAACCATAGTCCTATGTGCTCATCAATCTCTCAACAACACTACCACCCTCGAGCTGGGCATGATTTCCCCAAGGAATAAGGAACACTAGCAAACTCTCTCACAACCAAGGATACAATAAAACTCAACTAAGCCAACATTGTTTGGTTTACTAGGCTTACACAGGCAGTTGTTCACACATATTCAAAAGTCACACAAGACACAGCTGGGTCAACTACCATTTGGGTTTATCATGCTACAAAGGAGCTAGAAAGGTTGATTGCTAAGCTAGTGATCTCAACCTCACAACTATGGACACCTGCACCATATCTATCCTAAATTCTAAAACATCTACACACCCAACACAAGGAAGCATCCCCTTCGATGCTACACAGTCCCTCATGATGTGACTTCCATTCCATTGTTGTTTAGGGTGTACAAAGAATAAAACCAAACTCATAGATCTGTCTTTGAGGTTCCTTATCGCACTAGTTCAGACCACATTTCCCACTTCCAAACTAGATGAGAGACCAAACTAGATGTACACACAACAACCACAATGAGACATAGAAACACATGCTTCACTTTGATACACAAAGTTACAGGGTTTCATAACACTCTGTAGTTCAGGATGACATTGCAACACAGCAACCAGGGTCTTGGCAAAGGAAAAACACTTGGAAAAACGTGTAGCAACACCTGATCACTCTCACTGTGTCTATTTGATTAGGAAGAATGAACAATGCATGGGTGAATGATCATGAAAATAACAACCTCCCCCCTCGTGAAGGAAGGATCCAGATCCCCCCATCCAAACGTGCCTGCAACTCCCCCAAAAAACGCAAGGGAAGATGAAACATGAACTCATGAGGGAATGGCATACGTTTTTGGTTGTTTTCTTGCCCATGTAGTTGAAACACATTCTTCAAGAATGGGTGCTCTGCCCAATTCAAATTTTTCCCATACTCTTCCCATTCCATGCAATAACTACCTCAACCAAATTCTGGAAGGAATAAATGGTTGGGGAAAAAGACAAGAAAAGGATAGTTGACAATTTTGATGGGTTTTCCCCAATGGCTCAAGGTTAAAAATTCCCCCTCCTCCCTATCCTTGCTAAATCATGCCCCCATATCATTATTTATTGCATTGACATAGCTGGTTGTGGGTTTTTGCATATTACATGATGCTTACAAACATGCTTGACTTAGCACATGAACCATAGGCATCAACCATCATCACCTATACACTAAAACTTAATCAATGATAGGGCCTTGTCCTTGAGCTCCTTGCCATGATTCCATATAATATGTATGTCATATACATTTAATGCAAACGGGTTCAAAACCAGGGTGTTACTTTTCCCTCCCCCTTCAATAGCACTGTCCTCAGTGTTTTAGAAAAATTTAATAATTGCTATATTGGCACCACCCTTAGTGCTATACAAAACTAAACCAAAAATAGATGTTCCAATCGCATGGAATCCTCCAGCTCCCACATAGATTCTTTAGGACCGCAATGCTTCCTCTGCACCTTTATCTGTCGAATGACATGATCTGGAACTCTTCCAAGTCCTTTCTTGCATGCATATGCACACACCAGAGGATCCTTTTTTTGGTCTTGGAGAATCCTTCTCCTCATCTTGGAACACTTTCAGCGTCTTTGGAAACCAGTAATACCTATGCTCAAGCAATGAGTCAATTCCCATGTTGGTATTCACAAAATTTTCCAAAATCATAGATGAATCACATGCACATGTATATCGATATTAAATCAACAAAAAATTTCCAAGTGAACCAAATACTTATCTACATAAGTATCTTCTCTTGGTTCCATAGGTATCCGACTTGGCTTTATACAACCATGGAACTCACAACCCTACCCCATCCCCACACCTGGGTGTGCATTAAATGGTAGCCAAATTTCTGCAAGCCTTGGATCACCTGAAAATACCTTTCAACCAAGGTGTAACAGCTCCTTTCTTGAGCCCAATACCTCTTCACGTGCTTCAATAACAGTTCTGTTCAAGATCCTACACCTCCTCTAGTGTCTTACCAAGCTCAGGTGCTTCCTTTCTGAACACCACAATGAATTTAATTCATATATCAAATTCATTCCTATAGGATGCAATCTATAACAAGATTTTCAAGACCATGGCTGCATCATATGCTCATGTATATTTAAAGAAAATGAATAACAACAAAATTTTGATAAGTAAACCAAATACTTATCTGTATAACATCTCTCAACTGATATCTGAAGAGACCCACTTCAGATCCCAACACCTCTTTGGGTGCTCAATAACAAATCTAGCTTAAGGGCCCAACACCTACTCCAAGTGCTTACCAATGCTCATGTGATTCCTTTCAAGACATCATAATACCTAGGGGTTATTCTCTTCACAGATACCCCACTCTTGTGACAGTCCCCTTACAGCATGAATGTGTGTGGAAAGAAGTATAACCAGATGTCTTACACCCTGGGCATCCCCAGTGATGCATATCAGTGCCTAAATGGCAAGGGGGGTGAAGCTATGTACTCTCATACATCCTTCTAGAGGAGTCTCAAATGGATCCTCCTAAGAGTTGTGTATTCTAGGGGTGAACCACCATCATCTCACTCGTGTTACATACAAGCATGTATTTTATATGAGATGTCATTATAAAACTTTAATCCTAGATTTTAACATCTATTTCATGCCTGGATAAATTTCCAATTGATAGTCAAATCCAAAATTTGAATTCACAATTCTACTTCCCGCAGAAAATTGGATTTTGTAACCATGCGATCATCCTCATATTGTTTGGATTTTGCAAGGGGGGAGTACTCATCCCTATCTTATGCATACTTCCCAAAACCTAGACATTCAAATACAACATGTCTTCTTGACACCATTTAGATCAGCTAAAGAGTTAATACTATTTATTTAACAATCATCAGCAAAATTTAAAATTTGAAGTTCAAAATCTATTCTGTTCAGAAGTTAGATTTCAGTCATGAGATCCTTCTCATAGAATATGGTAGTTCTTTCCTTGGTTTTATTGGGTACAACCAAAATTCTCTGCTCAGGTAATTCTACCTGCAGCCTTCAGGAAGGGCCATGGAACCACAAATTCACCCGCAGGATTCCTCATCCTATACATAGACTCAATTTTTCCTGCAAAATATTCTTCAGTGAACCTCTTGTAGTATCCTGCAAGTCCCACAAAATATTTTACATATGTTAATTTTCTTGGAGCAGGCCAACTTCTCATGGCCTCAATCTTTTCAAGGTCTACAGATACCCCTTTATCTTAGATAATGTGACCCAAATGATGAACTCCATATTCGTAGAAGTCATAGTTTCTCAACTTTGCATACAATTGATGCTTCCTGAGCAATTTCAAAATCAGCCTCAATTGTTCCACATGTTTTTCCTCATCCTTTGAATAAGTAAGAATGCCATCAAGGAAAATGCTAACAAACTTTCACAAGTACCTATTGAAAACATTATTCTTGAGGCATATAAATGTAGTTGGTGCATTTGTGAACCCAAATGGTACCACTACGAACTCATAATATTCATACCTTGCTCCATAGGTTTTCCTATGAACATCTTCATCGTTGATACTTACCTGATGGTAATCAGATCTCAAGTCAATCTTGGAAAATACCTTTACTCCTCTCATTTGATCAAAGAGGTCATCAATCCTAGGAATAGGATACTTTTCCTTCACAGTGACCTTGCTTAAATGTCTATAATCAATACACAACTAGATTGTATCATATTTCCCCTTCTTAAGACCAATTCGTGCTCCCCACGGGGACACACTTGGCCTGATATGATTTTTTTTCCCCACAACTCTTGCAGCTACATTTTCAGCTCTAGGATTTCTGGTATGCTCTTCCTACATGGTGTCTGGGACACTGGTACTATTGTAGAAAAAAGCTCAAATGTAAGATTAATGTCCTTTGAAGTAATCCCTGGAATTTCACCAGGAAAAACATTCCTGAATTCCTGTAGCATATGAAATCCTTCCAACCTAGGAGTATCATACTTTGCTGCCTCCAAAACATGAGCTGCATGCACTCTGCAACCTTTCCCATAGAAATTCTTCAGCTGCATTGTTGAAGACTTCCCTCTAGAGATCACTTCTACAAAGCCTTTCACAACCCTTAGTTTTCCTTGGTCATCCAAGCACTCAAAAGTCTTGTTGTAACAATCAAGATTTGCTCTATGTGCTTCCAACCAATCCATTCTAATGAGGACATCATATGATCCAAGTGGCTGAAAATTCAGATCTACACAGGTGACTAACCCATCCATGACTAATGGATATTTAATTACCACCTCACTAACCTTCTTCTTGATTCCAATAGCTAGTTGGACTAACCATGATCTTTTGTGCTTTGACTTCTTCAAGGTGCATATCTCAACATGTCCAGGGGTGATATAGTTGTGAGTCAATCTCGGATGAATAAAAATAGAAACAGTTTGTTCAATGATCTCACCTTCAACTTCCAACACAATTGAGTTATGAATTTCTTGGTGGTCTTCTAACATTGCATAAATTTTAGGAATGTTCACTTCTTCTTGACCCACGGTTTTAGCATCTTGGGTGCTAGGGACTTGACCCTCATTCCTATTCTCAAGCGGACAATTCCTGTGCAAATGGGGTCCTTCACATCCCCAACATTTGAGTGGTTCCTTTATATTTTCCCTCATCACTCTGGCCGGCTCAATCAGAGCTTGTGATGGCTGATTTTGCTGCCTCATGGGGTGAGAATGCTTAAAACCTTTCTTCCTTGGGTTAAGATTCTCATTTTTCTCTTGATAATTTCTACTAGTCCCTTCTATCTCTGTTAAGTGATGCCTAGATTTTATCTGCCGTTGGAGGTTTGCCAAAATATGTAGCATGACTGAAGTCATCTGGTTTTTCTCTACCAAATCTTTGACCAACCTTTTATTTTGTTCTTTGCAATCCTACAACTGTTTCCTCAGGCTTCTGATAGTAGCTGCAGCATCTGGGAAAATCTCATGTTCCCACTTCCCAATGGCTTCAATTCCATGACATTGGACATTTTAAGATGGCCTTACATTCCCTTCTCCATGTGGAGAAATCCGACGTAAATTGGGTCCTCCACATCATTCCCTTCCCCCATAAAATCCTTCATGTGTCCACAGGGATCATGTGCATTATCCATGTTGTTATTCTTCTTGGCACTGATCTTGTTTGACCCTCTTGGTCGGACCAAGATCAACTTTTCATTATGCACTATCACTCTGCAAAATGTGTTGACAACAACATTTTTTAATCAATCTAATAAATTCAAACAATTACATACCAACTGCTTATTGCAGGCATGAACGGTCAAGATCATAGTAGAATTCATATCACGGTCATAGTGCATTTCGTTGGGTTGGATAAGTTTAGCAATTATGCTAAATAACACTCTTTCTTGCTGTAGTTTTCTTTCAACAACCAATTGTCTTGGAACATTTATACCAATGTTGCAACCAGCGGCTCTGTCAAACCACAACCTGGGTGTTCTTTTCCATTTTTATCTATTCAACTTGGACCATTTAGGCCCAATGTTGTAACCAATAGCTATGATACCATAATGTCACATACCCATACCCTGTTATCATGCGGAATTAAAAATTTCCAACAAAACTGTTGTCTTTCATTGAAACACAAGGCATGGCCATGAAACACTCCTCCAAATTAATCCTCTGATACCACACTGTCACGTCCCCTCTCGGCTTAGAGGATGAAATGCGATCATTTTTTCTACCTGAGTTACCCATCTCTTATACTCAATGGATTCTTCATGTGTTTGATGATTCTCATTTCCTTTTTTTTCTTGAACCTCTTTCAGATCTACACAAGCAAGAATTTCCCTCTTGCTAACATTTTGATCTAGACAGTGTATTGATTCTTTATCTTCCCCAAATCGCAGAAATATTGAATGGATAAGAAGGACCGCAACAGAAATCAATGGTCTTTGTCAGTTCCGCATCTAGAGACAAATCGACATCAGAGAAGCATCGCACAGAAAATCAATGGTGCAGAGAGGTTCACATGCCGAATTGCAAACATATGAAAATTTCACTCTCGCACCCCACATCTCGCATGGGAATGGCTGTTGTGGAGATCGAAGTTGTGGAAATCAAATTTAACATAAGTTATTTCCGCATCACACATCCCACATCTCACAAATTGTGGAAAGCATATTTCACCAAATGACATTTCTGCATCCTGCATCCTGCATCCCACAAGTTGCAGAAAGGGAAACGCGAAAGGGAAAATGCAGAGTCCAAACTTCTGCAAAGTGCATTTCCGCATCCTGCAAGTTGCGTAAAGGAAGTTGCGGAAGGAAAAATATGTAGAAATTTGATCTGTTCATGAAAATTTCTAAGTCTAAAACTGATTTTGAGCATTTAGTCCATCACCAATCCTGTCGATATAACTCCATAACAACTTAGAAAATTCATTGAAATGAAATTACATACACATATACATCATTCATGAAATATACAGTTGCATTAAATACATGCCATCCAAGCATTCATCATATTCATATTCATTTTTTTTTAAAATATAGTTGCGGGGATTGAAACACAAGAAATACTTTTCTTTATCAGAAGCTTTTCCCGCAACCAGCTATGTTGCTGCAACGTTCCACCCAACCATAGGCCAGTGTGCTCATGAATCTCTCAACAACACTTCCACCCCCGAGCTAGGCATGATTTCCCTAAGGAATAAGGAACACTAGTAGCCTCTCTCATAGCCAAGGATACAATAAAACTCAGCTAACTTGACCCAGTTGGGTTTATCAGGCTTACATAGGAAGTGGTTCACACATAGTTGAAATTCACACAAGGCCAACTACCAGTTGGGTTTATTGGGCTGCAAAGGAGATGGAAAGGCTGAATACTAAGCTAGTGAACTCAACCCTAGAGCTATGGACACTTGCACCAGATCTATCCTGACTTCTAAAACATCTACACACCCAACAAAAGGAAGCATCCCATGTTGATGTATTTGTAACTTCAGAATGTATTCACTTCTATGTCTTATATTATACCCCGATGTTCCTATCGGGAGAGTCATTAACATAATAAAGTCATGTAAACTCAATGAGGTTAATCCTCTGTTGTAAGTCAAGGAAATATTCCCCACAATTGAGTTGAGGTTAACCCTCCTTTTTTATTAGGGGGGTCAAGTCCCCGTAGTTGTGGGACACTAGGGTTATTAGACTCTCCTAGAGAATTTGACCTTGGTAAGTAATTGTTAAGTGAGGCCGACTTGTTGGAGTGGAAATAAAGTGAACGAAAGAATATAAATAGAA
Organism: Pseudotsuga menziesii; assembly: GCA_001517045.1. NCBI lineage: Eukaryota > Viridiplantae > Streptophyta > Pinopsida > Pinales > Pinaceae > Pseudotsuga > Pseudotsuga menziesii. Next base: position 17,334 of record LPNX011151700.1, read on the forward strand.
GTGAGGATCTCCTCATTTCTACACACGAACACTCATTCAAGTGGGGTGCATGAGTGAGAGAGAAGGATCTGGGATCAGAGAAAGAGACAACTACTGTCAGAAGATCATCTTTGTGTTTTTGGGTTTTACTTTTTCTATTGGTGCTCATTCTATCTCTAAGGAAGTTGTGGGGTTTTCTCCTTTATGTTTTCCCCGAGGAAAAACTCTGGTGTCCATTGTCTCGTTTGATTGATTGTTGTGTATGTTATTCGCTCAGTTAAGATCCTAAGATCATATTGCTTAAATGATAAAAATATAACATGGAATCAGACATAACTTGGGAAGAAGACACTGTGCAGCTACAGAAGCTAGGGATTCTTCCTTTTTGGGTCTCTCTCCACAATCAATAGGAAAAAGGAGGCTAGGCTAAATCTCCATTGAAGGGCGCATCTTTCTGTCAAAGTAGAATTTGATTCCGGGCATTTTTTCGTTTTTGGTGTGGGAAATTAGGACTTTTTACAGAAGAAGAATTTTTGAGTGAACCCAGAATAGGATTACATTCCTCATCAAAATCAAATTTTAGAGACCAACGTCGAATTTTTGTGTTCAGTGAAACTTCGGGAAAGTCAAACCCTCGTTTGACCTCGGGCCTGAAAAACTCTAAAATACTGAATTTGGTAGTTTTGGTACATTCTCTATATCTTTAGATTGGAGAAGGACCAGGAGATGAAACCTTCATAGTCCGAAGATAAATTCCTGATGTACCTTATGGACAAGTTTCAGACTCATATTATCTATATTCTAGGAGATATGATTCCTCCAATTTAGGGTTTCATCCTCTCCTCAGATTCATCCCTAAATAGGACACCTAGGGAGAATTTCTATATCTCAGACTACGAAGTTCCAAATGAAAATTTGCAAGCTTTAAAAGATAGCACACAGACTGTAATTTTTGTGGTAAACATTTCGGACCTTGATTATGAAACAAAGACACATGGAACTCCATACAAGTTTGCTATGCCGAACAGTGCTGAAATAAATCATCTTGGGAGAACTCTCATAAGTCCCAATTGGTGAAACCAATTCTGGTAAAACCTCAAGCACTGGAACGAGGACAGAAGATGTTTCCTCAGTACAAAATTTTAGACACAAAGGAGTAGTACTTTTAGAGATACCACAGAAATAGTATCAGGTATTTCTGCAGAAGAAATTGTTAAACTAGGGCTTCCTGTTCTGGGACCTTCCCTCCACTATTTTTAGAAAAGGAGTACATTGTACAGCTCAACTTGAAGAGGTATATATTTTTATCCAATCAAGTCTAAAATATTCCAAGTTTTTAAAAATAGGGTTTCTCTGACAAACCCTAGATCAGCCAGCTCCGAAACCAGGACGGACACCTCAAATCGGTAAGATCTAATATTTTGCTATTTACTTTTGAGGTTCTCATTTCAAAATGACTAATCACACCATCTTGATGACAAGCTTGGTAAACATCACAGCTTCCAAGAATGGAAGTATTGGATCTCACTGGTTCTTGAAGAAAATTAAATTGGACACCTACATAAGTAGAGAGGTTCCAGTTCCAAAGGGAGATGAGGATAAAAGCCTTACACAAGAAGAACTTGGCCGTTAAGGCCAAGAAGATTATTGTTGATTCAATCAAGGATCATCTTATACCATAAGTGTCTTCCCTAAAGAAACCTAAAGAGATGTTTTATTATTTGACGTGGATATTTGAAGGGAAGAACATAAATTGGAAGATGACTTTGAGAAACCAGTTGAAGAATGTGAAGATCTAGAATGCAGAGACCATACAGTCATACTTTACAAGGGTCTCTAAAATCAAAGAACAACTTGAAGAAGTAGAAGAATAAGTGGAGAATGCAGAAGTTGTGATAAATACCTTGAATGACTTTTAAGGATCATGGGATTCATTCATTCGAGGAATGTGTGCCAAGAGAAAGTTATTACTTTTAGCTGACTCTGGGAAGAGTCCACACAAGAAGAATCTTGGCTCATAATAAGATAAAGAGAAGATGGGAGCAACTAAAAATCAAGCTCTCACGATCCAAAGAAGATCCCTCAAGCGATGAGGAATATGAAGAACTCAATTCTTGAAGACTCTCTTATCCATCTTAGCATTTGGATATGAAATGATGATGTCATGATGAAGCAGTAGGCTCAAGAAGGAGTCTACCCATGAAACAAATAAAGATAAGTATTCAATTATCATTTCATGATATTTTTTTGTTATGCATTTGTCTATATTCATTTGATGTGTTATGCATGATAGAATGTTTGCATTAATGATAGTATACTACTAATATGCATGTGATGGGTAAGTAGCTCATATAACTCTCCATTGCTACTTATCTAGAATGAAACCTCTTTGTTGACATATTGGATTAGTGTACAATCTCAATGATGTCATGGTAGAGATGGAAGGCATCTAGAAATTTTTCGTGAGATATGGATGAATGTTGTATTGGATAAAATAGTTGCATGATCATATATTTATGCATAAGAATTTTCCATTATCAGTATTCCTTATGATTTTTTTCTAACCATACAACTAATGCATTTGACTTGTAGGAAATATCACGTGCAATCACATACAAGAAAAGAAGGATGAGACTTCTTCCGAAGAACAAGTGATGACAGTTTGAGAAATAATCCAAGAATGAAGAATAATATGATGAATGCAGTTATGTGACACTATTGAGCGACATCATTGATGCAGAACCTTCCAGCTATGAAGAAGTAGCCAAGAAGAAAGGGAAGGAGAATACTAGTTCAAGAAGAATGATGTCTAGGATGCAGTATTTAGACCTGAAGGGAAGTTCGTAGTTCCATCATGTAGTAGATGGAAACATCATGGGATACAAGGAATGATTTGTAGCATGAGGCTTCTCACAGAAAGAAGGCATAGACTATGAAGAGACATTTGCAGCCACTATAAATACACATGACAGGAAGAATTATGTGTGTAAATGAAAGAAGGCCTTGTACAAGCTCAAAAGTCACCCATTAGATAACACAAATATGAGGAGCTTGAAGATCACTTAGAGTGATGAATATCTTAACCTTTTCTACAAGGTTGAATATGAAAGACTATAGAGGATGACAAGCTCACATATGGGTGCGAGAAGAACTTTTGAAAAAAAAAAGTTCAAGATAGAGGTTCTTGGTATCCAATGATCCTAGATGGATACATAGAATATTAGTAGCAAAGGAAGCTACTTGTCAGTCCAATACAGAATGTTTCAATACATATAGTATGAAAGGTAGAGGGAGAATGATGCTCCACTTCAAATGGAGTGACTATAGAAGATCCTAAGATTCGACATGATATGACAGGATGGACAACTTACTGATGGCTCTAGGATTTACTGAAAGTAAAGCAGATTCCAACCTTTACTTCAAGGTTGAAGGCGAAAGACTAGTGATGCTCCAGCTATATCTAGATGACTTGTTCCGGATAGAAAAGAGGAACTCATTAGAGATGCAAGGAGGAGACTTGATATCAAGCTCTAGATAAAGGACTTGGGCATGATGCACTAAATTATAGGCATAGAGGTGTGCCAGAGTGTGGATGGAATATTCCTTGAACAAGGGAAGTATGCAGTGGAGATCTTGAAGAGGTTCGGAATGATGGACTAGAAGGCCATGGCCACACCTATGGAATCGAACCTGAAGTTATTAAGTGATGCTTCATTAGATTCAGTTGATGCTATAATGTATCGTCAGATGATTGGGTCTTTGATGTACCTGACGAATATGAGACCAAAAATTTTCTTTGCTATGAACACATTGAGCCAATTCCTCATGAATACTAAACATGTTCACCTGATTGGTGCAAAGCATATTTTGAGGTACTTGAAGGGTACAGTTGATTATGGGATCAACTATGAGGAAAATCAGAAGGTTAACCTGGAGGGTTATGTGGATTTAGATTGGGCAATGCCATTTATAAGAAGAGCACTTTGGGGTGCTACTTCAGTATTGGATCAGGTGTGATCTCTTGGTTTGGCAGATGGAGTCATGTATGGAACTGAGTACAGCCGAGGAAAACTATGTTGCCACTTGTTATTTGTGAGAGAGGAGTAGTGAAGCTCTAGATTGTGATCTAGATCAATATCTCTCGAAAGAGGGAGTTCTACCATAGTCGGTAAGACATGTTGTCTGAGCATAGAATATAGGTGAAGCTTGTAGGTTTCTAAGACATAAATGGTCCTGTAGGTTTTCCTTGAATGTAATCGGTCCTAGTGAAGCTCGTAGGTTATCCTTGGACGTAATCATCCCTGATGTGATTCTATTCTAGAAATGGCCAAAGTGAAGTTTGAGTACTTCAGGTAGAGGCTTGGTGTTCTCCAAATCGAGGTTCCTTCCAAGGGGAAGTGATGAGTCCAAGAGCCATTCTGATACGACTGTGGGATTGGATCCCACATGATCAGATGTAAGTGAAGAGCCATTCTTATATGACTATGGGTTTGGATCCCACATGATTAGATGTAAGTACAAGGCCTTTTTGACAAGATGAGGTCAGATGTAAGTGCAGAGCCTTTTTGACATGGTTCTTGGATGTGTTCCTACCATGGTCATATGTAAGTGCTAGGAGGGCCTTTCTGACATGGTTCATTCCATGATCAGATATAAGTGTTGAAGACAATGAACACCTACATGGAGTTTAGTCCTAAAACTAGCATGAAAAAGGGGTGGCTCTGTAGAAATTCTTGTGACGATTGTAATTTATAGATATCACTATTTGTTTGAGATAACAGAAGCAATGATGATCCAGACTTGATGATGATCCATACTTGATGATGATCCATTGATGATCTAGACTTGATGATGATCCAATGATGATCTAGACTTGATGATGAGGATTTGATGATGATCCAGAGAAGAAGTCTTGTGCTGATGAATTGTGTCAAGAGAATACCTTCCTAGTTAAGAGGGAGTGTTGATGTATTTGTAACATCAGAATGTATTCACTTGTATATATTATATTATACCCCGATGTTCCTATCAGGAGAGTCATTAACATAATAAAGTCATGTAAATTCAATGATTTTAACCCTCCATTCTAAGTCGGGGAAATAGTCCCCATAATTGAGTTGAGGTTAACCCTCCTTATTGAAAAGGGGGGTAAAGTCCCCATAGTTGTGGGGCACTAGGGTTATTAGAATCCCCTAGAGAAGTCGGCCCTGGTAAGTAATTATGAAGTGAGGCCAACTTGTTGGAGTGGAAATAAAGTCAATAGAAGAATATAAATATAAGTGATGATCTCCTCATTTCTACACACGAACACTCATTCAAGTGGGGCACATGAGTGAGAGAGAAGGATCTGGGATCAAAGAAAGAGACAACTACTGTCAAAAGATCATCTTTTTGTTTTTGGGTTTTACTTTTTCTATTGGTGCTCATTCTATCTCTAAGGAAGTTGCGTGTTTTTCTCCTTTATGTTTTCCCTGAGGAAAATCTCTTGTGTCTGTTGTCTCTTGTGATTTACTGATGTGTATGTTATTCGCTCATTTAAGATCCTAAGATCATATTTCTTAAATGATAAAAATATAACAATGAATCAAAGATAACCTGAGAAGAAGACACTGTGCAGCTGCAGAAGCTAGGGCTTCTTACGTTTTGGGTCTCTCTCCACTATTAATCGGCAAAAGGAGGCTAGGCTAAATTTCCTTTGAAGGGCGCATCTTTCTATCGAAGCAAAATTTGATTCCGAGCATTTTTCAGTTTTTGGTGCGGGAAATTAGGGCTTTTTAAAGAAGAGGATTTTTTGAGTGAACCCGAAATAGGATTTCCCTCCTCATCAAAATCAAATTTTGGAGACCAAGGTCAATTTTTTTTGTTCAGTGAAACTCTGGGAAAGTCAAACCCTAATTTGACCTCGGGCCTGAAAAACCCTAAAATACAGAAAATGGTAGTTTTGGTACATTCTCTATATCTTTATATTGGAGAAGGATCAAGAGATGAAGCCTTCACGGTCCAAAGATAAATTGTTGATGTACCCTTTGTACAAGTTTCAGACTCATATTCTCTATATTCTAGGAGATATGATTCCTTCAATTTAGGGTTTCATCCTCTCCTTGGATTCAACCCTAAATAGGACACCTAGGGAGAATTGCTATATCTTGGGATACGAAGGTCCAAATGAAAATTTTCAAGATGTTAAAGATCAGGAACAGACTGAAATTTATGCGATAAACGTTTCAGACCCTGATTATGAAATAGAGACACATGGAAGTCCATACAAGTTCGCTATCCTGAATAATGCTGAAATAAGTCACATTGGGAGAACTCTCAGAAGTCCCAATTAGTGAAACCAAATCTGGTAAAACCTATGGTGTTGGAACAAGGAAAGAATAGGTTACCTGAGTACGAAATTTCAGGCATAGAGGTACAGTACTTTCAGAGATACCACAGAAATAGTATCAGCTATTTCTGCAGAAGAAATTGGTAAACTAGGGCTTCCTGTTTCGAGAGCTCCCCTCCATTGTTTTCAGAAAAGGAGTACATTGTACAGCTCAACTTGAAAAGGTATATATTTTTATCTAGTCATATCTTAAATATTCCAAGTTTTGAAAAATAGGGTTTCTCTAAGAAAGCCTAGATCATCCAACTTTGGAACCAGGATGAACACCTCAAATCGGTAGGATCTAATATTTTGCTATTTACTTTTGAGGTTTTCATTTGAAAATGACAAATCACACCAGCTTGATGACAATATTGGTAAAGCTCACAACTTCCAAGAATGGAAGTATTGGATCTCACTGGTTCTTGAAGAAAATTAAATTGGACACCTACATAAGTAGAGAGGTTCCAGTTCCGAAGGGAGATGAGGCTAAAAACCTTACACAAGAAGAACTTGGTTAAGGTAAAGAAGATCATTGCTGATTCAATCAAGGATCATATTACACCATAAGTGTCTTCCCTAAAGACACATAAAGAGATGTTTTATTCTTTGACCCAACTATTTGAAGGGAAGAACATAAATCAGAAGATGACTTTGAGAAACCAGTTGAAGAATGTGAAGATCCAGAATGCAGAGACCATATAGTCATACTTTACAAGGGTCTCTCAAATCAAAGAAAAACTTGAAGAAGTACAAGAAGAAGTGGAGAATGCAGAAGTTGTGATAACTTCCTTGAATGACCTCCAAGGATCATGGGATTCATTCATTCGAGGAATGTGTTCTATAAGAAAGTTATTACTTTCAGCTGACTCTAGGAAGATTGCACACAAGAAGAAACTTGGCTCATAATAAGATAAAGAGAAGATGGGAGCAACTAAAGATCAATCTCTCACGATCCAAAGAAGATCCCTCAGGCGATGAGGAATATGAAGAACTCAATTCTAGAAGACTCTCTTATCCATCTTAGCATTTTGATAAGAAATGATGATGTCATGATGAAGCAGTAGGCTCAATAAGGAGTCTACCCATGAAACAAATAAAGATAAGTATTCAATTGTCATTTCGTGATATTTTTTTGTTATGCATTTGTCTATATTCATTTGATGTGTTATGCATGCTAGAATGCTTACATTAAAGACAGTATACTACTAATATGCACGTGATGGGTAAGTAGCTCATACAACTCTTCATTGCTACTGTAGAAATTCAGGCCTGCAGTAGATTAATTTCACTCATAACAATTAACAATTGATCATGCAAAATTATCAACAATGGAGACTGAATATGGAGCTGTAACACAAAATTATATTAACTGAGTGTACAATAGACAACCCTGNTTGCTTTAGAAAATCTGTCCCGGCTGTCAGTAGAAGGATCCCAGTCTTGATGTCGAACCTGCAAAACAATTTTTGGAGGAGAGTAACAACCTACAATGGCTCTGATACCATGTAGAAATTCAGGCCTGCAGTAGATTAATTTCACTCACAGCAATTAACAATTGATCATGCAAAATTATCAACAATGGAGACTGAATATGGAGCTGTAACACAAAATTATATTAACTGAGTGTACAATAGACAACCCTGTAATAAAATAGGTTGCTGAATATATAGAATACATGAGCAAATCGAATGCATGAGGAAGCATCCAAATCTAGCATAAAGCAGGCTTACCCAAAATAGGCAAATCCCCCATAGGTGTAAAAAGTTGATCCCAAATCTATCAAGGACCCCACGAATTAGCAAGGGCGCCTGGGCAAGATAAAGAGTGGTCAAATGGAAGCTCATACATGCAAAATCATGGAGGAATGAGTGGAGGAGGAAGAGGCAACAAAGCTGATTCACCTCACCTAGTCTTGCTTTCCTATGTGCCTTAAAACACTGAAAAAGCAGGGAATAAAGCAGAAAAAGCAGATGGGCGCCTAGGAGGCCAGGAATAAAGCAGATTTGATTCCTAAAGCTCTCAAGGGTGCTACATGAGTCAAAGATGGCAAGTTTGACCTCTATGGATAGGCAATTAGCAACTTGCACATGGTGGGACTCATGGACTAGGCAAATAAGACAAAATAAATGAAATAATGTCTAAGTGGGTAAATACTATGGGTTGATTATTATAACAGCTGTCTTGTGTACATACACATTCCAAAAGAGAAGACAACAAAATTAGATCCTTCAAGAAAGAAGGGTAAATTTGTGGGATACTCTGAAAGCTTGAAGGCTTACAAAATATACTTCCCAGGGTTCAAGAAGATTGACATCAGCAGGGATGTAACATTTGATGAAGATTCAGCCTACATCAAATGTAGAAACAAACCTGCTGAAGAACCTGAAGAAGCAGAAGCTCCCAGAATTCATGATACAATCATGAATGAAGAAACTCAAGAAGAAGATCCAAAATTTGAAGAACCACAAAGACCTGTAGATCCACCACAGGAGAAGAATCCTCACAAGAGGAAACCTTCTTGGGTACGAGAGATTATCCAAGGTGCGGAAAGATATGGGGTTCCAGAAGAGAATCTCAGAGAAAGAAAGAGAACCAGATCCTGTTCCAGTTATGTAGCTTTACTATGTGACTTTATTGATAAAGAACCTCCCGAGTATGAAGAAGCGGTAGAACAGAAATAATGGAAGGATGTGACAATCGAAGAGTATCAATCGATCATGAAGAATGATGTTTGGGATGTTGTCCCAAGACCATAAGGGAAGTCAGTTGTAACTTCCAAGTGGTTCGACAAGATCAAGCATGCTGCAAATGGTAGCATTGAAAAGTATAAGGAAAGATTTGTGGCTCAGGGTTTCTCTCAGAAAGAAGGAATAGACTATGAAGAAACCTTTGCACCTGTAGCCAGATACACTTCCATCAGATCGGTACTTGCTTTGGCTGCAATGATGAAATGGAAGATACACCAAATGTATGTCAAGACTGCCTCCTTGAATGGTGTAGTAGAAGAAGAAGTGTATGTGGAGCAGCCACTCAATTTTGAGACACATGACAGGGAGTCTCATGTGTGTAGATTGAAGAAAGCCCTGTACGGTTTGAAACAGGCACCCAGGACATGGTACGACAGAATTAACAGCTTTCTATCCAGTTTGGGATTTACCAAGAGTAAAGCAGATTCCAACCTTTACCACAAGGTGGAAGATGGAAACCCGGTGATGCTTCTAATATATGTAGATGATCTGTTTGTGACAGGTATGGATGGGTTGATTGCTGATATGAAGAGAAAGCTTGCTGCTGAGTTCGAGGAGAAGGAATTGGGAATGATGCATTATTTCCTAGGTATGGAGGTGTGGTAGACTACAGATTGAATCTTCCTTGGATAAGGGAAGTATGTAGTAGAGATCCTAAAGATATTTGGGATGATGGAATGCAAGACATTAACCACACCTATGGAATCAAACCTGAAGCTATTGAGTGATGCTTCATCAGAGACAATTGATGCCACAATGTATTGTTAGATGATTGGGTCCTTGATGTACCTGACGAACACGAGACCAGATATCTTCTTTGCTGTGAACACCTTGAGCCAATACTTGACAGATCCGAGACATGTTCACTTGATCGCTGCAAAGCATATTCTGAGGTACTTGAAGGGTATGGTTGATTATGGGCTCAAGTATAAGGCTGATCAGAATATTAACCTGGAGGGTTATGTTGATTTAGATTGGGTAGGCAGTGCTATCGATAGGAAGAGCACTTCAAGGTGTTGCTTCAGTATGGGATCAGGTGTGATATCGTGGTTTAGCAGGAATCAATCCTGTGTGGCACCGAGTACAGCTGAAGCAGAGTATGTTGCAGCATGTTCAGCTAGTTGTGAGGTAGTATGGCCGAGGAAGCTACTGTATGATTTATTTGATCTCCAGTTAGATGCTACTTGTATATACTGTGACAACCAGAGTTGTGTAAAGTTGTCAGAGAATCCAGTATTCCATGACAATTCGAAGCATATCGAGATCAAGTATCACTATATCAGGGATATGGTGCAGAGAGGAGATCAGGGATATGGTGCAGAGAGGAGCAGTGAAGCTCCAGTATGTTGCGACGGACGAACAGATAGCTGATGTGTTGACTAAGCCATTGGCTAGGGTGAAGTTTGAGTACTTCAGGGAGAATCTTGGTGTTCTCCAGATCGAGATTCCTCCCAAGAGGAAGTGATGTGTCTGTGCTGAGCCTTTCTGACATGGTGAGAGGATTGGTTCCTTCCATGGTCAGAAATAAGTGCCGTGCCCTTCCTACATGGTGAGAGGATTGGTTCCTTCCATGGTCGGATGTAAGAGATGTGACATGGTGAGAGGAATGGTTCCATCCATTGTCAGGTATCTATGTAGATGCCACATACATCATGAAAAAGGGCTGGCTCTGTGAAGACACATCTAGTATGAAAAAGGACTAGCTCTGTGTAGATGCCACATCCAACATGAAAAAGGGTTGGCTCTATGAAGACACATCTAGTATGAAAAAGGAATAGCTCTGTGTAGATGCCACATCCAGCATGAAAAAGGGCTGGCTCTGTGAAGACACATCTAGTATGAAAAAGGACTAGCTCGGTGTAGATGCCACATCCAGCATGAAAAAGGGCTGGCTCTGTGAAGACACATCTAGTATGAAAAAGGACTAGCTCTATGTAGATGGCACATCTAGCATGAAAAAGGGCTGTCTCTGTGAAGACTCATCTAGTATGAAAGAGGACTAGCTCTGAGTAGCTGCCACATCTGGTATGCTCTGTGATGCCTCATCTGGTATGAAAAAGGACCAGCTCTATGATGCCTCATCTAATATGAAAAAGGCTAACTCTGTGAAGACTCATCTAGTATGAAAAAGGACTAGCTCTGAGTAGCTGCCACATTTGGTATGAAAAAGGACCAGCTCTGTGATGCCTCATATGGTATGAAAAAGGACCAGCTCTGTGATGCCACATCTAGTATGAAAAAGGACTAGCTCTGTGATGATACATCTAATATGAAAAAGGACTATCTCTATAGAGGTTCCTATGATGGGAAGAATCAAGAGATAGCACCTATGATGATGACCCAGTGATGATCTAGATCGAGTGATGATCTAGATCCAGTGATGATCTAGATCCGATGATGAAGATGGCTTGAAGATGAAGATGACTTGAAGATGAAGATGACTTGAAGATGAAGATGAATTGAATATGATGAGGACTCAAGGATGATCCAGAAGATACAGAGAAGAAGAATTGTTCTGAAAATTTTGTCGAAAGAATACCTTCCTAGTTAAGAGGGAGTGTTGATGTATATGTAACTTCAAAATGTATTTCACTTGTATTTCTTATATATTGTAACCCGACATTTATTCCAGGATGTACTTGAGTTATGTCATGCCCCGATGTTCCTATTGGAAAGTTCTATCATGTAAACAAGTCATGTCAAGTCATTGTGGGTAACCCTCCTATTGTCTAAGGGTTAAAGTCCCTGCAGTTTCGAGGCACTAGGGTTATTAGAATCTCCTAGTGAGGTCGGCCCTAGTATGGTTTTTGTCATGTCGGGATTAGTATAAATAGAGAGCTGGACTCTCTATTTATCACACAACTCATACACACTCAAGTGTAGCGCATAGTTAAGGAAGGAGAATACACTGGGGCTAGACAAGAAGAAGGTTACTGCTGTGGGAGATCACTTACTGTTTTGGGTTCTACTTTTGGTGCTGATTCTATCTCTGAGGAAGTTGCGGGGTTTTCACCATTTATGGTTCCCTGAGGATAAACACTGTGTTCATTGTCTCTTGTGTTTGATTGCTGTGCTTGTTATTCTCTCAGTAAATATCCTAACATAATGCTAGCTTAATGATGAAATTCTAACAGGTAGAGGTGTAATATTTTACACTTTCTTGAATAGAGCTTGATAGTCCAGCCATAAAAAATTTCGAGGAAATATTGTTGTAGTTCTCAACATATGTCTTTGTCTTCTTGGTGGGCTAGTTAGGTGGGTTAACCGCTATTTCCCAAACACTGAATTTCTTTAAGTAACCTTTCATTTTACTTCTCCATCCAAAATAATTTGATTTCTCCAAGACTGGAACTTCATGGTCAATGAGCTTTGCTGATCCTTCCATATTGTGTCCCCAAATCCATTCAAGCTTGTTAGGCTTATGTTGAAGGCCCGCTCTGATACCAGTGTTAGACACAATGGCTCACTGAGAGGGGGGGTGTGAATCGATGATCTTGGACTCACTGTTAGAATAATCAACCCATAGTATTTACCCACTTAGACATTATTTCATTTATTTTGTCTTATTTTCCTAGTCCATGAGTCCCACCATGTGCAAGTTGTCAATTGCCTATCCATAGAGGTCAAACTTGCCATTATTGACTCATGGAGTGCTTGGGAAAGCCTTAGGAATCAAATCTGCTTTATTCCTGGCCTCCTAGGCGCCCTTCTACTTTTCCTGCTTTATTGCCTGCTTTTTCAGTGTTTTAAGGCACATAGGAAAGCAAGACTAGGTGAGGTGAATCAGATTTGTTGCCTCTTCCTCCTCCACTCTTTCCTCCATGCAAAAGCATGTATGAGCTGCCATTTGACCACTCTTTAGCTTTCCCATGCGCCCTTGCTAATTCGTGGGGTCCTTGATAGATTTGGGATCAGCTGGTTACACCTATGGGGGATTTGCCTATTTTGGGTAAGCCTGCTTTATGCTAGATTTGGATGCTTCCTTATGCATTCGATTTGCTCATGTATTCTATATATTCAGTAGCCTATGTTATTATAGGGTTGGCTATTGTACACTCAGTTAATATAATTTTGTGTTACAGCTCCATATTCAGTCTCCATTGTTGATAATTTTGCATGATCAATTGTTAATTGCTGTGAGTGAAATTAATCTACTGCAGGCCTGAATTTCTACACTCACTTGAATTTTAAGTTATTTAAACTCTAAAATCTTAACTCATCATTTTGCATTAAATTCAATATCATATTCATCAATAACCTATTTCATTAATCATTCATCAAGTTAAACACAGAATCATCAACACATTGCACAAGAGACACAAGATATAATATTTGTAATATTTTTGTATTTCAAATGCCTGCGACCGTGAGGCAATTCAACACCTACTGAAACAAAGAGCACCAACTCCTTATCTAGGACCCTGCCTAGTTTTTTCTTAGATCCTACTAAGAAAACATGTACAAGACCCAACTTGTCGATACATACAAATTACATCCTTGTCACATTACATCAAGTTACTCTTCATGCCATCACTGCCATCAAACAACCTTGTTTCAAACAAGCACATCATCACAATTACATCAACTCTGTCATTCACTTGTCCAATAACTTAGTCATAACACATTGATTTTTCCTCTGCTCAACAACTTGTCACGGGCCTTGTTAAGATCATCACTGTACATTATCATAGCTCTGTCACATATGAGTATGCTCATGTCCACAATGTTTGTTCATGTCTATAAAGACTGCTCACATTTTCAAGATCTGTTCATCAATTTAAGCTCAAGTCATCATATCAACCTAGTCTGCTCAAATTTGTCATGTCAACACAGTTTTCTCATATTTGTTTTCGCAGTCTTCTTGTTAAATTTTACTAAAAAATAAAGCTTGTATTCAACTTTGACTGCCTTAGTTCTATCCAAAAAAATTGTCTTGCACTATCTTGCTGCCTGTCAAAACAGCTCATGTCAAAGGTCTGCACAAGCAAAGTCAACCACTGTAAAGTGATTTTTATCACAATCACATCACCCATAGTTATGTCCAATTTTAATATTGATGACTATAGGGTATGGTCTAATAGAAGTGTTTAAAGCACTTGATTGTACAAACCAAAAACTCCAAACTTCTCTGTGTACTTCTTAATCAAAGAGAAGAATTCAGATTCTTCAAATAGTTATGACAACCTGAGAGAGAATCCTTCCTCTGCTATTCAAATCCTTCAAGAATGAATCCATCTCATTGATGTTGGATGCCTTCAGTAGACACTTGAAATCAGATCTAGAAGAATATTTTACTTCATTCTTTTCAGTGGCTACTACAGTAGAATGTGTTGTAGCTGCAACTATTTTCCCCATTTTTTTTTTAATTTTTAGGGTCCCCCCCTTTTTTTTCTTTTAGTGTTTAGAAGGTTTAAGGAATTCCATGAATTTACTCAAAGTTTGTCCGGGACTTGATTTTTTTGAAAAATTGAGTTTTTGTCTGCTTATGTCGGATGTATAGTTGACTAAGTTTCCGATGCATCATATGCATAGTTGACTAGCTCCCTGATATGCTCATCGGGAGCATTCCAAAGTTTTCTTCAATATATTGGATGTCATTTCATCTATTGTATCGGAGGCAGTTTGTCGATCTTTTGGAAGCCTATTCTGGAGTGGTTTCGATGAGCCAGGTCTCCTTTTGCCTATCCTTCTCCAATATATGATTAAGTTGGTGAAATGATCTCGCTGTCGGTTGTGTCTGTTGGAATAAGCCAAGGATTTAGTGGTGCTGCCAGCCGAGGTTGCAGAAGCGTAGTGTGGGATCTATCCGCGACTTCATGTTGTTATCTTTGATACCTAGATAGGTTAGTAATTTCGCCTATCGATGTGTGTTTCCATCTGATGTCCCGGGTATGAAGCGCTGAATTTATCTGACGTTGCGGGTTTTCCTAGGAGTATGTTTCCGACGTAGGGTTAACTTTTCTTTCCTGCAAGGTTAATTTACCCCTCTCACAGTCAAGCTTATAAAGCCATAGAGCTTGTATGAAGTGTCATTATCACTGTGTTGGTTTCCCATTCGAGTGTGCGCAGCTGTCGACTGTCTGGACGATTTGTTTACTTGTGGAGGTCATTGTTTGTCTAGGTCATCTACAGAGTTTTTCCAGGTAGGATTCACCTAATTAGTTTATTTTGCTCAGCATTGTTTCATTTTACCCGCATGTCTTGTTGGGGTTAGGAATTTATTTTTTTGTGGGGGGTTTTGTAAAGAACAACGGTGGATTTTCTTTATTTAAGGTTTAACCTGTCTATTTGTGAACATTGTTTCACGTAGCAGGTTCTTTTCTCACCTAGTCTCTGTGGTTATTTTTCAGCGGCCATGAGTGCTTCTTTGACAGTTGTTTGGAAAGTAAGGGCATCGTGCAGACGAGCATTTCGCTGTCTACACTGCCTCTTTTGTTCTTGCACCATTTTAAACCCCAGGCTGCATGGCCATGTTTCAAGCAGTAGTAGGTTTACATGGGATGTAGGAGGAATATGTAGATGAGAGGGTTTTTTTAGGGTTTTAGCAGTCCACACTTTTTAAAGTTTTTCTCTCAGTCGAAATTTCTACCCGTAGCCGCAAAGGTGTTGTGAAGATATAGGGTTTTCCCAAGCAGACGATTTTATAGGTTTAGGGCAGATAGGTTTTGTAAGTTTCCTGTTTTTTAGAGTTTCTCATCCAAAAGGACCATTAGTTTTTATAAAAGAAAAATTATTCAGCATGCATATTGATGGGATGGTAATATTCTGGTTGTTTTGTTCTTGCTTTCAATACATAGTTTGCTTAAGAAAATGGACTAAAGCTATTTTTGCATGATCAATACAGGCTAATCATATAGGGTTTTCCCAAGCAGACATTTTTTGTTGGTTTAGGGAAGATAGGTTTTGTAAGTTTCCCGTTCTTTAGAGTTTCTCATCCAAAAGGACCATTGGTTTTGATAAAAGAAAAATTATTCAGCATACATATTGATGGGATGGTAATATTCTAGTTGTTTTGTTGTTGCTTTCAATACATAGTTTGCTTAAGAAAATGGACTAAATATATTTTTGCATGATCAATACAGGCTAATCATCAGCACATCAATATGCCATGAAAGTAGAAAACAAGGCCCAAGCAGAAGAGGAAGAACCAGAAGTAGAGACAATAACCATAATTGAGGTTATTGATGAAGATACTAAAGCCATTACTGGAGTTGAGCCGGAGTATAAATGGGGAGAGGTATACAGAATGATTTCAAACCAGAGTGTTCTAGAAGCTGGGTTCGAAGATATGCCTATATATGCCAATATTGAGAGATCAACCATTATGAAAGTGGCTACCAGACCTAAACGTTTCCCTTGTTTAGAGGTGATAGGGTGGATTCTTCCAAGGGAAGATGTAACGAGGATGATATTGGCCAACACTGAGAGGTTGGGTTACGTTGCATATAGCCCAGCCTATGTATCCATGGATTATAATTTACCAACACCACAAACCTATTTGAATGAGAGTTGGTTTAAAGAGCTCAACCTAGATATGGTGGAAACAGTAAAAAAATGATGATCCCAGGTAAAAAATTCCGTACGAGGCCTTCCGAAGAGTACAAGACATCAAACCTCCGCACTCCATACAGGTTCATTGCTTTGATGTTAAACATAATTTTTGGGAGCGCTAATGGAAAAAGATTTAAAATAGGTTGGGTACCAGTGATACTTTTTGTGGCCACCCACGATACAATCTTTAATTGGGAAAATATAGTGTCCAACAACCTGTAAGCTTGTATAAGTGTAGCATTGGGAGGAGTGTCCCAGAAGAAGACATAATTTTATATGAGTTCAATATTGATTGATTTCATTTTATGTACCTAGCCATTCCCAGCATTGAAGCGCCAATGGGATAAAGACCGGGCCCCTGTGTATGCTGCCTATAAATTATTCAGGGCTCACAAATATTATATCCATTACAAGGAGATTTGTGAGAATTTAATTATGCCATTGTATACATTGATTTTCTTGGTCAAATGTAAATGTATGTCAGAGGAAGCTCTGAAAGTCGTGCAAAACAATGGGAACTATTATTTGACAGAAGAGGGATTATATTTAAGAATGTACAATGGTTCAAGGGCTCCTTCCCTTCTACCTATGTATGCTACAGACTATGTGATCCATAAAGAGCCTGTGAGACAGTTGTACATTGACAGAGTGGGAAATTTTGTATTTGAGCAGAAGAAGGCAGTATATCCTGCAGTTCCCTTTTTTATAGGGAGTTACAAATTTTCCAAGGTAAAAAATGCAGCGGAATTTGTTAAGGAACTAGAGTATTTTCACTTCGGTGAAATGAGTTTCCATAGGAATGACTCTGAGGATAAAGTTGCTGATTATTGCACAGCAGCTGGAGTGCATTTTGAGTATACATATTTCTGGGGTAAAGATGAAGACATCTTTCAGAATGCTTAAAACATGACAGCTTTGAGGAAAAGATTCAAACAAAAGATAACTACCGTTGGTGGGAAAGGCAAAGCTGCTGAGAAACTAAAAAGGCAAGAAGAAGAGGAAGTAAAGAAAAGGCAGGAAGAAGCTCACAGGTTAGCACAGGAAGTACAGGACTGGTTGTGAGCTGAAGAATAAGAAAAGAGAAAGAAAGCTGAAGAGGTGGCAAATAAGATAGAAGAAGATGCTAATAAGGAAAAATAGCAAGCAGAAAAGGAAGTTGAAGGATTGAGAGAAGAGACACGAGAAGAACAAGACCCTGTTGATCAAGGACATGCTCATCCTGATACTGATCCATTCGAACCTGCTGTTCCATCTAGTAGTATAGCAGGAGGGGATCCATTGTCAATATCTAGGATTGAGTTGATTCCTTTTATTCCCACTGGAGGGGACAAAGTGACTGATTTAAACACTATTTTCTATGACAAGGTAAAAAAGAGGATTGTTAAATGAACAGAGAAAAAGGTGAAAACTAGAGGCAATACAGGAGTTATGGTGACTGATATAATAGTGGTTCATGGTACCAACAAATATCTAAGATTAATGTAAATGGATGGGGTATCCCTATCCCTAGCCACTAAATATAATGTGGGTAGAATAATGACGGATCTAGAACAGTCTCAGAAGAAGGTCACACTTTTGGAAGAGACCTTGAAGAGAGAGAGGAGTGGAAGTTAGAGTTTGAAGAGGAAATATGAAGAAATGATCAGTGAAGATGAGGTATCCAAGGCAGAGTGCCATAATCTACAGGAAGATAAAGATGCTTTGGTGTTATCCACAAGCAATATAGAAAAGGAGGCTAAGGTCACCCTGGAAGATTTTGGGAAACTCCAGTAGAGATATCAGGTTTTGGAGGTAGAAAGAGATAATCTAAAATTATCGATTGAAGAGTTGAATAAATAAAAGGGAAAGTTAGAGGATAAAGTGACAGAATTGGAAGTACAAAGGACCACTGCAGAAGAGAAAGCTAAGCTGTATGAAACTCATGTAGTAGCGTTGGAAGATCAAAAGAATTCATTGGAAGGTTCATTGAAGATAGCTATGGAGAAGAAAGTAGATGTTGAACCTTTAAATAAGCATGCTCTTATATTGAGCAATAAGACTCATCAAATGTAGCTTCAGATGGTGGAAGAGAGGTTAAAGTTCAGTAGGTAGAAATAAGGTTGGAGGAAATTATAAGTACAACTTCCTACTTCTTGGACAGGACACAGGATATCCTGGAAGCTCTACAGGGATGAATGACATGGGTAGAAACAAATAAGGAACCTCCCACAGACATACCTATTAAAGATCTGAAGACAATAAAGTTGGAGTATGAGCTGATCAAGTTTGCTAGCAAAGCAGCAGAAGATCTAGTAAAGACAGCGAGGAAGATGAAGAGTGCTTATGTAGAATTTTGCAGAAGAGTTCTCCTAACATACAATTGGTTTCAGAACTTTGCTAGCAGGAGATTAGAGGAGCTTCCCGAGCATGAAATATTTTTGAAACAATTGCAGGAACAATGCAACGAAGATGAACATGCCATTCAGAAAGTGAAGAGATTAGATGAAAAGGTGCTTAAAACTGAAATAACATATGCAGAAGTTAGCAGTCACTTACTGGAAGACCAACTTTACTTGATTCCAGCCAGAGTGGCGAGTATAAAATCTCAAGCTACTAAGCATGAAATTAATGTCAGATTTATAGAACCTTCTAGTTTTGAAAACATAGCAGTAGATGCCAATGCGTGGAAGAAATTTAGGAATGAGCAAGCTGAGCCATCCTAGTTGGACTATTACAAACAATTGATTAATTATGTAATATATTGTATTTATCTTTTTATGAGTTCATAAGCCAGAGGACAAAATTTTGGTAAGGAAAGGTTAGGGGAAGCCCAAAGGGAAAAGAAGGTAGCTCAAGAGTTTTGGCTGTATGTATAAGTATAAGTAAATTAGATGTAAGAGAGGACCCTTTTTTAGGCTATCTTTGTGCAAAGATATTGTAAGAAGAACTATTTCATATTATAATAAAGAGTTTATATTTTCGGCTGGAGAAAGCACTGTGGAGTTTCAAATTCTTAACATAGACTGGTTGAATGTGAACTACTTCTGTTTTAGTTTGTTTCTATAAACTGTGAGACCATTCTAACTCATGAATTATTTGATGTTCTGGATATGGTCCTATTTATTTATGTGAAATTTCCACAATCTTATCTGAGTAATGAACGTTTTAATTGACAATGAGCTATCTCTTTGTTTATCTGTCTACTCATATGCATGTATTCAGAAATATAAAAAACTATATGTAGTATTCTAAATGCATTTTATGTCGTACATTACTCATTATTAATCACAGTATTTCTCCCTAGGGATAGGTTAGATAGTCTTAGTTAGTATTTCTTTGTTTATGATTTAGAAGCGAAAGAGGTACGACGAGAGGTAAGAACCTGCCCATCACATTGTGACACTCTTCGTTATATCTATCTACTTCACTTATCTAGGCACTTGCATATCATACCTAAACATAAAACTAAAAAGATAAGCTTTAACCGTTACTTGACCTACTATAGCCGGACTGTCAACCGGACAAATTCCCCATACCAAACAATAACGAGCTAATTGGGAACGCTAATTGGGGAGAATCCCTACTATTGTTACCTACTATTTTCCAGTCCTCAACAATTTTAGCACTAGAAGGAGGGCCACCAGTGCATGACTGTCTGAGGAAGTCCATTTTCTCGATATTTCCCCATCGGTGATATTTTCGAGACCTATATCCCGCAAAGACCTACTCCCGAAGAAAATACCACAAGGTATCTCTATCCCATTGATAACAAAGTGGTTGATGATTTAAAAAGAATCACCCAGGCGTATGCAAAAAATATTGTAGGGTTACCTATTATTCCTGCTTTTCCTAGAAGAGAGTATCATAAGAAGGACCGTCCTCAATTGGAAGATTCGGTGTTGGTTGAAGATCTTAAAGAATTGGTAGAAACAAACTTGCAAGAAGTTGTCCAACCTTTAAATCTATTGGGGCCAGATTCCCCTCATGATTTCCTTTTCGAACTCTTGTTCAGTCTCCTCTTCAATATCCACTCAGAATCATGTCCAATGTGAATGCAAATCAGCCACCTCTACAACCTTCTTGGAGGGATATATATCCTTTAAACTTGACACCTCCATTGCATGCTATGCCTCAGAATTTTGACAAAGCCTTACCCAAGTTTGAACCAAATGAAGGAATTCTTGTGGATGATCATTTGCAGAGTTTTTATTTAGATTTAGAAGGATTGCAAGCAACAAAGCATGAAGATGTAGTCTGCAGATTAATCCCGCATACCCTAAAGGGAAAAGAAGCTTCATGCTGCTTTTGCCCCACCAGCAAAATTAATCACAAATTGGAATATTTTTGAGAGAATGTTCAGAAAGAAGTACGGAATCTAGAAAACTCATGCAGCTTTAATGAAAGGATTAATTTCCCTAAAGAAGGAAAAGAAAGGAAGGGTACATAATTTCACTCAGAGGTTTGCTGCCTACTTGAATAACTTCGATGCAGCTAACAAACCATCTGAGCATGCCCTAATTGAGTATTATACCTCAACTCTTGGGCCTTATCTAGCCATGTTTTTCAAGAGATCGGTTAGACCCACATTGGTAGTGTTGAGGCCTGGGAAATCGCAGGTAACAACAGTAGGGATTGTCCCCAACAAGAATTCCCAATTATCTCATTATTGTTTGGTATGGGGAATCCATCTGGTTTATGGTCTGGATACCATAGGTCCAGTAACGGTTAAAGCTTAATTTACCGGTTGCGGCCTGATCCACCGTTTAAGTGTGTTTTTTAGTTTTATATTTATGTATGATATGCAAGTGCCTAACTAAATGCAGTCGATAGAGATAACGAGAAGTGTCACAATGTGATGTGCAGGTTCTTATCTCTCATCTTACCTCTCTCGCTTCTAAATCATAAATAAAGAAAAATAACTAAGAATCACTAACCTATCCATAGGGAGAAAAAATGTAATTAATGTTGAGTAATGTATTGTATATCATGCATTAAGAACACTACATGTAGCTATTAATATTTATGAATACATGAATATCAATAGAAAGATAACAAAGAGATAGCTCTTTGTTAATTAAAACATTCATTACTCAAATATGATTGTGGAAATTTCATAGAAATAAACAGGAGCACATTCATAATATGAAAGAGTTCATAAGTTAGAATGATCTCACATTTCATGAAAACAAGTTGAAACATAAATAGTTCACATCCAACCGGTCCATGTCAACCATTTGAAACCCCACAGTACTTTCTCCACCCGAAAAAAAACATAACTCTTTATTATAAGATGAAATAGCCCTTCTTAAAATAATCTTGCACAAAGATAGTCTGAAAAAGGGTCCTTTATTACATCAAGCTTGCATATATTTATACAAAAAGCAAAACATTTTGGGCTGCCCTCGTTGTCTTTTGGGCTTCCCCAACCTTCCCCATGCAAAATTTTTTCTTTTAGCTTGTGAACAAAAATATAAATACAATATATTACATTCTTTATCAAAGTGCTAGATAGTCCAACTAAGAGGGTCCAGCCTGCTTGTTCATAAAATTTCTCCATACATTTGCCTCTGCTGCTATATTCTCAAAACCAGAAGGTTCGAGAAATCTGATAGTAATTTTGTGCTGAGCAGCCTGGGATTTTCTTCCCTCTATCTTGGCAGGAATCAAGCGCATATGGTCTTCCAACAAGTGGATCATCACAACTACATGTGCTATTTCAGTCTTAAGTATCTTTTCATCTAAATCCTTGACTTGTTGAACGGTCTGTTCATCTTCGTTGCATCTCTCTTGTAATTGTTTCTAAAACATTTCCTGCTTTGGCAGCACTTCTAATCTCTTTGTAGTCGAGGTCTGACACCGATTATAAGTTAGGAGCACTCTCCTGCATAATTCAGCATAGGCATTCTTTGTTTTCTTCACTGTCTTTTTTAGTTCTTTTGCTGCTTTGCTAGCAAACTCGATCAGCTCGTATTCCAGCTTTAACGTATCCAGATCTTTGAAAAATATATCTGCGGGAGATTCCTTGTTCATTTCTACCCATGTCATCCTTCCCTACAGAGTTTCTAGGATATCCCGTTTTCTATCCAAAAACTAAGAAGTAGTATTTACAATTTCCTCTAATTTGATGTCGATATGTTGAACTTTAAATCTTTCTTCCACCATTTGCAGTTGCATTTGATGAATCTTCTTTTGGAGCATAAGGGCATGCTTATTTAAAGGCTCAATATCAGCCTTATGCTCCATAGCTGTCTTTAGTGAAGCTGCTAGTGAATTCTTTTGATCCTCCAAGGCTGCTATCTGAGTTTCATATAGCATAGCATTCCCTTCTGCTGTGGTCCTATGCACTTCCAGATCTATCACTTGACCTTCCAATCTGCCCTTTTCCTTATGCAAATCTTCAATTGATAACCTAATCTCGTCCCTTTCGGCTTCCAAAAACTGATATTTCTGCTGTCGCTTCCCCAACTCTGCCAAGGTGATATGGGAATTCTTCTCTATATTTCCTGCAGACATTACCAAAGCATCTTTGTCTACTTGTAAAGTCTGACATTCTGCCTTTGATATCTCGACCTCACCAATCATATCCTCATACTTTCTTTTCAAATTATGGCTTTCACTCCTTTATTTCTTCAAAGTCTCTTTCAGCTGTGTGACCCTTTTTTGAGACTACTGTAGATCTGTCATGATTCTATCTACATTGTCTTTAGTGTCTAGGGTTAGAGCTACCCCATCCCTCACTATATGATCATGGATATTTGTGTGTACCATGAACCATTGTCTTCTCGGTCACCATCACTCCTGTTTTACCCCCAGTGTTCACCTTATTTTCTATTCGTTTGACAATTCTCTTTTTTTCCTTATCGTAAAAGATAGTGTTAAAATATGGCAC
The DNA here is from genome assembly GCA_001517045.1 of Pseudotsuga menziesii. NCBI lineage: Eukaryota > Viridiplantae > Streptophyta > Pinopsida > Pinales > Pinaceae > Pseudotsuga > Pseudotsuga menziesii. The sequence continues at coordinate 40,849 of LPNX011151700.1, forward strand.
CTCCTCCCCTTTAGTGGGTATGAAAGGAATTAACTCAACTCCAGAAACTGACACTAAGCCTTCTCCTACTGCACTACTATAAGGAAAAACAAGCTCTAATGGGTCAATATCAGACTGAACCTATCCTTGATTAGTAGGGTCTTGTTCTTCTTGTGTTTCTTCTCTCACTCCTTCACCTGCTTTTTCTGCTGGCTGTTTTTTCTTTTGGGCATCTTCTAATTTGAAACCTTCACTTTCTGTCTACTTTTTTCGTATTTCATCTTCTTATTTCCTCTTCTTTTCTTCTTCAATCTTCTTTGCTGCTTCTTCAGCTGCTCGTTTCTTTTCTTCTTCTTCTGTTCTCAACCAGTTCTCTGCCTCCTGTACTAGTCTGTTAGATTCTTCCTGCCTCTTTCTTATTTCCTCTTCTTCTTGCCTTTTCTACTTCTTAGCAGCTTTACCTTTACCACCAATAATAGCTATCTTCTGCTTAAATTTTTTCCTTAAAGCTGTCATGTTCCTAGCATTTCGAAAGGCCTCTTCATCCTTATCCCAGAAATTGGTATATTCAAAATGTACTCCAGCTTTTGTGCAATAATCAACAACCTTGCCCTTAGAGTCATTCCTGTGGAAATTCCTTTCATCGAAATGAAAATACTCCAATTCCTTGACAAACTCTGGTGCATTCTTCACCTTGAAAATTTTGTAACTTCCAACAAAAAAGGGCACTGCAGGATAGACTGCCTTCTTCTGCTAAAAAAGGAATTTTGCTATCCAATCAATACACAAATGTCTCATAGCCTCCTTATGAATTACATAGTCTCTGGCATACTTTGGTAGAAGAGAAGGGGCTCTCGAACCACTGTACATTCTTAAGTATAGGCCTTCTTCTGTCAGATAATAGCTTCCGTATTCTTGCACAACTTTGAAAGCTTCTTCTGACATACAATTACTTTCGACCAAGAAAATCAAAGTATATAATGGCATAATGAAATGCTCACAAATCTCCCTATAATGGCTGTAATATTTATGGGCCTAGAATAATTTATAGGCCACATACATTGGAGTTCGGTCCTTATCCCAATGGCACTTTAAAGCTGGGAAATGTTGAGTTCACAAAATGAAATCAATCAAAATAGAACTCATGTAAAATTTTGACTTATTTTGGGACACTCCTCCCAATGCTGCGCTTATACAAGCTGACAGACTGTTGGATACTATACTTACCCAGTTAAAAATTGTACCTTGTGTAGAAACAAAATAGATAATTGGTATCCAGCCCATTTTAAATTTTTTTCCTTTAGCTCTTCCAAAGATCTTGTTCAGCATCAAAGCTATGAACCTATATGGAGTACGGAGAGTTGATGTTTCATACTCTCCAGAAGGTCTTGTACGGAAGTTTTTTCCTGGTATCATCATCTTCTTGACTATTTCCACCATGTCTAAATTCAACTCCTTTAACCAAATTTCAGTCAGATAAGTTTGTGTTGTTGGTAAATTATACGCCATGGATACATAAGCTGGGCTATATGCAACATAACCCTGTTTCTCGGTATTTGCCAATATCATCTTTGTTACATCTGCCCTAGGAAGAATCCACCCTATCACCTCTACACATGGAAACAACTCAGGCCTAGTAGCTACTTTCATAAGGGATGATCTTTCAATGTTTGCATATACAGGCATATCTTCAAAAACAACATCTAGAACACTCTGGCTTGAAACCATCCTATATACCTCCCCCCATTTGTATTCTGGATCAACTCTAGTAATAGATTTAGTATCTTCATAGATGACTTCCACTTTGGTTATCACCTCCACTTCAGGTTCCTCTTCGGATGCTTGGGATTTCTTCTTCTGTTTTCACGGCGTATTGCTGTGTTGATAATTTACCTATAGCCATTGTACAACATGATCTTAGTCTATTTATCCTAGGAATCAGTGTAGTGAGAAAACAATAAAACTATTAGATTTTTATCATTTAAGCTAGCATTATCTTAGGATATTTAACTGAGAGAATAACAAGCACAACAATCAAACATAAGAGAAAATGAACACAAATTTTTTCCTTGGGGAAACCATAAAGGAGAAAAACCCGCAACTTCCTCAGAGATAGAATCATCACCAAAAGTAAAACTTCCAAAACAATAAGATGATCTCCCTGTTATCACTTAGAATGTACCCAGGTTGTGAAAAGGTAGATCCCGAGTTAACAACAAAAACCACTTTAGAATGTATTTCTGAACTAATACAATTAGAGATGGATCTCTCACTATTTTCAAAGGTTTTATACTCAATATATTCAATCAAATACACTCAGAAGGTCAGATTTCTGATGGGACAAATAGGACAAGTTTGTTTTAAAAGACTTGATAGGACGATCATGGAGGAGACCATTGGGAAATGGAGTCAATAATCAGATCTGAAATAGGTTGTAGGAGGTAGGGTTTTGAAAGTTTATGAACAGAGGCAAGGTAGGCACCATTTCCTCAGTATTAAGGTATTAGTAGGTTGATTAGTAGACAAAGGGAGACATTCCATCAAATAGAGCACCTAACTATGGTGAGTTTTGAAAGACTTTAGAAGAAAATATTTGAAAATGCTTGAACAATAGACCTAGAGCATGCAGGATGAATTCTAGCCCATACAAACTAATTCTCAAGCATGAAAGCAAATACAAAATGGAGTGGGAAACAGGATAAACAATCATATAAAGAAATTACTTACTGAAGAAAAAGATGGCACAACAATCTCTGACATGAAAAAGATTTTACATTCCTCCTCTGCAAATTTCATTCATTTACTGAAAACATGAATCCATTACAATGTAGAGCCTCTCCGCTCTTGAAAATCCTCTCTTGAATCCCCCTACTATCAATTACATTTTCATTTATATAAGAATAACCTTCTACCTATCTTTGAATTAAAAACCTAACTGAATTCTAAAAATATAAATAGTTACAACAACGTTTCTCCTGCATATCTCCAATGGTGATAGCTGTGTGAAATATGGGAGAGGTTTTTATATTTGGACATGTTCCCAACAAAACCCATGTCTTCATTTCTCCAGAATAATCTCAATATCCTCGAAATATTCCTTTGAAGCTGATGACTCATATAATAAAATTGTATATTTCTGGAAAAATGACCTGTAAATATATTTACAATTCTCCCAACCTGTGATTACTGTGTAAAAAATGAAGGAGGTTTTTGATTATAGTCCTGTTAGGAATAAAAACCTCTCTCAGTTTTGTCAAATTAAATTAAATTTGTCCAAAAAAATTCTTTGAAGTTGATGGCTGAAATAGTTGTTTGGAAATCATGAAAAACGGTCTGTACAACTGACTTTGTTTCTGCTAAAGCATAGCACCTGTGTGAAAACTGAAAGAGGTTATTGTGGATAGGTACATTGTGAAGAAAATTATCTTTCGATTTTCAAAAAATTCATCTTCATTTGATGTAAACAATTATTTTAATTGGATGACTAGAACAGTCATTTTGGCATCTGAATATTTTCCCTCTGAAGATGACTTTTCTGCTCCCAATCTGTACCACCTGGGTAAAAAATGAGAGAGGTTATTGTATATCTCGATGTTATGATGAAAAACCTCTTTTAGTTTTTGAAATTTCTTCTTCGTTTGCTGGAAACAGGTCGTTGGATAAAATTACTAAAACAGTCATTTTTTAGAAAAATATGCTACGTTGCTTTTGAATCTTTGAACAATTTACTGTAAGAGAACATATACCATTTGTCCTTGTAAGATAATATACTGTATATATTTATGCAACTCTTCTGGGTTGGTAGATTCAGACCCATACCCATAAGCATGAGTAGCAGCACCACTATAAGCATAAGAAGCAAAGGATGCATTATGGTATATAGAAGCACCAATTTTTTATTGATTCAGTTGAAGTATCAGTAGTCTCAGTAGCATACGCATATCCAGTAGTAGAGCTAGTTGATTGAGCTGTTGATCCTGCTGAGACGGTGGACTGCTCTTCCCTTCAGCGCATGGCATATAAATTATTTTTTCAAAAACCAAGTCAAATTTATTTATATAGGACCCCATTCCGGAGCCTCCTTTCGGCGGTTTTTTCCAAACCACTTTTCTCCGCGGAATTTACCCAAAGTTACCACGTGGACAGTGGTTTGAATTCCGCTACCACCTTTCAAATTTAACCCTCGTGCAACTTTATGTTCCAGAATCGTCCACAGCCTTCAATGTGATAGATCTTTATTTGTCAGCCGTTAGATTGGGTGACATGTACCGAATTCCGCTGGGAGTCTAGGACTTATCCCCTGTGCAAGTTTACTCTCCGGAAATCATAATAACCGTTGATTATTTTTCACTTTATTTTTTAACCGTCGGATGAGGCTACACATACCTTTTCCGCTGAGCCCTTTTTGCTTTAAATAATGCGCCACTTTAATCTCCGGAAACAATATTATTCGTCGATTTAATTTTGACTTTTTACATTAGCCATCGAATTATTTTATGTGCTAATGTTTTGATTATACCTTAAGAAAGGTAATAAACCTTGTTTTAGCGCGTAAACCTTCATTAAACTTGGTTTGGTGAATAAAGCCCACTTTTTGACTTTGGAAGAATATTCAAAACTATTAATTTTTGAATATAAATAAGATAAAATCTTTATAAAACCCATTTTTTAGGTTTCATTCAAAAATTAATAAAATTTTTTGCCCCATTTGTGAAATTTTTTTTCTAAAATTCCTTTAATTTCTCTTCTTTGCCAACCTGGAAATATATTAATGAGAAAAATTTGGAAACCAACTCAATCACCCATGAAAACTTAAAATTTTGAAGGCAATAGGACCAATTCCGACAAAAATAAATTTAGTGCTAACACTCCCAATAGTAGTAGTCTCTCTCTCTCTTGTCCTAGCAACTTATTCTCTCTCAGTTATGTGCTGCAACTGAGTGTGATTGAATTTGTGATAAATATAGAGGCTCACTCTTTATTTATACTAATTCTCGACTTGACAATAACTCACCAGGGCCGACTTCTCTAGGAGAGTTTAATAACCCTAGGGCCCCACAACTGTGGGGACTTTAACCCTTGATCAATAGGAGAGTTACCCACAATGACTTGACATGACTTGTTTACATTATAGAATATCCGATCGGAACATCGGGGCATGACATGACTCAATTACATTACAAACACTTCCCAGAATAAACATCGGGGTACAATACATAAGATATACAAGTGAATACATTCTGAAGTTACATTTACAACAACACTTCCTCTTAACTAGGAAGGTACTCTTTCGACACAATTTATCAGCACAAGTCTTCTTCTCCATATCATCTAGATCATCATCGAGTTCTCATCATCTTCATCTTCAAGTCATCTTCACTGGATCTGGATCATCATCATAGGATCTGGATCATCACTGGATCTGGATCATCACTAGATCCAGAACATCTCTGGATCTAGATCATCTCTAGATCTGGATCATCTCTACTAGATCATCATCACAAGTGCTATCTCTTGATTCTTCTCGTCACAAGAAGTTCTACAGAACCAACCCTTTTTCATGCTAGTTGTAGGCCTAGCCTCTAAGTAGGTATTCATCTTCTTCAACACTTATATCTGACCATGATAGGAAACTTTATTCACATATCATGATAGGAAACTTTATTCACACATCATGATAGGAAAATTTTATTCACACATCATGTCAGAAAAGATCTGCACTTATATCTGACCACGAGAGGAAAATTTATTCACACACCATGATAGGAAACTTTATTCACACATCATTATAGGAAACATTTATTCACACATCATGTCAGAAAGGCTTCACACTTATATCTGACCACGACAGGAAACTTTATTCAGACATCATGATAGGAAAATTTTATTCACACATCAACTCAAAAAGGCTCTGCACTTATATTTGACCACGATAGGAAAATTTATTCACACATCATGATAGGAAACTTTATTCACACACCACGATAGGAAACTTTTATTCACACATCATGTCAAAAAGTCTCTCAACCCCAGGGTGAGTGTCAGTCTCAGACTGAACAAATTCTTGGTAACTGACCAGGTGCCTCCATTCTCCCAGAGAATGGCATTTAACACTTATATATGATCATGTAGGAACCAATCCTACAGTCACATCAAAATGGCTCAGCACTCATATCTGACATGGAAGGAACCAATCCTCTCAACATGACAGAATGGCTCAGCCCTTACATCTGACCATGGAAGGAACTAATCCTCTCACCATGTCAGAATGGCTCACAGACTCATCACTTCCCCTTAGAGGGAACCTTGATTTGGAGAACACCAAGCTTCTCCCTGAAGTACTCAAAATTCACTCTAGCCAATGGCTTAGTCAACACATTAGATATATGTTTGTCCGTCGCAACATACTGGAGCTTCACTGCTCCTCTCTGCACCATATCCTTGATATAGTGATATTTGATCTCGATATGCTTTGACTTGTCATGGAACACGGGGTTCTTTGACAACTTCACACAACTCTGGTTGTCACAATATATACAATTAGCATCCAACTGGAGATCAAATAAATCAGATAGTAGCTTCCTCAGCCATACTGCCTCAAACTAGCTGAAAAAGCTGCAACATCATTCTACTTCAGCTGTACTCAGTGCCACACAGGACTGCTTCTTGCTAAACCAAAATATCACACCTGATTCCATCTTGAAGCAACACCCTGAAGTGCTCTTTCTATTGATGGCACTTCCTGCCCAATATGAATCAACATAACCTTCCAGGTTAATCTTTTGATCAGCCTTATACTTGAGCCCATAATCAACTGTAACCCTTAGGTACCGCAGAATATGCTTTGCAGCAATCAAGTGAACATGTCTCAGATCTGTCAGGAACTAGCTCAAGGTGTTCACAGCAAAGCAAATATCTAGTCTTGTATTCGTCAGGTACATCAAGGACCCAATCATCTGACGATACATTGTAGCATCAACTGACTCTGATGAAGCATTGCTCAATAGATTTAGGTTCGATGCCATAGGTGTGGTCATGGTCTTGCAATCCATGATCCTGAATCTCTTCAAGATATCTATCGTATACTTCCCTTGTCCCATGGAAATTCTATCTACATTCTTCCACAACTCCATGCCTAGAAAATAGTGCATCATCCCTAAGTCCTTCATTTCGAACTTGGCAGCAAGCTTCCTATTTGTATCAGAAATCAACCCATCTATACTTGTCACAAACAGATCATCTACATACAGTAGGAGTATCACTGGGTTACCATCTTCAACCTTGTAGTAAAGGTTAGAATCTTCTTTACTCTTGGTAAAGCCCAAACTGGATAGAAAGCTATCAATTCTGCCATACCATGTCCTGGGTTCCTGTTTCAAACCGTACAGGGATTTCTTCAATTTACACACATGTGTCTCCCTGTCATGTGTCTCAAAACTGAGTGGCTGCTCCACATACACTTCCTCTTCCACTACACCATTCAAGAAAGCAGTCTTGACATCCATTTGGTGTATCTTCCATTTCATCACTGCAGCTAGAGCAAGTACTGATATGATGGAAGTGTATCTGGCTACAGGTGCAAACGTTTCTTCATAATCTATTCCTTCTTTCGGGGAGAAGCCACAAGCCACAAATCTAGATTTATATTTTTCTATGCTGCCGTCTGCAGCATGCTTGATCTTTTAGATCCATTTGGAACTTACAATAGACTTACCCTTTGGTCTAGGGACAACATCCTAGACATCATTCTTTATGATTGATTGACACTCTTCGATCATAGCATCCTTCCATTCTTTCCTTTCTGTCGCTTCTTCATAGTTGGAAGGTTCTTTATCAATGAAGTCACATAACAAGGCTACATACTCGAAGCAGGACCTGGTCCCTTTTCTTTCTCTGTGATTTTCTTCTGGATCCCCATATCTTTTTGCACCTTGGATATCTTCTCGTACCCAAGCAGGTTTCTTCTTGTGAGGATTCTTCTCATGAGGTGGATCTATAGGTTCTTGAGGTTCTTCTAATTTTTGATCTTATTCTTGAATTTCATTGTTCATGGTTGTGTCATGAATTCTGGGTGTTTCTGTTTCTTTAGGATCTTCAACAGGTCTCTTTATAGATTTGTTGTAAGCCGTGTCTTCATCAAATGTTACATCCTTACTGATGTCGATCTTCTTGAATCCTGGGAAGTATATTATGTAAGCCTTCGAGCTTTCAGAGTATCCCACAAATATACCCTTCTTTCCCGAAGGAGCTAACTTTGTCCTCTTTTCTTTCAGAATGTGTATGTACACTGGACAACTGAATATTCTGAGATGGACGACTTCTAGTTTCTTTCCGAAAAAGACTTCTTCAGGTGTCTTGTTCTCGAGTACTCTTTGTGGAGTATGGTTCTGTACATACACCGTTGTTCTGACATCTTCTGCCCATAGATGCATGGGAAGATCTTGATCATGAAGCATTGCTCTTGCAGCTTCCATGATATTTCTATTCTTCCTTTCTGCAACCCCATTATGTTGTGGATTATATGGAGTGGATAACTCGCTCTTAATCCCTGAATCTTTGCATAATTATTTGAATTCATTTGATGTGAATTGTCTACCTTTATCTGATTGAAAGGTCTTGATCTTATTTTCAGTGTGGTTCTCGATCAAGGATTTGAATTCCTTGAACTTGCTGAATACTTCATCTTTGTTCTTCAAGAAGTATATCCATGTATTCCTAGAAAAATCATCAATAAAAGATACATAGTATACATACCTGCTTAATTTTTGGATGGCATTGGACCACATACATCGGAGTGAATGATTTCCAAGATTCCTTTTTCCTTGCTTTCGCTGCTTGGAAATGTCTTCTTTGTGTTCTTTCCTTTCGCACATGCTTTGCAGACACCGTCATGCTTTTTCTGAACTTTTGGAAGTCCTTCAACAACTTTTCTTGCAAGTGGTAGTGCTCTGTAGTGCACATGTGAAATCCTTCTATGCCAAAGTTAATTTGGTTCTATCAAGTCATTTTTCAAGGCTTGTTCTGGATGGCCCTTCAATTTGTATAGACCTCCCTCTTGTTCCCCAATTACTATTGCATCATCAATAGTCTTCCCCTTTGGCCACATGAGAACTTGGCCATCTACAAATGAAACCCTCATGCCTTTTGCATCTAATGCATATATGGAGAGGAGGTTCTTCTTTAGTCTTGGTATGAACAATAGATCCTTCATTGTTATAGACTTTCCAGAGTATAGCTTATAGGAGGATTCCCCACTACCTTTTATTGGATATTGGTAGTCATATCCAAGCTTTACCTTGTGGGGTGATTCATGTTCTATTAGTTTCACAAAGGATTCTTTGAATCCCATCATATGTTTGGAAGCCCCACCTTCTATAATCCAATCATTGCTTCCATGTGTGATGTTTCCTGTGAGAGAAGAAATCAAAACATATTCTTCATCACTTGAAGAATCATCACTTTCTTGCTTGATTCTCTTTCTGGAGGGTTCACCATCTTCTGCAGCATGAGAATGATGTCTTCTCTTGTTTCCCTTCTTCTTGTGAGAGATATTTGGGTTCTTAGGACATTCTTTAGCATAGTGTCCTTTTTCATCACATATGAAGCATATGAATCTGGGTCGATTCTTATTAAATTTATTAGGATGAGAATGCTTACCTTTGTGATGATTTATTTTGCTCTTCTTGGATTGTACTATGAGAGATTGATCTTCACTTCCCATCTTTTCTTCTCAAGCTGCTATTAAAGCTTCTTCTTGAGAGAATTCTTCCCATAGTCTGCTGAAATTGACTAGCTTCTTTTTGGCACAGATCCCTTGAATGAAAGAGTCCCATGTTCTAGGGAGACCATTCAAGGTGGTCATTACAATCTCTGCATTCTCCACTTCTTCATCCACTGCTTCAAGTTGTTCTTTTATCTGGGAGACCCTTGTGAAGTATGTCTATATGGTCTCCATATTTTGGATCTTCACATTCTTCAACTGGTTCCTCAAGGGCATCTTCCAGTTTATGTTCTTTCCCTCAAACAGTTTGGTCAGGGCATCAAACATAGCTTTAGGTGTCTTTAGGGAGGACACCTATGGTATAAGGTGATCCTTGATTGAATCAGCAATAATCCTCTTAGCCATGACCAATTTCTTCTTGTGTAAGGCCTTAGCCTCATCTCCCTCTAGAACTGGAACCTCCTCATTGATGTAGGAGTCCAACTCATTTTCTTCCAGGACCAGGGAGATCCTATACTTCCAGGCTCAGAAGTTATAAGATCCCTCAAGATTTTCATCAATATTGGTATGATGTGACATCTTAAATGAGAACCTCAAATGGAAATACAAAAGATTTAGATCTTACCAGGTTAAGATGTCGGATCTGGATCTGGAGCTGAATTTCTGCTGAGCTGGTTGAGGAGTTGATTAGGGTTTCAATTTCCCAGAGTTCTGTCCAACCAAAAGATTTGATATTGATATCTACAATTTGATTTTGAGGAGGATATCAATCCAGGCCTAGGCTCACTCAAAAAATTCCACTTTTGTGGAAAGCCCTAATTTTCGGTAGCAGTGTCAGGCCAAAAACTGAAAATGCTCATAATCAGATTCTACTTCGACATAAAGATGCACCCTATTGAGGAGAGTTAGTCCAACCCTCTTTTGCTGAAAATCTATGTAGAGAGATCCAAAAAGTAGGAAGCCCTAGTTTCCGTAGCTGCACAGTGTCTTCTTCTTAGGTTAGCTATGATACCATGTTAGATTTTTATCATTTAAGCTAGCATTATCTTAGGATATTTAATTGAGAGAATAACAAGCACATCAATAAAAAATAAGAGACAACGAACAAAAAGTTTTTCCTCGAGGAAACCATAAAGGATAAAACCCAACAAGTTCCTCAGAGATAGAATCAACACCAAAAGTAAAACCCCAAAATAGTAAGATGATCTCCCGACATCAGTAGTCTCTCTCTCTCTCTTGTCCCAACAACTTCTTCTCTCTTAGTTATGCTCTACAACTGAGTGTGAGTGAATGTGTGATAAATATAGAGGCTCACTCTCTATTTATACTAATTCCCGACTTGACAATAACTCACTAGGGCTGACTTCTCTAGGAGAGTCTAATAACCCTAGGGCCCAACAACTGCGGGGACTTTAGCCCTTGATCAATAGGAGGGTTACCCACAATGACTTGACATGACTTGTTTACATTATAGAATCTCTCGATTGGAACATCGGGGCATGACATGACTCAATAACATTACAAACACTTCCCGGAATAAACATCGGGGTACAATACATAAGATATACAAGTGAATACATTTCAAAGTTACATTTACAACAACAAAAACCACTACATCTTACCATTTGATCAATATGCATACTGAAAAATATTATTAACATCCACAACCTTTCTGAGTGAGAGACTGTAAATGAATAGAATTTGCCAAATATCCCTCTTCCCCCAAAAACTGCCAAAACTTCACTATCTTAAAACCCTAACCTCTTCCAGCTTACTAAAACATCTATATGCACATCTTAACTGCGGAAAGGCTCATATCGCTTGTCTACTCAAAACAAAAAATCCTCAAACTGTTATAGTTACATGACCCTCCCGTATCCCATGGAAACATACTGTCAAAGAGGGCACGACTGTATAACCCTAGGCAAAAAATGAAGCAATCAAGAACAAGACGGTGCAGATAGTGAAACGCTCGTCTGCACCATGTTGTAAAACTCCACAAAACCATCACAGGCATACTCATGACTACACAGACACTGGGTGTAAAAACCTTATCGACCAAAAAATGAAAACGCTCACAAATAAGCAGGCATCATCCTAAATAAAGGGAGTTCACCGCCGAAAAACCATAAAAATGCGTAAAACCTTACCCTACCATGGAAAACCTAACCCTATCCACCCCGGTGGTTTAAAACAACAAAAACCAAGTTTAAAACAAAATTGAAGAACATATCCTACCTGGCGACGAAGTGGCGGGCGATCTGGACAGGAGATGACTTCCACAGGCACAGAGGAGAACGTATAGAATCTTGACAGCTGTGCGCAATCAACATGATGGCTCTATGATGAAAATGACAAATCACAGGCTCAAAATAGTTTTATAAACCTCGACCGGGAGTGAAAAACTAATACTAGCAGGAAAAGATTTTTAACCACTCGCCGGACCTATAGTCTTGAAAGCATCCGCAACATCAGATGGGAACAACTCTACCTACCTGGTAATCAGATGGTAAAGTCACATAAGAACTCAGAAGGAATAGCTTCTTTGGTATTGGTAGGAACATCATGAAGCTCCAGATCGACTCAACACTAACTCTCCGCAACATCGGAAGGCGGACAAACTAAATCTCCCGGTTCAATCCAAAAAAAAAATCGACGGCGAAAATGCCAACTTCACCAGACATCGAAAAACGATAGTTGAAGAAACATCTAATCCATCGGATCCACTTTATACTAAAACGCCAGAACCTCACCGAGACTATAACAAAAAACATAGACAAACTCACTCCCGATACAACGGCTTAGACCTTTTAAGGATTTCGATAAACACATCGGAAAGATAGTGGACTATGCCTCCACTATTTCGAAACACTAGACAACTAAGCATTCGATATGGACATACAAAAAGAGTAAGTTTTTACACGAAACTGCTGAACTCTGGGCAAACCTTAGTAAGAATAAAAAACTTTTAGGTCGTCTAGATATTAAAATAAAAACGGGGGGACCCTAAAAATAGATTTTTTTGGGGAAAATGTTGTACCTGCAATAATTGGCGACTACCTGGCGGACACAGATCTATGAACAACTTATTCTTTTATACAACATACTTTTTCAGTGATATCATTTTATTAGGTTTCTTCAAGATGTTTGGATTCCTAAAATGCAATATTTATGAACTTTAATAATTGATGATAGTCCAATTTTAAGAAGGGGAACCAGGATTTCAAAGTCTGGATAACTCTTATGAGGCCAAAGATATGAATTTTATTTTACCTTTGTCTTTGGGTAGCTTCAACTTAGACACCATAGGATCGTAACATATGGTAAATAGATATATGTGATTGTTCCTCATTCCCATGCCAATTTGCACTTTTTGATGCTTCTGGACATTAGTCCTTTTGAGTCCTCCTGATTGCTTTCTTTCTGAATTTTAATTTAGGCTCCTCTATCCATAATGTCCTTTTGTGTGAGACATTTAATTATAACTCACGGATGGAGAATAAATTTAACAATCTCATTCATACTGATGTGGTTTAGCATGTGTTTTGATACATATTTATTTTTAGGAGATTTTGACACTTATTAGCCTTTTGGCTTTCAATTTATGTCGTGGGATCATTTAAATTTAATACACTGTTTACCTTGCTTCCTTTCCATGGGTCTTTTGGTATTACCCCCTAGGGAAACTTTAATGTGAGATGAATGGAGCCTCAAAATAGCAATCCAGACTTTTCTATCTTTAGTTATTTCACAGGGATTAAGCAGGACTTCAATGTGTTCATAATCCATTTAGAAAATCTACTAGTCTTAAAGAAACGTTAAACATTGTATGAGTAAATAGTAGGTAGTATTTGATCAAATATTTTAGTTTATCGAGAACTCTGATGAACTCCAAAAAACCAAGAGTCGTGTAGATTTATTAAAACAAAACAAAATTTACAAGCAATCAAAATCCGAGCAAGTAAAAAAAAAACAATTAAAAATAATCTAAAGTAGACAAACAAACCAAATCATTTATTTATGTACAAGAAAAACAAAATAAAAAAACCATTAAGAAAAATAAGGTTTGAGAACTAAACCATTTACTGGTAAGTTTTCCTCCCACCCCTGTAAGTCTTGCAACTTGTAAGTCAAGGGGCCTATCTTTGCTGCAATCTGAAAAGGGCCTATCCATAGTTACTGAAACTTAGTGTGCTTTCTCTTCTCATCATGCAGGTGATCCCACTTAAGAACCAAATCACCTACCTCAAATTCTTTGTTCCCAGCTTTGTGTTTTTCAAACCATCTCTTTACCATTTCTTGTTGATGTTTAAACCTTTCACGTGACTTGGACCTAGACTCTTCTGACTTCAGCAGATTATAAATTCAGATTTGCAGAATCTCATTATCAGTACCCCTAGAGTCTTGGGCTAGTTTGGAAGATGGAAACAAATGTTAGGAGGGAGGACAACTTCTTTCCCATAGAAAAGAGTGTAGGGTGACACACCTAGGGAGTTCTTTGGTGTGACTCTATCAGCCCATAGTGCATTAGGTAAATCTAGATTCTAGCTCCTTTGATTTTCTATCACTGTTTTCTTTAAGATTCTGATCATATTTTTATTTGTGGATTTTGCCAAACCATTTCCATGTGGGTAGTAGTTTGCAGTATAGTGTAGCTTAATTCCTCTTTCATTAGCAAATGCAGTTAATCTAATAGATGAAAAATAAGAAGCATTATAAAAAATTAGGGAAATTAAAACCCAAAACCTAGTCATAATGTGGTTTTGCAAGAAATCCATAACTGCACCCTCATTTACTTTTCATAACGGTATGGCCTCTACCCATATAGTGAAATGATCAGTTGCCGTCATAATATACTTATGCTGCAATGAGGAATTGGGATTGATTTCTCTGATAATGTCGATTCCCCATTGTTCAAATGGTTCTGAGATAGTCACTGGTTTCAATGGTCCTGCTACTTTTGCTTGTCTCCCACCGCTTCTTTGGCAAGTATCACACTTTCTAACATGAGCATGAGAATCTTTAAACAATGTTGGCCAGTAATATCCAGCTCTAAGAATCTTGTGTTTTGTTATGTCTCTTGAGAAGTGATCTCCAACAAGTCCATCATGTAATTCTTCTACAACCTTCCTTGCATCTTCTTGTTCCAAGCATATGAGGAAGACTCCATCGTAGTTCTTTCTAAACAACACTCCATTAATAATCTGATATAATGCTGATTTCAGACGTAATGCTCTTCTTTGCTTTGGATTCCAATGCTCGAGCAAACATCCATCTTGAAGATAATGAACTAAATCTCGATACTAGGAGTCTGGAGCTGTGAATAAAGGACATACATCCACCATGTGTAATTCAGCTTCATCATCCCAGCTGTGATCCTCATTGTTTTTACTTTATGCTATTATTTTACAAAGTCCTTGTCCTTTAACTATGGTTGCTAGTTTGAATTCAAGATCGTATTCTTGCAAAGTAGTCACCCATTTACCTCTTCTTTCTCCCAATTCTTTCTGTACAAAAAGGGATCATACTGCTGGGTGTCGGACTATTACTTTGGTGCGATTCTTAAGTATGTATGGCCTGAATTGATTTATTGCCTCAAAGACCACATAAGCTTGTTTATCAACTGCATGATAGTTCAATTCATCCCCTTGCAGACCAGTGCTCATAAATTATATGGGGTACTCATCTCCCCCATCTTCTTTTTGTGTAAGCATATCTGCTAATGAATCATCAAAAGAGAAAGTGTACAGAATAAAATTTTTTTCAAAATTTGGAATTTTGAGTGATGGTGCATGAGCAACATATGTTTTGATCTTGCTGAATGCATTCTTCTCCAAATAAGTCCAATTGAACCACACACTCTGTTTGACCATTTACTGCAAAGGTTTTACGATTTGAGCAAAGTCTTGTACAAACCTTCGCACAAAATTGATTGTACCCATAAATGATTGCATACCCTTTTTATTATGTGGTAAAGGGATATGTTCTATGGCTCTAATCCTCTCCGGGTCTATGGAGATCCATTTTTTAGAAATGAAATGACCTAGCAGCTTTCCTTCTGTGACTGCGAACACACATTTCTTAGGATTTAAAGAAATGCCATATTTCCTGCAATGCTTGAAAATCCGTTTCAAATGAAATGCATGCTCTTCTCTTTTCTTTGAAAATATTGTAACATCATCTAGATAGACCACAACACTAGAGACAATCAGACCATGAAAATCTATATCCATAGCCCTCTGGAAAGTTGCTCCAACATTGATAAGTCCAAAGGGAATCCTCCTATATGCAAAAGTTCCCCACTTGGTTCTGAAAGTGGTCTTGAGCCTATCCTCTTCTGCTACTAATACTTGATTATAACCGGAGAGTCCATCTAAAAGAGAGAATAGTTTGAAACCTGAGACCATTTGTAGTATTTGTTCCATGGGAGGGACATGATAATTATCTTTATCTGATGCACGATTAAGATTTCTGAAATCTACGCAAAGTATGATCTCTCCCGATTTTTTCCGCACTGGTACCAAATTAGAGACCCATTATGAATGTATGACTTTAAATATGATTTTAGCATCTAGCAGCTTTTTCACTTCACTTTGAATTAGGGGTTCTAGCTTTGGATGCATTTTCCTCAGAGGCTGCTGATAAGGTTTGACTCCAACCTTGATTGGAATCACATGCTGTATAATTTTAGTGTCATACGTCTTTAGGTCTTTGTAAGTCCAAGCAAATACATCCTTATATTTTTAGAATAAGCTGATGAATTTACTCCTCT
Organism: Pseudotsuga menziesii; assembly: GCA_001517045.1. Taxonomy (NCBI): domain Eukaryota; kingdom Viridiplantae; phylum Streptophyta; class Pinopsida; order Pinales; family Pinaceae; genus Pseudotsuga; species Pseudotsuga menziesii. Next base: position 57,321 of record LPNX011151700.1, read on the forward strand.
CACCGGGTGAACAACACTTCCCCAAATTCACATATTTGGGTTTAGCTTCTGTCCCTATATTTATTGGGTTGAATTTTAAAGACAAGCTATGAGTCTTGACATTCGCTGGCTTTCTGAACTTGATGTCTAAATCAAACATCTGTTCCAAAGTTCTCACTCCTTTTGGAATGAATTTTCCATACTGTAATTTTGTTTGATGCTCTTCGTCATCTATTATGGCTCCTTTGATAGTATCACCATTCATTAAACATTCCAAGATTTGCTGATCATTGTCAAAAACCCTTAGATTGGTGATATTATCTGGAACATAATTCCTGAAAAGCAATTTAATAGAGCATATATTATTCGAAGGTACTAATCTTGCAGCTGAGGTAGCTAATAAGTTAGCTGCTGCATTCTTTAATCTAGAATTGACACAATATTGAATGCATGAAAATTTATTAGTAAATCCCACACTTCCTTTTGCTAAGCTTTCAAATGCAGTGAAATGCAATGTATTTTGTTCCAAATTTGTTTAACAACCATTTCAGAATCTCCATATACTTTTGAATTTTTTACTTTCAATTCTATTACTTTCTTAAGTCCCTGAACTAGTGCTTCGTATTCGGTTGTGTTATTTGTGCATTCGAATTCTAATCTACATGAAAGAAAATGTTTTTTATTTTTTTCTGGATCAATTAGGACACAACCAACTCTTGATCCTTCCAATTTTTTAGAACCATCGAAATAAAGAATCCAAAAACTTTCTAATCCTACTGAATTTGAATTTCTAAGTACATCTAAAACTAAATCTACTATGTTACAATCAAACTCACAGCCCGTGAAAATTGAAGGAAATCAGGATGGCTATTAGGTATACTGCTGGCTTCTTTAGCTTGGTAATTTCCTGGTTCCAGTTCAAGAAAATAATTTCCCAACACAGAGTTTACTGGTTCATTTTTTACCCCCAATTGAGTCACATTATATTTAATTTGAAGCTCTCTTAAGACTTTTATCTGATTTTGAAATCCTTTAAAAGGCAACCACAAATGTGACCAATCTGATGCAAAATATCATTCTAACCTTGCTGACCAATCCCATCTCAAAACCAAACCATAAGCATCTGGGATATCTGCTACGAAAATATCTATGTACTGACATACCCTCTCATCTGTGGATAAATGGATCAAAACATCTTCCATCTCTCCTATCACTTTTACTATTGTTCTGTCTAATTGAAGAACTTGGCCAGTAGTTGGTTTAGGTTGACCATTTATTTGCTTGCAAACTAAGAGTGGCATGACATTGACTGAAGCTCCTGATTCCACCAAACAATTATGCACATTGTAGTTGAAAATCTCAAAGGTTAGAAGAAATGTTGGAGTTTTATACTTAGATTTTCATCCTAAGCTTGCCTCACCAATCTCTTCCTCAGGTTGATTGTCAATTGGAGGGTCCTTCTTGAGTGTCTCAAGTGCTTTTAAAAGCTTTTCCTTTTGCTGAGGTAGATTGCATATTTCAAACAATGAGATATTTTCTTTAGCCTTTTTAATGTCTTCCACAACATCATATCCCATCTCATGCTCATTCAGATTCTTCTTAACATTTTCAACTTTATTTTCAGTAGGTTTTACAAATGTATTGACTTTCTTGGGGTTCTGATTTGAAATGACAAACTCAGGTATGTTAACATTTGTAGTATTATTCTTCATTTTCTTTATGTTCTCTTGAAGTTTTCTAATATTGTGAAGTACCAAGTTATCTTCTTTTAATGGATTCTGACTTCTTGTGACATTTGTCTCTGATGTTTCTTCTTTATCAGGGAGATCTTCATCTTCTATGTTGAACATAGACACACAGTCCCATAAAACCAAGGTGTATTCCTCTTGTGTTTCTATTGGTTCATGATCTTTCTCTTTCTCCTCCACAATATCTATCAACTTAGAATCCAACAATTGATTCATCACTAAGGTCATAGAATTTAATCATTGTGGGCAATTATTCTCAGAATGAGGTTGCTGATGGAATGTACAAAAATTATCCATTCCAACATTTGTCAAATTCATGTCTGAGGGGCTATGTGGGGGAGGCTTAAGCCGCCTATTGTCTACTCTCCTTTTATAATAAGGATTCTATTGTTTATGAGCCTCTTTTTCTTTTTCCAAATCAATCACCCTATTTGATAAATTTTGCATCATCTTCACTACCCCATACAACTCCTGTGATCATTCATCCTTCGGCTTATTTAATAACAAAGGTATTTTATTTCCATAAGTATTTTCGTTTGACTGCATAGGATAGTGTTCTATACTCTCCATTTCTACCTCTACCTTCTCATCTTCTTCATAAGTATCTACCAAAGTGGGCCTAACTGATCTCTTGACAAACATGGCTAGATCAGGCCCAAGGGCTGAGGTATACTACTCAATTAGAGCATGCTCAGATGATTTATCAGTTGCACTGAATTTATTCAGGTAGGCAATAAACCTTTGAGTAAAATTATGTACCCTTTATTTCTTTTCTTTCTTTAAGGAAATCAATCCTTTCATTAACGCTGCGTGGGTTTTCTAGATTCCGTATTTTCTTCTGAAAATTCTCTAGAAAATATTCCAATTTGTGATTGAGTTTGCTGGTAGGGAAAAATACCATGAAGCTGCTTTCCCTTTTAGGGTATGCAGGAAATGTATGAAAACTACATCTTCATGTTCTGTTGCTTGCAGACCTTCTAAAGCCAGATAAAAACTCTACAAGCGATCATCGAAAAGAATTCCTTCACTGGGTTGAAACTTGGGTAAAATTTTGTCAAAACTCTAGGGCATATCATGCAATGGAGGCGTCAGGTTTAAAGGAGATCTAGCTCTCCAAGCAGGATGTGGAGGTGGCTGATTCACATTCACATTGGCCATGATTTTGAGTGGAGTATGAGGTGGAGATTAAACAAGGGTTTGGAAAGGTGAACAGTGAGGAGAATCTGTTCCCAACTGATCCAAAGGTTGGACAACTTCTTGTAAGGATGTTTCTACCAATTCTTCAAGATAATCTACCAACACTGAATCTTCTAATTGAGGACGGTCCTTCTTCTAATACTCTCTTCTAGGTAGAACATGTATAATAGGTAACCCTCCAATATTTTTCGCATACGCCCTGGTAATCCTCCTTAAATATTCAACCACTTAATTATCAATGGGATAGAGATACCCCAACTTTTTTTCTTCAAGAGTGGGTTTCTGAGGCAAGCTGGTTTTAGAACTGTCACTGGTGGAGTAGTCTCAAGAAAGCGGACTACCTTGGCCAGCCATACACTGGTGGACCTCCTTCTAGCGCCAAAAACTGTTGAGGCCAGGAAATTTGCAGGGAACAATAGTAGGGATTCTCCCCAATAAGCGTTCCCAATTAGCTCATTATTTTTGGTATGGGGAATTTGTCTTGTTTACGGCCCGACTATCGTAGGTCTAGTAAGGGTTAAAGCTTAATTTACTGGTTGCGGCCCAGTCCACCGTTTAAGTGTGTTTTTTAGTTTTATATTTATGTATGATATGCAAGTGCCTAAATAAATGCAGTCGATAGAGATAACGAGGAGTGTCACAATGTGATGCGCAGGTTCTTACCTCCCATATTACCTCTCTTATTTCTAAATCATAAATAAATAAAACTAACTAAGACTCACTAACCTATCCCTAGGGAGCAATACTGTAATTAATGTTGAGTAATGTATTGTATATCTTGCATTAAGAACACTACATGTAGTTGTTAATATTTTTGAATACATGAATATCAATAGAAGGATAACAAAGAGATAGCACATTGTTATTTAAAATATTCATTACTCAAATATGATTGTGGAAATTTCACAGAAATAAACTAGAGCACATTCATAATATGAAAGAGTTCATAAGTTAGAACGATCTCACATTTCATGAAAACAAGCTGAAACAAAAATAGTTCACATCCAACCAGTCCATGTCAAGCATTTGAAACCCCACAATACTTTCCCCAACCCAAAAAACATAACTCTTTATTATAAGATGAAATAGTTCTTCTTACAATAATATTGCACAAAGATAGTCTAAAAAGGTCCTTTATTACATCAAGCTTGCAAATATTTATACAAAAAGAAAAAACTTTTGGGCTACCCTTGTTGTCTTTTGGGCTTCCCCAACCTTCCCCATACAAAATTTTGTCTTTTAGCTTGTGAAAAAAAAGATAAATACAATATATTACATTCTTTATCAAAGGGTTAGACAGTCCAACTAAGTGGGTCCAGCCTGCTCATTCATAAACTTTCTTCATACATTTTCCTTTGCTGCTATATTCTCAAAACTAGAAGGTTCAAGAAACCTGATAGTAATTTCGTGCTGAGCAGCCTAGGATTTTATACCTGCTATCCTGGTAGGAATCAAGCACAACTGGTCTTCCATTAAGTGGATACTCACAACTGCATGTGCTATTTCAGTGTTAAGTATCTTTTCATCTAACTCCTTGACTTGCTGAATGGCTCATTCATCTTCATTGCATCTCTCTTGTAATTGTTTCAAAAACATTTTATGCTCTGGAAGCACTTCCAGTCTCTTTGTAGCCGAGGTCTGACATCGATTATAAGTTAGGATCATTCTCCTACAGAATTCAACACATGCATTCTTTGTTTTCTTCACTGTATTTTTTAGTTCTTCTGCTGCTTCGTTAGAAAACTTGATCAACTTGTATTCCAGCTTTAACATCTCCAGATCTTTGACAGATATATCTGCAGGAGATTCCATGTTCGTTTCTACCCATGTCATCCTTCCCTGCAGAGTTTCTAGGATATCCTGTGTTCTATCCAAAAAATAAGAAGTAGTATTTACAATTTCCTCTAATCTGATGTTGATTTGTTGAACTTTAAATCTTTCTTCCACCATCTACAGTTTCATTTGATGAATATTCTTTTGGAGCATAAGGAAATGCTTCTTTAGTGAAGCTGCTAGTGAATTCTTTTGATCCTCCAAGACTGCTATCTGAGTTTCATATAGCTTAGACTTCCCTTCTGCTGTGGTCCTCTGCACTTCCAGCTCTATCACTTGACCTTCCAATCTTCCCTTTTCCTTATGCAAATCTTCAACTGATAACCTAAGATCATCCCTTTCGGCTTCCAAACTCTGATATTTCTGCTGTAGCTTCCCCAACTCTGCCAAGGTGGTCTAGGAATTCTTATCTATATTTCCTGTAGATATTACCAAAGAATATTTGTTTGCATGTAAAGTCTGACATTATACCTTTGATATCTCAACCTCACCAATCATATCCTCATACTTTCTTTTCAAATTCTGGCTTTCACTCCTTTCTTTATTCAAATTCTCTTTCAGCCGTGTGACCCTTTTCTGAGACTGCTCTAGATCTGTCATGATTCTATCTACATTGTCTTCAGTGGCTAGGGTTAGAGCTACCCTAGTCCTCGCTATTAATCATGGATCTTTATGTGTATCATGAACCACTGTCTTCTTAGTCACCATCACTCCTAGTTTACCCCCAGTGTTCACCTTCTTTTCTGTTCGTTTGACAATTATCTTTTTTTCCTTATCGTAAAAGATAGTGTTAAAATATGGCACCTCCTCCCCTTCAGTGGGTATGAAAGGAATTAACTCAACTATAGAAACTGAAATTGAGCCTTCTCCTACTGTACTACTATAAGGAACAACATGCTCTAATGGGTCAATATCAGTTTGAACCTGTCCTTGATCAGTAGGATCTTGTTCTTGTTTTGTTTCTTCTCTCACTCCTTCACCTGCCTTTTCTGCTGGTTGTTTTTTCTTTTGGGCATCTTCTAATATGAACCCTTCACTTTCTGTCTGCTTTTTTTTTATTTCATCTTCTTTTCTTCTTCAATCTTCTTTGTTTCTTCTTCAGCTGCTCATTTCTTTTCTTCTTCTTCTGTTCTCAACCAGTTCTCCGCCTCCTGTACTAGTCTGTTAGCTTTTTCCTGCCTCTTTTTTGCTTCCTCTTCTTTCCTTTTTCTGCTTCTTAGCAACTTTACCTTTACCACCAACAATAACTATCTTCTGCTTGAATCTTTTCCTTAAAGCTGTCATGTTCCTAGAATTTCGGAAGGTCTCTTCATCCTTATCCCAGAAATTGGTATATTCAAAATGTACTCCAGCTTCTGTGCAATAATCAACAACTTTTCCCTCATAGTCATTCCCATGGAAATTCATTTCACCGAAATGAAAATACTCCAATTCATTGACAAACTCCAGTGCATTCTTCACCCTAGAAAATTTGTAACTTCCAATAAAAAAGGGCATTGCAGGATAGAATGCCTTCTTTTGCTCAAAAAGGAAATTTTCTATCCTGTTGTAATCTCACAGATCACATAAGGTTACCAATAATACATACTAAAACATATATATCTATAAATCAGAGATATGAGACAAGAACAACATAAGATAAATAGATTATATTATTGCAATGAGTTCATACAAGGCAGATAACTGAACTGAGTTCTCGTTTGGATCAACAGCCTAATATATACAATTTACAGATAGTTACAAAATAACTACCTGTCGGTTCGGTGAACCGACACGACTTTTAGTTAGCCGACTTAATCTTCTAGTTTAGTCAGCCGACCGACTTAGTCGACTGATCGACTAAGTCGGCCTATCGACTTAGTCGGTCGATCGACTAAGTCGGTATTCATTCAAGTCGACTTTGTCGACTTGCTCTTTTCTACATATCCCATCAATATACAACTGTCTCACAGGTCTCCTTGTGAATTACATAGTCCATGGCATACTTTGGTAGAAGAGAAGGGGATCTCAAACCACCATACATTATGAAGTATATGCCTTCTTTTGTTAGATAATAATTTTCGTATTATTGCACAACTTTGAAAGCTTCTTCTGACATACAATTGCTTTCGACCAAGAAAATCAAAGTATATAATGACATAATGAAATGCTCACAAATATCCCTATAATGGCTGTAATATTTGTGGGCCCAGAATAATTTATAGGTCGCATACACTGGATTTCGGTCCTTATCCCAATGGCACTTTAAAGCTGGGAAAGGCTGAGTGCACAAAATGCAATCAATCAAAATAGAACTCATGTAAAATTCTGACTTCTTTTGAGACACTCCTCCCAATGCCGTGCTTAGACAAGCTGACAGACTATTGGATACTATACTTGCCCAATTAAAAATTGTACCTTGTGTAGCAACAAAATAGATAATTGGTATCCAACCCATTTTAAAACTTTTTCCATTAGTTCTTCCAAAGATTCGGTTAAGCATCAAAGCTATGAACCTATATGGAGTACAGAGAGTTGATGTTTCATACTCTCCAAAAGGTATTGTATGGAATTTTTTTCCTGGTATCATCATCTTCTTGACTATTTCCACCATGTCTAAATTCAGCTCCTTTAACCAACTTTCAGTCGGATAAGTTTTTGTGTTGGTAAATTATACGCCATGGATACATAACCTGGGCTATATGCAACATAACCCTGTTTCGTGGTATTTTCCAATATCATCTTTATTACATATGCCCTAGGAAGAATCCATGCTATCACCTCTGCACATGGGAACAACTTAGGCCTACTAGCTACTTTCATAAGGGATGATCTTTCAATGTTTGCATATATGGAAATATATTCAAAACCAACATCTGGAACACTCTGGCTTGAAATCATCCTATATACCTCCCCCCATTTGTATTTTGGCTCAATTCCAGTAATAGCTTTAGTATCTTCACAGATGACTTCCACTTTGGTTATCACCTACACTTCAGGTTCCTCTTCGGATGCTTGGGATTTCTTCTTCTATTTTCATGGCATATTGTTGTGTTGATAATTTACCTGTAGCCATTGTACAACAAGATCTCAGTCTATTTATCTCTAGCAATCAGTGTAGTGAGAAAACAATAAAACCACCACATCTTACCATCTCATCAATATGTATACTGAAAAATATTATTAACACCCACATCCTTTCTGAGTGAGAGACTCTAAACAAAGAGAATCTACCAAATATCCCTCTGCCCCCCAAAACTGCCAAAACTATGCTAGCTTAAAACCCTAACCTCTTCCAGCTTACTAAAACATCTATATGCACATCTGAACTGAAGAAAGGCTCATATCACCTGTCTGCTCAAAACAAAAAATCATCAAACCCTTATAGTTACATGGCCCTCTCGTATCCCATGGAAACATACTGTTAAAGAGGGCACAACTGTTTAACCCTAGGCAAAAAATGAAGCAATCAAGAATAGGTCGGTGCAGACAGTGAAATGCTCATCTGCACCGTGCCCTAAAACTCCAAAAAACTGTCACATGCGTACTCATGGCTGCACAGAGGTTGGGTGTAAAAACCTTACTAGCCAAAAAATGAAAACGCTCACAAATAAGCAGGCTACATCCTAAATAAAGGGAGTTCACCGCAGGAAAATCACAAAAACGCGTAAAACCTTACCCTACCGCAGAAAACCTAACCCTATCCACCCTAGCAGTTTAAAACAACAAAAAACCAAGTATAAAACAAAATTCAGGAATGGATCCTACCTAGCGATGAAGAGGCGGGCGATCTGGACAGGAAATGACTTCCGCGGGCACAAAGGAGAACGTATAGAATCTTGACAGCTGCGTGCAATCGACAGGATGGCTCTATGATGAAAATGACAAATCATGGGCTCAAAACAATTTTATAAACGTTGACCGGGAGTGAAAAACTAATACTAGTGGGAAAATATTTTTAACCACTCACCAGACCTATAGTCTTGAAAGCATCCTCAAGATTGGACAGGAACAACTCTACCTACCCAGTAATCGAATGGGAAAGTCAGATCAGAACTCGGAAGGACTAGCTTCTTTGGTATCGGCAGGAACATCATGAAGCTATAGATTGAATCAACACTAACTCTCCTCAACATCGAAAGGTGGACAAACTAAATCTCCTGGTCCATTTCGAAAAACAAAACCAACGGCGAAAATGCCAATTTCACTAGACATCAGAAAATGATAGTCGAAGAAACATTCGATCCATCAGATCCACTTTATACTAAAACGTTGGAACCTCAGTAGACTATAATAAAAAACATAGACAAACTCACTCTCGATATAGTGGCTTAGACCTCAGAAGGCTTCCGATAAACACATTGGAAAGATAGTGGACTATGCTTCCGCTGTTTCGGAAGAGTAGTCAACTAAGCATTTGATATGGACATGCAAAAAGACTAAGTTTTTACACGAAACTGCTGAACCTTGGGCAAACCTTGGTAAGAATAAAACACTTTTAGGTCGTTTAGATTTCAAAATAAAAAGGGGGGGACCCTAAAAATAGATTTTTTTGGGGAAAATTTTTCAGTTACAACAGGTAGATACTTATGAGGACGCTGGGAAGGTGGAGGTGGAAATGGAGAGTATATAACACTATCCTGTGTAGTCAGAAGAAAAAACTTATGGAAAGAAAAAGCCTCTATTATTAACTAATCCTAAGGATGAGTGATCACAGGAGTTAGATGTGGTAGTGATGATGATGCAGAGGTTATCAAACAGGGTAATTGATTTGGAAAAAGAGAAGGAGGCCCATAAACAATACAAGCCTTATTATAAAAAGAGAGATGGTAACAGTCAACCCAAGCCTCCCCCACATAGTCCCTCAGCCATGAATTTGACAGATGTAGGAATGGATAATTTATGTACTTTCCATCAGCAACCTCATTCTGAGAAGAATTGCCCACAATGGATAAATTCCGGTTATTGGATTCTAAGTTGATAGAAACTGTGGAGGAGAAAGAGAAATATCATGAACCAACATAAAACCAAGATGAAGACACTTTGTTTTTATGGGATTGTGTTTCTATGTTCAACATAGAATATGAAGGTTTCCCTGATGAGGAAGAAATTTCAGAGACAAATGTTACAACAAGAAGTCATAATCCATTAAAATAAGATAACTTGATACTTCCCAAGATTAAGAAACTTCAAGAGAACATGAAGAAAATGAAGAATAAAACTTCAACTGTTAACATACTTGAGTTTGTCATTTCAAGCCAGAGCCCTAAGAAAGTTAATATGCCTATAAATCCTACTGAAAATAAATCTGATAATTTCAAGAAGAATTTGACTGAACATGAAGTAGGATATGACATTGTGGAAGACATTAAAAAGGATAAATAAAATATCTCTTTGTTTGAAATGTGCAATCTTCCCCAACAGAAGGAAAAGCTCTTAAAAGCACTTGAAACACCTGTGCAGGAACCTCTGAATGATAACCAACCTGAGGAAGAGATTGGTGAAGCAAGTTTAGGAGGAAAGTCTAAGTATAGAACTCCAACCTTTCTTCTAACTTTTGAGATTTTCAATTACAATGTGCATAATTTTTTGGTGGACTCGGGAGCATCAGTAAATGTCATGCCACTTTCAGTTTGCAAGCAAATAAATGGTCAACCTAAGCCAACTGTAGGCCAAGTCATTCAATTGGATAGAAATGTAGTGAAAATGATAGGAGAAATGGAAGATGTCCTGATCCGTTTGTCCGCAGATGAGAGGGTATGTCAGTACATAGATATTTCTGTAGCAGATATCCCAGATGCTTATGGTTTGGTTTTGAGCTAGGATTGGTCAGCAAAGTTAGAAGGATATTTCACTTCAGATTGGTCACATGTGTGGTTTCCCTATAAAGGATTTTAGAGCCAAATAAAGGTGTTGAGAGAGCCTCAAAAGAAGTACAACATAATTTAGTTGGAAGGAAAGAATGAACCGGTAAATTCTGTATTGGGAAACTATTTTATTGAACTGGAACTGGGAAATTACCAAGATGAAGAAGCCAACAGTATATCAGCTATCCAGCCTGATCTCCTTTGGTTTTCATTGGCTGATAAGATTGATTGTAACATAGTAGATTTAGTTTCAGATGCAGTTAGTACTTCAAATTCAGTAGGAGTAGAAATTTTTTGGATTCTTTATTTTGATGGTTCTAAAATGTTGGAAGGATCAGGAGCTGGCTGTGTCCTGATCGATCTAGAAAAAAATAAACATTTTCTTTCATGTATATTAGAATTTGAATGCACAAATAACACAGCTGAATACAAAGCATTAGTCCAGGGACTGAAAAAAGCAATAGAATTAAAAGTAAACAATCTAAAAGTGTACAGAGATTTTGAAATCGTTGTTAAACAAATTTGGAACAAAATTCACTGCATATCACCGCATTTGAAGGCTTACCAAATTGAAGTTTGGGATTTATTAATAAATTTTCATGCATTCAATATTTCCTCAATTCCTAGAGCAAAAAATGCAGCAGCTGACTTGTTAGCTACATCAGATGCAAGGTTGTTACCTACAAATGATAGATGTTCGATTGAATTTCTTCTCAGGCCTTCTGTTTCAAACAACATCACCAATATGAGGGTGTTTGATGATGATCAACAAATATTGGAATGTTTAATGAATAATGATACATTTAAAGGAGCCATAATAGATGACGAAGAACATCAAGCAGACCTACAGAACGGAAATTTCATTCCGAAAGGTGTCAGAACTTTGGAATAGATGTTTGATTTAGATAACAAGTTCAGAAAGCCAGCGAATGTCAAGACACATAGCTCGTCTTTACAATTCGATATGATAAATCTATGGACAGAGGATGAACCTAAATATTTGAATTTGGGGAAGTGTTGTTCACCCGGTGAGAGGACTAAATTCATCAATTTATTCAGACAATATAAGGATGTATTTGCTTGGACCTACGAGGACCTCAAAACGTATGACACCAAAATTATACAGCATGTTATTCCAATCAAAGTAAGAGTCAAACCTTATCAACAGCCTTTGAGAAATATGCATCCCAAACTAGAACCCATAATTCAAAGTGAAGTAAAAAAGTTGTTGGATGCTAAGATCATATTTAAAGTCAGATATTCAGAATGGGTCTCAAACTTGGTACCGGTGTGAAAAAAGTTTTGAGAGATCAGACTTTGTGTGGATTTTAGAAAACTTAATCGTGCGTCAAATAAAGATAATTACCCTATCCCACCCATGGAACAACTACTACAAATGGTCTTAGGTTCTAAACTGTTTTCCCTATTAGATGGATTCTCAGGTTATAACCAAGTATTAGTAGCGAAATATGACAGGCTCAAGACCACTTTCAGAACCAACTGGGGGACTTTTGCGTATAGGAGGATGCCCTTTGGACTCATTAATGCTGGAGAAACTTTCCAAAGGGCTATGGATATAGTTTTCTACGGTTTGATTGGTCGTAGTGTTGTGGTCGATTTAGATGATGTTACAAAATTTTAAAAGAAGAGAGAAGAGCACACATTTCATTTGAAACAGATTTTTGAGCATTGCAGGAAATATGGCATTTTGTTAAATCCTAAGAAGTGTGTGTTTGCAATCACGGAAGGAAAGCTATTGGGTCATGTCATTTCCAAAAAAGGGATCTCAATAGACCTAGAAAGAATTAAATCCATAGAATAGATCCCTTTACCCCATAATTAAAAGGGTATGCAATATTCTATGGGGACAATCAATTTCTTGCGAAGGTTTGTGCCAGACTTTGCTCAAATTGTCAAACCTTTGCAACAAATGGTTAAGCAGAGTGTGCAATTCAAATGGATTGATTCAAAGAAGGATGCATTTGACAAGATTAAAACGTCCATAGCTCATGCACCATCACTTAAAAGTCTTAACTTTGAAAACAATTTTATCTTATACACTTTTTCTTCGGATGATTCATTATCAGTAGTGCTTACGCATAGAGAAGAAGGGGGAGATGAATACCCCATATTGTTTATGAGCACTGGTATACAAGGGGATGAATTAAACTATCCAGTAGTTGATAAACAAGCTTATGCAGTTTTTAAGGTGGTGAAGTAATTCAAGCCATACATGCATAAGAACCATACCAAAGTAATAGTCCCACACCCAACAGTATGATCCCTTTTTGTACAAAAGGAATTAGGAGAAAGAAGAGGAAATTGGGTGACTGCTTTGCAAGCATATGATCTTGAATTCAAACCAGCAACCATAATTAAAGGACAAGGACTTTGTAAGTTGATGGCTGAGGGTCAAAACAATGAAGATAACAGTTGGGATAATGAATTTGAATTACACATGGTGGATGTATGCCCTCTATTGACAACTCCATAGTCATGGTATAGAGATTTGATTCATTATCTGCAAGAAGGATGTTTTCTAGAACATTGGAATCCCAAGCAAAGAAGAGCATTACGTCTGAAATCAGCATTATATCAGATTATTGATGGAGTTCTGTTTAGAAGAACTACGATGGAGTCTTTTCTTTCTTAGATTCTTGGAACATGAAGATGCAAAGAAGGTTGTAGAAAAATTACATGATGGACCTGCTGGAGGTCACTTTTTAGGAGACACAACAACACACAAGATTCTTAGAGCTGGATATTACTGGCCAACATTGTTTAAAGATGCTCATGCTCATGTTAGAAAGTGTTATACTTGTTGAAGGAGTGGTGGGAGGCAAGCCAAAGTAGCAGGACCATTGAAACCAGTGATTATCTTAGAACCATTCGAGCAATGGGGGATTGACATTATTGGAGAGATAAATCCAAATTATTCATTGCGGCATAAGTAGATTCTGATGACAATCGATTATTTCACCAGATGGGTAGAATCCATTTCGTTACGTAAAGTAAATGAATATGCAGTTATGGAATTTCTGCAAGATCATATTATGACCAGGTTTGGGGTTCCACTGAATTTCCCTAGTTTTTGATAATGCTTCATATTTTTCATCTATTAAATTGACTGCATTTACTAATGAAAAAGGAATTAAGCTAAATTATTATGCAAACTACTATCCACAAGGAAATGGTTTAGCAGAATCCACAAATAAAAACCTGATTAGAATTTTAAAGAAAAAGGTCATAGAAAATCAAAGGAGCTAGCATCTAGCTTTGTCTAATGCACTCTGGGCTGATAGAGTCACACCCAAGAACTCCTTAGGTGTGTCACCCTACATTCTTGTCTATGGGAAAGAAGCTATCTTACCTCCTAACATTCTATTTCCATCTTCCAGACTATCCCAAGACTTTAGGGGTACCGATAATGAAGTTTTGCAAATCCAAATTCACAATCTGCTGAAGTTAGAGGAGTCTAGGTCCAAATCCCGAGAAAGGTTTAAACATCAACAAGAAATGGTGAAGAGATGGTTTGACAAAAACAAAGCTGGGAAAAAGGAGTTCAAGGTAGGTGATTTGGTTCTTAAGTGGGATCACATGCATGATGAGAAGGGAAAGCACACTAAATTCCAGCAACTATGGATAGGCCCTTTTCATATTACAATGAAGATAGGCCCCTCAAGTTACAAATTGCGAGACTTACAGGGGTGGGAGGAGAACTTACAAGTAAATGGTTTAGTTCTCAAGCCTTATTTTTATTAATGGTTTTGATTTTGTTTTTCTTGTACATAAATAAATGGTTTGATTTGTTTTGTTTGCTTTGCCCATATTAATTTCAATTGATTTACTTTTACTTTTCTCAAGTTTTGATTGCTTGTAAATCTTGGTTTGTTTATGTTTCCATAAATCAGCATGAATTTTGGTTTTGGAGTTCATCAGAGTTCTGGATAAACTAAAATCTTTGATCAAAGACTGCCTGCTATTTACCCATACACAATGTTTAAGGATTCTTCAAGACTAGCAGATTATTTTAAAGGATTATGAACACATTGAAGTCCTGCTTAATCCCTGTAAAATAACTAAGGATAGAAAAGTCTAGAGTACTATTTTGAGGCTCCATTCATTTCACACTAAAGACTGTCTTAAGAAGGTAACAACAAAAGACCCATGGAAAGGAAGCAGAGTAAATAGTGTATTATATTTAAATGATCCCATGCCACAGTCGAAAGCCAAAAGGCTAATAAGAGTCAAAATCTCCCAAGAAGCAAATATGTACCAAAACACACATTGAACAAAAAATAAGTTTGAATAAGATTGCTAAAAGTTCTTCTCCTTTCGTGAATTGAAATAAAAATATCTCCCACACAAAAGGACACTATGGATAGATGGGTCTGAACTAAAATCCAGAAAGAAATCAATTAGGGAGGACTCAAAAGGACAAAAGTCCAGAAGCATCAAGAGAATGGAAATTGGCATGGGAATGAGGAACAAATAGATATATCTATTAACTACATGTTACAAATCCTGTGGTGTCTTAGCTGGAAGCTATCCAAAGGCAGAGTTAAAATAAACCTCATATCTTCGGCCTCAGAAGAGTTATCGAGACTTTGAAATCCTGGTTCACCTTTCTTCAACTTGGACTGTCATCAATGCTTAAAGTTCATAAATCTTGTATTCTAGAAATCCAGATATCTTGAAGAAATCTAATAAAGTGATACCGTCAAAATAGTATGATGTTCAAAGGATAAGTTGTTCAGAGATTTGTGTCTGCTAGGAAGTCGCCAATTGTTGCAGTTACAACTATTTTCCCCAAATTTTTTTTAATTTTTAGGGTCCCCCCTTTTTTTCTTTTAGTATTTAGAAGGTTTAAGGAATTCCATGAATTTACTCAAAGTTTGTCCAGGACTTGATTTTTTTGAAAAATTGAGTGTTTGTTTGCTTATGTCGGATGCATAGTTGACTAAGTTTCTGATGTATCGGATGCATAGTTGACTAGCTCCCCGATATGCCCATCGAGAGTATTCCGAAGTTTTCTTCGATATATCGGATGTCATTTCGTCTAATGTATCGAATGTAATTTGCCGATCTTCTGGAAGCCTAGTTTGTAGTGGTTTCGATGAGTCGGGTCTCCTTTTTCCTATCCTTCTACGATATCCGATTAAGTTAGTGAAATGAGCTCGTTATCGGTTGTGTCTGTTGGAATAATCTAAGGATTTAGTGGTGCTTCCAGCCGACGTTGCAAAAGTGTAGTTCGACATCTATCCATGACTTCACGTTGTTATCGTTGATATCGAGATACGTTAGTAATTTTGCCTACCGATGTGTGTTTCCATCCGATGTCCTCGGTATGAAGCGCTACATTGATCTGACGTTGCGGGTTTTTTTGGTAGTATTTTTTCGACATAGGGTTAACTTTTCCCGCTAGGTTAATTTACCCCTCTCACGATCAAGCTTATAAAGCTGTAGAGATTGTATGAAGTGTCATTATCACTGTGTTGGTTTCCCATTGAAGTTTGCGCAGCTGTCGACTGTCTGGACAATTTGTTTACTTGTGGAGGTCGTTTTTTTGTCCAGGTCATCTGTAGAGTTTTTCCAGGTAGGATTCACATAATTATTTTATTTTTCTCAACATTGTTTCATTTTACCCGCATGTCCTGTTAGGGTTAGGCATTTATTTTTCTGCGGGGGGTTTTGTAAAGAACAACGACGTGTTTTCTTTATTTAAGGTTTAACCTGTCTATTTGTGAATGTCGTTTCACTTAGCTGGTTATTTTCTTGCCCAGTCTCTATGGTTATTTTTCAACGGCCATGAGTGCCTCTTTGACAGTTGTTTGGAAAGCAAGGGCAGGGTGTAGATGAATGTTTCACCGTCTGCGCTGCCCCTTTCGCTCTTGCACCATTTTAAACCCCAGGCTGTGCGGCCATGTTTCGAGTAGAAGTAGGTTTTCATGGGATGTAGGAGGAATGCATAGATGAGAGGGGGTTTTTAAGGTTTTAGCAGTCTGCAGTTTTTAAAGTTGTGCTCTCAGTCGAGATTTCTACCCGTAGCCGCAAAGGTGTTCTGAAGATATAGGGTTTTCCCAAGCAGAACTTTTTCGCAGGTTTAGGGCAGATAGGTTTTGCAAGTTTCCTGTTCTTTAGAGTTTCTCATCCAAAAGGACCATTGGTTTTGATAAAAGAAAATTTATTCAGCATGCATATTGATGGGATGGTAATATTCTAGTTGTTTTGCTGTTGTTTTCAATACATAGTTTGCTTAAGAAAATGGAATAAAGCTATTTTTGCATGATCAATATAGGCTAATCATCAGCACATCAATATGCCACGAAAGCAAAAAAGAAGGCCCAAGCAGCTGAGGAAGAACCAGAAGTTGAGATAATAACCAGAATTGAGGTTATTTATGAAGATACTAAATCCATTACTGGAGTCAAGCTAGAGTATAAATGGGGAGAGGTATACAGAATGATTTCAAGCCAGAGTATAAATGGGGAGGGTTCGAAGATATGCCTATATATCCCAATATTGAGTGATCAACCATTATGAAAGTGGCTACTAGACCTGAACGTTTTCCTTGTTCAGAGGTGATATGGTGGATTCTGCCAAGGGTAGATATAATGAGGATGATACTGGCCAACACCGAGAGGCAGGGTTACGTTGCATATAGCCCAGCCTATGTATCCATGGCTTATAATTTACCAACACCACAAACCTATTTGACTAAGATTTGGTTGAAAGATATCAACCTAGATATGGTGGAAACAGTAAAAAAAGTGATGATCCTAAGTAAAAACTTCCGCACAAGACCTTCGAGAGAGTACGAGACATCAACCCTCCGCACTCCATACAGGTTCATTGCTTTGATCTTAAATAGAATTTTCGAGAGGGCTAATGGAAAAATCTTTAAAATAGGTTGGGTACCAGTGATATTTTTTGTGGCCACCCAAGGTACAATCTTTAATTAGAAAAATATAGTATCCAACAGCCCGTCAGCTTGTATAAGTGCAGCATTGGGAGGAGTGTCCCAGAAGAAGACATAATTTTATATGAGTTCAATATTGATTGATTGCATTTTATGTACTCAGCCATTCCCGGCATTGAAGTGCCAATGGGATAAAGATAGAGCCCCTGTGTATGCTGCCTATAGATTATTCTGGGCTCACAAATATTATATCCTTTACAAGGAGATTTGTGAGAATTTCATTATGCCATTGTATACATTGATTTTCTTGGTTGAATGCAATTGTATGTCAGAGGAAGCTCTGAAAGTTGTACAAAACAACGGGAACTATTATTTGACAGAAGAGGGCTTATATTTAAGAATGTATGGTGGTTCAAGGGATCCTTCCCTTCTACCTACGTATGCTACAAACTATGTGATCCATAAAGAGGCTGTGAGACAATTGTACATTGACGGAGTGGGCAATTTCCTATTTGAGCAGAAGAAGGTAGTATATCATGTAGTTCCCTTTTTTATAGGGAGTTACAAATTTTCCAAGGTAAAAACTGCAGTGGAATTTGTTAAGGAACTAGAGTATTTTCACTTCGGTGAAATGATTTTCCATAGGAATGAATTTGAGGATAAAGTTGATGATTATTGCACAGCAGCTAGAGTGCATTTTGAGTATACATATTTCTGGGATAAAGATGAAGAGATCTTCCAGAATGCTTAAAACATGACAGCTTTGAGGAAAATATTCAAACAAAAGATAGCTACTGTTGGTGGGAAAGGCAAAGCTGCTGAGAAACTAAAAAGGCAAGAAGAAGAGGAAGTAAAGAAAAGGCAGGAAAAAGCTCACAGGTTAGTAGAGGAATGGTTGCGAGCTGAAGAAGAAGAAAAGAGAAAGACAGCTGAAAAGGCGGCAAAGAACATAGAAGAAGATGTTTATAATAAGGAAAAAGAGCAAGCAGAAAAGGCATTTGAAGTATTAAGAGAAGAGACACAAGAAGAACACGACCCTGTTGATCGAGGATAGGCTCAGTCTAATACTAATCCATTCGAACCTGTTGTTCCATATAGTAGTATAGCATGAACGGATCCATTGTCAATATTTGGGATTGAGTTGATTCCTTTTATTCCCACTGAAGGGGACGAAGTGCCTGATTTAAACACTATTTTCTATGACATGGTAAAAAACAGGATTGTTAAACGAACAGAGAAAAAGGTGAACACTGGAGGCAAGACAAGAGTGACGGTGATCGATAAAATAGTGGTTCACGGTACCAACAAAGATCCGCAATTAATGGCAAGGGCTGGGGTAGCCCTATCCCTAGCCACTGAAGATAATGTGGACAGAATAATGACATATCTGGAACAGTCTCAGAAGAAGGTCACACAGTTGAAAGAGACCTTGAAGAGAGAGAGGAGTGAAAGTCAGAGTTTGAAGAGGAAATATGAAGATATGATCAGTGAATTTGAGGTATCCAAGGCAGAGTGCCAGACTCTACAGGAAGATAACGATGCTTTGGTGTTATCCACAAGCAATATAGAAAAGGAGGCTAAGGTCACCCTAGAATATTTTGGGAAACTCCAGGACATATATCAGGTTTTAGAGGTAGAAAGAGATAATCTAAAATTATTGATTGAAGATTTGAATAAAGAAAAGGGAAAATTAGAGGATAAAGTGACAAAATTGGAAGTATAAAGGACCACTGCGGAAGGGAAAGATAAGTTGTATGAAACTCAGGTAGTAGCCTTGGAAGATCAAAAGAATTCACTAGAAGTCTCATTGAAGACAACTATGGAGCAAAAATTAGATGTTGAACCTTTAAAGAAGCATGCTCTTATATTGAGGAATACGATTCATCAAATATAGCTTCAGATGGTGGAAGAGAGGTTAAAAGTTCAACATGTAGAAATAAGGTTGGAGGAAATTATAAGTACAACTTCCTACTTCTTGGATAGGACACAGGATATCCTGGAAGCTCTACAGGGATGAATGACATGGTTAGAAACAAATAAGGAATCTCCCACATACATACCTATTAAATATTTGGAGACGATAAAGTTGGAGTATGAGATGATCGAGTCTGCTAGAAAAGCAGCAGAAGAGCTAGTAAAGACAGTGAGAAAGACAAAGAATGCCTGTGCAGAATTCTATAGGAAGAGTTCTCCTAACTTACAATCGGTGTTGTACCTATGCTAGTAGGAGATTAGAGGAGTTTCCCTAGCATGAAATATTTTTGAAAAAATTCCAGGAACGATGCAATGAATACGAACATGCCATTCAGAAAGTGAAGAGATTACATGAAAAGGTGCTTAAAACTGAAATAACACATGTGACAGTTAGAAACCACTTACTGGAAGACCAAATTCACCAGATTCCATCCAGAGTGGTGAGTATAACAGCTCAAGTTGCTAAGCATGAAATTACTATCATATCTCTACAACCTTCTGGTTTTGAAAAAAAAGCAGCAGATGCCAATGCATGGAATAAATTTATGAATGAGCAAGTTGAGCAATCCTAGTTGGACTATTACAAACAATTGATTAATTATGTAATATATTGTATTTATATTTTTATGAGTTCATATGCTAGAGGACAAAATTTTGCTAAGGAAAGGTTAGGGGAAGCCCAAAGGGCAAAGAAGGTAGCTCAAGAGTTTTGGCTGTATGTATAAGTATAGGTAAATTAGATGTAAGAGAGGACCTTTTTTTAGGCTATCTTTGTGCAAAGCTATTGTAAGAAGAACTATTTCATCTTATAATAAAGAGTTTATATTTTCCGCTGGAGAAAGCACTGTGGAGTTTCAAATGCTTAACATAGACCGGTTGAATGTGAACTACTTCTGTTTCAGCTTGTTTCTATGAACTATGAGATCGTTCTAACTCATGAATTATTTCATGTTCTGAATATGCTCTTGTTTATTTATGTGAAATTTCCACAATCTTATCTGAGTAATGAATGTTTTAATTGACAATGAGCTATCTCTTTGTTTATCTGTCTACTCATATGCATGTATTCAGAAATATAAACAACTATCTGTAGTATTCTAAATGCATGTTATGCTGTACATTACTCATTATTAATCACAATATTGATCCCTAGGGATAGGTTAGATAGTCTTAGTTAGTATTTCTTTGTTTATGATTTAGAAGCGAAAGAGGTAAGACGAGAGGTAAGAACCTACGCATCACATTATGACACTCTTCATTATCTCTATCGACTGGACTTAGCTAGGCACTTGCATATCATACCTAAACATAAAACTAAAAAAATAAGCTTTAACTGTTACTTGACCTACGGTAGCCGGACCGTCAACCGGATGGATTCCCCATACCAAACAATAACGAGCTAATAGGGAACGCTTATTGGGGAGAATCCCTAATGTTGTTACGTGTGATTTTCCAGGCCTCAAAAGAATGATACTTGAAAATTAGAGCTGAAAAAAAAACTTCATTGTTTCTGTTGCTTCAGTACTTTGTTTACTCGAATTTTAGAGCTTAAAATTTGACCAAAAGACATAGACACTTACTATGCCTGTGGCTGCCTCAGTGCACACCCAAAATTCCTTAGATTTGTCCTCCTTTTTTTCATGCATTAAATGAAAACGTTGACTTCATATTTATACTGTTTTTTTTTGTAATAAGTTTTTAGTCAACTTGTGTATAAAAAACAATTTTTTTTTTTTGAATTACAACTATTGCGGCCGACTTCAACAAGGTTAGAATGTAGTTTAATATTTTATTTTTGACTTTAAATTACTATTTCAATGGTCAAAATTGATGACTTGTTATATGTATCCTCTTTATTTAATTCTTTTATTATTCTTGAAAACTCATAAGAGTATATCAACAAGTCATCAATGCTTGAGCCTTGTGATGCATGCCCATGCTTGTCATATCCTCAAGTCATGTCATGCTTGGTCCTCAATGCCTTTGTCTTGTATCATGTCTTCCATTTGTTTCTTCATGTACCAATTTATCTTTTGTCATTAATGTGTTGTCATCAATAACCATATTCATCAGAGGATGCCATGTGATTGGCACATCCATTTTTGTTCAATTTTGCAGAGCATTGAGGTGGTGCCAGTGTAGAATTTTGTTCAATTTTGTTAAGCACTGAGGACAATGTTGTTGAAGGAGGAGGGGATTGTAATACCCCGGTTTTGACCCCATGGTATTAATATTGTACATGATGTATGTATTGTATTGATATCATGGCATGGAGCTCAAGGCTAAGGCCCTGCCATTGATTTGGTGTGTTGTATAGGTGATCAAGGTTGATACCTATGGTGACAGTGCTAAGTCAAGCACACTGTATATATTTTGATATATCATGTAACTATGCAAATTAATAAAATACCACATCTAGCTATGGGACTGCAAACATTAAAGAGATGGGGGGCATTATTCCATAAGGGATAGGGTGGGGAGTTAGTCAAACCCCCTAAGCCAATAGGGTGTGACTAGGTGTCAGTGGTGAAACCCATGTACCTCAACTACCTTTTGTCCTCTGTACTTAATCATTAATTCCTTCTAGAAATAAGATGAGGCAGTTAATTCCTGGGAAGTGCAAGGCATGGTAGACTACAGTCTATGCAGGGCTATAGTTGGGGGAAGCCGCACTTTTGCTTCTGCAGGAAGAAAGCACGTGATGTGTGCCCAGTCTGTTAGTGGAGGTTTCCTTTGGGTTTTGTTCACTCCTCCTCATTCATTTTGAACGATTGGATTCCATCGTTTTTCAGGGGATTCTACCATATGAGCTCTCAAGACTTTCCTTGCGCGCTGTGCGTTCACTCTCCTGAGTCACAAAAGTCATTTGCGCAGTGGTTTCCTCTATCTCAAAGTGAATCCTGTGTGGTTGTGTTTCCCTGTGGTTTGTTGTGTAGTGCACCATGGTTTGGGTCTAAACGATACACAAGACTTAGGAGTGGAAGAGACGAGGAAGGGGCTTGATAAGCCTAGTGCAGAAGGAACTTTAGGAAAAGATTAGAATGGATGGTGAATTAGCTGTGCACATCCTGAAGTGCACTGGAAGGGAAGGCATATCCTAATGGACTGTGTAGCAAAGAAGGGGATGATTCCTTGTGTTCGGTGTGTAATGTCATGGTTTCCAGGCCCGATAGATCTTGTGGAGGTGTCCTTAGCTCTTGAATGAGCCACTAGCTTATCCATTCCACCTTTCCACTACCTTAGAAGCTTGATAAACCCAACTTGAATGATGGCTTGGCTGTTAGTATGATAAACCCATCTATTGGCTTGGCTGGTCCTTAACTAATTGCTGGCTTGACTATGAATAGTCTGATAAATCTAGCAGTGTTGGCTTGTAAGCCTGCAACCTGATAAACCCAACTAGTGTTTGCTTGGCTGGACAGTCTGATAAACGCAACTAGTGTTGGATTGGCTGGACAGTCTGATAAACCCAACTAAAGGTTGGCTTGATTGTGTGTGTGCTTTGGTCTGTTTGTGTGTAAGTCTGTTGTTCCCTAGTTCCTTGTGGGAATCATGCCCAACTCAGGGGTGGTAGTGTGTTGAGAGATTAATGAACACACTGGCCTATGGTTGGGTGTAATGTTGCAGCGACATAGCTAGTTCAGGGACAGATTAATCATCAAGATAAGTATTTTTGTTATGCTTTTTCATGCCATGAATAATCTATGAATTGTTGTGTTTAATGTTGAATTCTTGTTGATGATCAAGTAGAGGTTACTTGTGTATGGATGTCCTTATATTACTTATTATCCTTGTATGTTTTATGCATTTTACTTCTGTACATGCCTTGCATCTCTGTGATGATTTTTTCCCAAGTTCATAGAGGCTAGAATCCTATTACAGGGCAAAAAATGCAGTTAAGGTAAGAATCGTTGAGTTTTTTCCCCTTAGAATCCACCTTCAGAAGGCAAAAGGCAGAAACTGGAAGAGAAAAATTTGAATAGGGTAGAATCGTTGTGTTTTTGCACCCTGGGATCCACCTGCAGAAGGAAGAAAGGGAAGTTGAAAAACAAGGCAGGAAGTGTGTTTTCTGATTTTTGAAGTCTGAGGTCGGAAGGAGGAAGTCGAAAGCGCGGAAGAATTCTAAGGCAAGAATATAATTTTTCGATTTTCGAGTTCCGAGGTGCGGAAGGAGAAAAGAATAAGTGCGGAAGGTGAAAGGTGGAAGGTTAATAATTCACTTCATCGAGCCCTTTGGTTTTCCAATTTTTGAGTTTTGAGGTGTGGAAGGAGGAAAGCAGAAGTGCATAAGGCACAAGGTTGATAATCCACTTCATCGAGCCCTTGGGTTTTTCGATTTCCGATTTCTGAGGTGCAAAAGGCGGAAATTGGAAGTGCGGAGGGTGGAAGGCAAAAGGTTGATAATTCACTTCATTGAACATGTGAGTTCCCTGATTCTGAGTTCCGAGGTTAGAAGGGTGAAAGGCAGAAGACAGAGGGAAAAGTGCAGAAGGAATAGGTCCAATACGAAAATGGTGTTTTCGGTCACAGAAGGGATATGTGAAGAGCGAAAAGGTTGTTGTTGTGCTTTCTAAGCCCGAGAAAGAAGGTTAAAGTGTGTGTTAACGTCCATGCCCGGTGTTTATCATAAGAAAAAAGAGGTCCTTTAAGCAAAAAAAATTAATTAATCCGCATTATGGGGTATGGGGACGTTACACTTGGAGGTAATGTTCGACTAGTTGATTTCATGCCTAGAAATCTAGGATAACTAGAGTTTTTTCCTTTGACTTTTGATTTACTTCAATATTATTTATTGATCTTTTGCCTTAGATTATGGAATTACCCAAAATATCTATGTCAAATGTGCTCTGCCCCTGTCAAATACTCTACAAATTTATTGGTCTTCAAAATGTTGCCTAAGCCAGAACTATATGCTCCTTGGATGTTGTATTGATGCTTCAAATTTAAAATTGTTTTTCCAAAAATAACATTATTATAGTCTTGGTGAAAGGAAACCAACACTTATAACTGCTATGATGTTAGTTGTAGCATTTGTTTTATTTTCTAGATTTCATCTTTAGATCTAAAAATGATTCGATTACTTCCCAATACATACAATAATTGTCGAACTCTTCCTTCAACTAAATATGCAAGTGTTTTTCATAATTTCCGACCCATGGTATCTATTGTGATGGCTTCTCTGGGTGTTTTTCATACTTACACTTGGATACCTTTTAGGGAACATAACATTTGGAAATATTTTACAATGTATGTTGGTGACCAAAGTTGACATGAACTTACCTTTAACACTTAACATTTACATCTGAGCTTGAATATTTGAATGATTTTTGACACTTGGATGTTATGAAAGTTGGAGTCAAATAGGATGACACTTGATATGTGGGTGTTGCCTTGATACCTTTCTGTCAATGCATATGCTTGATGATGAATACGAAGCGATCTATTAATTGCAAGATATAATTGAGTATGCTTCAACTAATTGACTTGGAATAATCCTTGATGCTATTGTTCTTCAATCTTGACGGTTTAGAACTTGAAATCATGTTGTGCATATGATAAATGGTTATTCCTAGACATTGACACACTTGTTACTTATTCATGGGTGTTGATTAGAAGGTGCATCTATTTGCATTGTGGCAATAATATCACATGCAATGAGAAAATGAAATATAAAGACGTTATAATCATTGTCTTCTTCATCTTTGGTTGACGCGTAGAGCATTAAAGACCATCCTCATGGAATTTTCCTTCGCAAGCATGAATTTTCATTGGAGCTATAAGTGGCAGAGGATATGGTTTCACTTAACGTTGAATGCCTTAAATTAAATACCCATATTATAAGAGAAATAAATTTCTCATTCTAACAAGTTACGAATAAAGTCATCTTATTTTTACATAAATAAATTTCTCCTTCCCCTTGATAGCATGGAAAATCATCTCTGGACTAAAATTCTTGGGCAGATGGGGCCTCCAATATTTGCCCAGCTTCGCAAAGGCGCTTGTCTCTAAGTTTGTCTGGCGCATCATTTCTGGAGCCGGTTTATGGAATTGCATAATTTATATCAAATAGATAGCTCTCCTGTCCATCATCAAATGGATCTGAGGCAGTGATAAGGATATACCAAAATCTTCCATCATGTGGAAGGCCATTACCAAATATTTTCATCTTATCAGAGATTGGCTTGCCTGGCAGATTGGGAACGGGAAATCATTCCATATGGGTCAAGATCCATGGATTGGCGCCATGGATTTTGTTAGTTTCCCACCATATATGGCCAAGAAATTGATCGATCGAGGTTTCATCCATATTCATCATATCAAGAAGTTGATTCTTCCTCTGCTCACACAGTCTTGGATGACAACTGCCGATCTCGATTTATCGGCTGAGGAGTCCCTGCATTAGGACCTGTTAGTGCTAGAAATTATTCTTAGACTACTAAAGAACAATCCAACACAATCTCATAAAATAAAACTAAGTAAAATAGGTTTATAGGGTTTTGGTTGTGCAGTTTATAAACAAGAGGGTAAAAACTCATAAGGCTAAGACAAATTCTAAATCATGCAACAATATAAGACTGAGATGTATAATATACGAAACAAAAACCAGAACAACATAAGAACAATACTGAGTTTCATCCACAGTTCATAAGAATTCCATGAGAAATAACCTTAAACAAGAAATGAATTTATAAACTGAGTGATCACACCAATCAGAAATGAAACTAGCAAATAGGATAAAATGGGCTTATAGTTTGCATATATAACATAATCATAAATCCAAAGTACATAAGAGTTTTTAAACTTAGCTCTATATACAGTAGCTTGATAGCCTCCCCTTGTATAAAATCTGAACCCTATTTCATTCTAAAATCCTACTTTTATCTTGGTTACATCAAAAAACAGTTATCTAACAGAATAACTACCTTCTAGGTCAGACTGTCGAATCACTTAACAAAGTAAAGTTGTTCAAAATAAACTAATTTATTTACAAAAATTAACTAACAACACCTATCACTTAAAGCCTTTTACAAATATTTAGCAGCTTCTGCCAAAAGAGCTATCCTCTCCAAAGCTTGAGTATTCCTCCTGGTTCTCTGCTGCTCAGCTTCTAGGTCTTCGACTCTTTTTGATAATTCCTGATTTTGTTGAGTTATTTCTTGGACAACTTGCTTCAGCTCTGCACATAAACTTTGTGTCTACCTTTTCCTCTTCAGTGCTTCCTTGGAGACTACAATTAACTCTTGGTAATGGCTCTTATTCTCTTCTATATCCTCTCTTAATATTTTGTTGGCCACTACTAATCCTTCATTTGTTTCATGTAGGAATTCTATCTGATAATTGTACTGCTTCATACTTCTTCGAAGGTTTTCATTCTCATAATCAATACATTTTCCTTCTGAAGCTGAAGACAGTCCTTCTGGCATCCAAGGAGTTTTCAATTTCTTAAAAATCTCTTCATCATCCTCTTGCTGTTGCTCTGTCATGATTACAGGAACCCCTGGAGATTCATTACCTTCAAAATTGCACTGAGTTGATGGCTCTGCAATCTTTTCCTCATCTGCACATAATGTTGTCATCACCGACTGTTGTTTCATCAAATCATCCTATTGATGGCCAATATTTGCTTTTCTTTGAACATCTTTTAACTGATCTGAGATTTTAATCTCCGTTGAAGGTGAAATAACCTTCAAAGGAACATGTTTCTTACCTTTAACCTTTCTATCATTCAGGATTTCATCCTCTTCTAACTCTTCTTGGGAAGAAGAGTCTTCTACTACTGTGATTTTCTCTTGAGCTAACTTAGGATTTAAAAGCCTTTTCATGTTCAACCTCAATTTGTTCTTAGGTTTGGTTTTGGGCCTCCAGCCTACTCCTATTTCTCCCAACATGCTCAAGGCTTTACCTTGATGCTTTATAGCTGCAAGCTGAAACACCTTTCTTTTGACTCCTTGTGAAACCAGCTTCTTTTCAAATTCTTCTTGTGAACTCTGTACATTGTCAACCCTAGTTTTATCAATCAATGGGCTTTCCTTTCTTTATGAATGTACTTCTGTATGGATCTGTTCTTGTTATACCAGGTGTAGTTAGGAATATTGCACCTTCTGTGGATGGAAGCTGTTCCTTTGGTCTGAATGGTTCAGATCCAGAACAAATGAGTGAACGACAAAGGATGAAGACCTTCCCTGAATGTTGTAAACACCTGGAATAATTATTTGATGATGAACCTGTGTACCTGAAAACATGTCAAACAAACAAGAATATCAAATCTACTAGAAAATTATTCACACATCCACACTAGTGACTAAGTAATCCAGTAACATATACATGCGAGATTAGTACAATAGATATGTGGCACAGAAATCAGATTTGCATTAAGAAATGAATGAAGAAGCTTACAACCATTTCCTTAGTGTTGACAAAATCCTCCACAAGACAAACACCTCATCCCCAAAAGCTCCAACTTGCTCTCTTGTTCTCTCCAATGGATTAGACTAGGTAGTCAATTCAACAACATAACAATACCATTCAATTCCCCCCTCAACTATGGATATGAGCCTGTATTTATAAGGCTCAATGGATAGGGATAGTTGAGAGAATTGTGGGTGAGGTGGCTCTAAGATCCTACCAAGAGGGTTCTCAACTCCAACTAACCCATATTGAGAGGGATAAGGGAGGACACGAGGCTCATGTTCTAGAAGCCTTGATAAACTTCTCTTTTTCCCATTTTACCAAGGGTACCACTTTTGTTCCCTTATGATAGAGTGGTTTATGTGAGAACCACTCTAATAAAAAAGCATAAGAATGGTGGCATTGCTTTTCTATAATAGGACACAGGCAGTGCTGAACAAGGTACCGCTCATCAACCAAAGGAAAGCGCGATGCTAGGTTTTTCCATGTAGAATTGATATCCAGAGCAAGTTTTCCACTCCAAGTTTGGGATTTATGGAAAACATAGGGGTTAAGGATCTCATCACATGTTGGTGACAAGATTTGGGTATAACGGAATGCCCCCCAAAGCATGAGGCTCAGAGGGATACGATAAGTGAGAGCTTTGAGAGAACAAGTTGTCACTTCAAGGTGAGAGTCAGCTAGGTCGGAGAGTGTCGTAGACTAGGCATCTGCAACACATTAGTATTTTGACTCATAGACAAATGTAACCAACTCATGGCCGTAGAACAATACAAGGTAGATCCATGAGAGGAATAAAAAACCATGGCTACTAGAATATAGCATAGACCCATGTGATAGAGGACTCAAACTTGGACATAGCTACCAGACATACAACGTAGATCTATGTAGACATACACCGTAGATATATGTAGACATACAACATAGATCTATGTCATACAGACGTAAATTTGAGCATAGCCACGACCATGCAAATGTGGATCCATGCTAGATATACAAAATTGCATCGCAACCCAAGGAAAGCAACGAGTGCTAAACAAGTACCCAGGGTCTTCGTCTCATTTTCCACAAAGTACGATTCTATCTATGTGATTACAATGTTCTAAAGTCGAACATGGTAGAAACCACTTGATTACCGACCAATGATGTGAATCATTAAGAAATGCGAGGGAGATCACCATTGATGTCAATGATTCCCAAGGTACCCTAGTAAAATCTACTGAGCGTGAATAGATGTCTTGATGTCGAACACCCAGTTGATTAGATCAATCAAAGGTCAATGATGTGAACCTATGTAGAGAGCGAGAGAATATGCCATTGAGGCATACAGATCTCAAGGTACTAAATTTGTTTCTAAGACTATTTCCCGGATGATGAGCTGATGTCAACAGGAATAGTCTCATCGAAGGAGGGCCATAATGAATCCCACATTGACGACACGAAACTTGGAACAAAGTTCTGGAATGATGTGAATGAGGTGACCGTAAGACTGAATCAAAAGTACTGACACAAAGATTGTTTTGACTCCAAAGGTAAACTTCTTCAGCTTCCCTTTGAACATCGGGCAGCACGACAAAATACTTGGCAGCATGACTAGACCAGAAAAACACACAGTGAAATGGTGGACATTGCATTCTTTTGAAAGACTCAAAGGAGTGACATGAATTATGAAAGTGGATCGTCATGGAGATCAAATGAATACCCAATTGACTGAAATGATATGCAGACAAGTGCCATGTTCAAAGGTAACGACAAACTGCCATTTATTTGCAAAATGATTCCCTTCCCATTTTCCCCATCATGGTTGATGAGTGCCTCTTTTCATTTTTACTAGTTCAAAGAGGGTAACAAACACTCGTTATAGCTCGTCTGAAGACAAGTCCAAACTCATATGTTTTATGAACCTGAGAGAGGAGGGGTTCGTTCCCAAAACAGGGTCTCTTAATGTTTAATTTAACGAGTCCAATGAAAGTTAAATCGGTATCGTTCATGTTTAGAGAGTCTGAACAAACACGAAAGAAGACTCCACAGGTTCCTTTTTCATAAAATAGTTCATCTAAACCAAAAAAGTGATAACCTACCGTTAGATGAATGACTCTTCAAGTGCTTTAAAAAGCGTGAAGAAGACAAGATCACTTGACAATCTTTTTGGATTTAAGGAGCCCGAAAAGAGTTTAAAGAAGACTCCACTAGGTCTCTTTTCATGATGAGGGGTTTTACGAGTCTGAAAAGAAACAAAAAAGGACTCGGACCTTTGATGCTAAGTTTCGAGAGCATGACCAAAGTGTCGCAATAAATGCTCAAAGACTTTTTCTGTTTTATGGTAGTGCAAAAAAGTAAAAAACAAACTCCCAAAACGTTTACTGCTATCGCTCTTTATCATGCAACGAATTACAAAACAACGGTTAAACTCTCCAATAACGACATTAAAGGATCATGACTGATAGATTTTCAAAAACTATGACATGCCAAAACCTAGAATTCTTATAAAAGGTATGTAAATAGTAAAAACCCAAAACATCTTACCATTTGCCCATAGTGGGGAGCCTTTGGAGCATTTTCTTGGCCATATGTTTAGCTGCTGATTTCAGGAGCATCTACTGTCATATTTACGCACCGTCAGTTCCAGGTAAAAGCTTAAACTCTACTCTTTCATTTCATCCTTTCATTTTTTATATTTGGTGGTGTTTTGGGCCTATTGGGCGAGCCCTAAAACCATGAAAGCGGGCACCGCTCTTATCCCTTGCGAGATAAGCTGTACCTCACTAAAACCGTGCCTAAAACACTTGACACAGGTGGTGCCATCTGTGGGTGAATAAAAATATATGCATAAGCCAAAATAGCTCAAATTTGATGATTTGAATTGTTGATAGTGTTTCTAATTGGTATTGTGATGGTTTTTGACAGGTTCCCATTGATAAAAAATGGTAATTTGGAAAGAGAGGCAACATGACAATGATGATGCATTTGCCAAACAAAATGCGGGTTATATAGCTACGTTGAGAGACTGTGGTCTTCTAAAGTTTTTCCGCACACCCATTATGGTGTCACATGAGCGACTATTAGAGAATATACTCCAGATGTGGAATCCGGAGCAACAATATTTTGAGGTGGGTGCTCATGTATTGACAATTGAAGTAGAGGATGTCTACTTCCTGACATGCCTATCAAGACAGGGTGCTCCCATCTCTTTGACTGGTTCTTATGGAGGGGACATCACTACCCAAGAGTTTATAAACCACCATTGTATTCCTGGGACCAGGACATCAGGGAAGAATATTCCCATAAAAGAAGTGGTGGATGGCCCTCTACGGACAATTTTGTTTACCATGCAGAGAGTGGCGAGGAGCCAAGGGCTACATCAATAATCTAGAGCGCATATGCTCTACGCCATGGAGGCCATAGCGCCCATAGTTTTCAACTGGGTGGAGGCTCTACTCCCAATTTTCAAGGATCAACTGACCAAGTGTCGGCAGGGGGAGATAAAGCAGTTTGGTTTCAGTTCCATCTTAGTGTGTTTCATTTTCGAGCGAGTTCCCCAAATGAGACCCCAGGTGGTTTTTACATAGTTGAGGGTACGAGAACCTCACATGCTGAGATGGGTCCAGATCATGGCCCGTACTGGAGCGGGTAGAGGCAAGGTAAATTTTGGTGACCCGTTTTTTCGATGGTTGAGAGATCAGCTCCTCATGGTGGAGGACTATGCATATGCGTGCATTGACTTCAGTGGTGACCCTGACCTACCGCTTCCACCTGGTGGATAGTGGGATGATATAGGTAAGAAACCAAAACCATAAAATGGAAATTGTGTTTTTATGTTTTGATGTTTTATATTTTTTATGTGCAGTAACGAGACTTGAATGTTTTCATGCAGATGTTAGAGCAGCGCGACCTTGGGGAGCCTCCCCACTAGAAAGGCAAGTCGAAGCTTGCTTTGTACAACAAGGAGATGATGTGATAGGGGAGCTATAGGAGAACCTCAAGAGGTTGACTTTAGACATCCCTAATTTCTCGATCGATGACCTCCCACTAAGGTACCAGAGGCCCACAGTGGGAGTACCCAGTCGTTTCAGGAGATTGCTATGTCGAGTAGCCCGGGCGGTTATGTGTTACCATGAGCATCACTAGATGATAGGGTGCATGATGTATTCAATGAAAGCTGATAGATAGCTTCAGGATTTTTGTATGATGATTTTTTACCTAAAACCCTGAGCGCTCCAGATGAGGTCTCGTGACCTATTGTTTGTAAAACATGTTTATATATATATATATATATACTAACTTCTACTTTGGGTGTCTATATGTCTCAAATGGTGAATGTGTTTATATGAGTTTTATGTGTCTTTTACAGTTTATTTACAGTGAACCATGTTTGATTTTCATGTCATGAATGGATAATATGCCAGTCTAGGATGTAATTTTCCAATGAGTCAGCAACTGCATTATCTTCCCTAGGGATATTCCTATAGGTAATAGATTCAAATGACCTCTCCAATAAATGTACCCTCCAAAAGAGACAGAGAAGCACGAGATTCCTAATGGTATAGACATGGTTTAAATGACAAACCACTAGTTGTGAGTCCATCAAGACTACCAAGTTACGAACATCTTGGGAGGTAGCTTCAGTCAAAAGACCTATGACTGCTCGATATTCGACGATATTGTTGGTAGCGGGACCAAAAAAAACCACTCTTGAATTGACCAAATTGTGAGTTGGGGAATAGAGAACCCAAGCAACTGAGGCAAGATTCAAGGTGTGGCGGCAAGCACCATCAGCGAAGCCATAGAAATCCATTTGCTCTGCACGACCAAAACATGGTATAAACAGATACAGACACTAAACTCAAAACCATATTGAAAATACTTAAGCATACTAAGAGTCAAGTAATATACATATATACAAGGTAATTTACAAGAAATATCTAGGCATAGTACCTCTTCAGGTACAACCCATTGCGAGGTTGTCCTAAGGGCATTCCATCATAGTCTACGAGCTCATAGGCCCCTTTCTCTAAAACTTTGGAAATAACGAAAGGATCATACCACATGGATTTGAAATTTCCTTTCCCTAGTTTGTCATATCTCTGATCATAGGTCAAAACTAGGTCACCCTCATTAAAGGCACGAGGTTGGATAGACTTGTCATACTGCACCTTGATGTGTTTCTTGTGTGACTCATTATCTAAGGTAGCATCTCTTCTAGTTTTGTCAAGGTTATTAAAGTATAGAAATATTTTTTCCTCTATGGAAGTGTTTGGGAGAAGTTCGACAGTAAGTTTCAAGGATGGAATCTGACATTGAATCGGTAAGACAAATTCTAGTCCACAGACAAGCTGGAAGTGTGTGAAACCAGTAGCTATTTTCACCGAAGTCCTATACTCCCAAAGAGTGGAGAAATGAATATGGTGCCAGTTAGATTTATGGTCTCCAACCATCCGACGTAGCATCGTTTTCAAAACTTTGTTAATGGCCTCGACCTGACCATTAGCTTGCAGATAATAGGGCGTTGAGGTTTCATGACGAAAACCTAGCTTGGAACTAAGTTCCTCCATCGTTTGATTACATAAATGTGATCCGTGATATGTAACTATGGATTGCGGGACTCCGAATCTTGCTATCACATGATTAAACAGGAAGAGAGCGGCAGTCTTACCATCCTATGCATATGTAGGCATGGCCTCTACCCATTTTGTAAAATAATCAATGGCTACGATGATGTAACCATACCCCCCGGCTGAGGTAGGATTACAATGCATATAATTGATCCCCCATTTGGTGAAAGGGCCAACGACAATGACGGGGTGTAATGGAGCAGGGTGGGTGCACTTTTTCAGATAAAAATGTTGATAGGGTGGGCATTTCTTAACAGCCTTGTGGCAATATTTAAAGATGGAAGGCTAGAAATAGCCAGTGAAAAGGATTTTTTGGGCTGTAGCCATCCCAGATAAATGACCGTTGGAGAATGGAATTGATACCTCGTGGGTAATGCATCACTGGAGAACGGAATCGATACCACCTCTATACAATGTGTCATTCAAGATGAGGTAGTATTTTGTGTGGTGATGGATATGGTGATGATCGTCATGGGATAGAGTGGGATGAAATCTCTATGTCTGGAGATAAATGAGAAAATCTCCATACCATGGATAATTGGTGCTTATCAGGAACAAGAATTCATCAAGGAATGAATCGCTGGGCTCAGATTCCGTCGAAGCACAGGGAAGATCACACATGAGCTCAACAAAGACCAAGGATTTCCTTGATGTAGCTTTGGAAAATTCCAGATCAAACTATTGTAGGATGACTATCCATCGAAAATACTCGCCGTCGAGCACCTGATGAGTCCGGATGTAATACATAGGGTTTTTGTCTGCCAATACGGTGGTTGTGCGGAGCAAAATGTAGTGACAAAATTTCTGAACAGCAATGACTGTGGCCAATGCTAATTTCTCCATGCGTCAGTATTGAGTTTCAGAATCCATGAGATTCTTACTAGCATAGTAGATCACATGCTCCTGACCATCAGGATTCTCCTGCACCAAAACCATAGCGATGGTAGTAGTGGAGGCAGCAATGTATAAGAGAAATTCCTTTGAATAATCTGGGGGGTGTATCACGACTGAGTGAGTCAGAGCATGTTTGAGATTATCAAAGGCTCATTGGGCTTGGTCATCCCAAAAGAACAGAGTGTTCTTCTTAAGGAGAAGCATATAACCGTGTGTTTTCTTTGCAAAATTGCACACGAAACAGCGGCAGAAGTTTTCCTTCCCTTACAAACTTTGGAGTTCTAAAAGGTTGGTTGGGGCCGGTAGGGATAGAATAGCGACAATTTTCAATGGATCTATCTAGATGCCATCTTTAGAAACCGCAAAACCTACCAGGCGTCCCGTCTAAACGCAAAAACCACATTTATGAGGATTGAACCGTATGTTATAATGACGACATCTCAACAAAATGTCTCTAAGATGACCAGGGTGGTCCTCCCATCGCTGTGAATGAGCTGGGAGGTCATTAAGGTATGGTTATATAATATGTTTTATATCGTGAAACGCATAGGACATAGCATGCTGGAAAGTGGCTCCAGCGTTTTTCAGGACGAATGGTAAATTCCTATATGCAAAGGTTCCTCATGGGAAAATAAATGTTGTCTTATGCTGATCGGTGGGTAAAATCTCAATCTGATTATAACCTGAAAAGCTATCCATAAATGAAAAGATGACACTTCCGGCACAGTTGTCGATAATCTGGTCGATATGCGGAGTGGAAAAGTTGTCTTTGGGACAAGCTTTGTTCAAATCTCTGAAATCGATGCAGACTCTAATGGTGCCATGCTTTTTATTGATAGGGACGACGTTCGATACCCATTCTGTCAGGGGTATGGGATAAATAAACCCTGCTTTTAGAAGTTTTTCTATTTCAGCTTTGATGGCTGCGACTTTCCATGGATGGACTTGTCTTAGTTTTTGCTTGATGGTTTTTGCAGTGGGATAGG
The DNA here is from genome assembly GCA_001517045.1 of Pseudotsuga menziesii. Taxonomy (NCBI): domain Eukaryota; kingdom Viridiplantae; phylum Streptophyta; class Pinopsida; order Pinales; family Pinaceae; genus Pseudotsuga; species Pseudotsuga menziesii. The sequence continues at coordinate 92,718 of LPNX011151700.1, forward strand.
TTTTTATTTCGTGAACCATAATGGATGGGTCTACCCCAACATTTGTTCATAAGACCAAGCGAAAAAATCTTGAAATTATTTGAAAATTGCTCTCTATATGCTTCAGATTCTTTTGTTGAGCAGTTCTACCCAACATGAACATGCTCAAGGGTGCCAGGCTTGGCTGATATGTCAATTGGACTTGTTTGATTGATGTTGCATAGGTTTCCTTCAGAATCCATGTTCTGCAACAATATAGGAGTTTGAGGTGTTTTGACAATATTAGTAGAAAAAATGGATGCAAAATCATGGCCTACCGAAATGGTGTTGGGGAGGAACAAGGATCTCTGATGTTGATCCTCCCATATAGGCTCATTTATACTCATGACCTCCATAATGGACTCATCGGAAGGAAAAGTCTAGGAGAGATAATCCATAATAGGAAGAGAGGGTTCTAACCAGTAGGGCAGGTGGTAAGGGTTCGAAGCCACCAGATAAAGTTCATTAGAGTGGTCATCGGAAAGGGTTTGGATAATGTTGTACATTGCTTCATGCAGACTCAACGAGGTGGATTCAACAAAGTTTTTTCCCTTTGGATCATAATCAAACGATGAAATCATATTTATCGTCATCGTGTTTGTGTTAGGAGGAGTTGATGGAAAAATATCCATAAGGGACGAATCGTTCAGCATGCCTACCCCAATCGACTGGTAAGGAGGAGGGGACTGGCCTAACATAGGGATGTTATTAGACATAGAGGTCATAACATTCGGCACACAAAAATTGAGCTGGTCAATGGTTACAATCCTCCCTAGATGCATAAATTGGACAGTTCGAAATACAGTCGAAGTGACAGCAGTCATGGCGTAAAACCAATTTCTTCCTAATAGGAGGTTGTAATATAATGGGGCATCTACTACTTCCACTTGAATATAAACAATTTTTCCCCCAAGCTTGAATCAAAGGGCTGGTATGAGACCATGGGGCTGGAAACCTCATCCATCAAAGGCTTTCAGAGTCATAGGTGATGTTACAAGCTCGGGAGAGCCAATAGCTTTCCAACAAGACAGGGACAAAACCGAAGTTGAAGCTCCTTCGTCTAAGAGAATTATAAAGACCTTCTTTTTGACTATTTTTGTTATGATTTGGAAATCAAGTTTGTGAGGTAGTCTATAATTATAGTTCTATACATTGAAATGAATCAAATTAGTGTTGTCCGGGTCTAAAGCTCCTAACGCAGTTAACAATTTTTTGCGTTGTGTAGGACAACTTTGGAGTACTTCCAAGGTAGAAATTGCACATGGTGCCTGAGAAAGATCATCAACTACATTATAAAAATGGGTAGCTTGGAGATTAGGGTTAAAAATAGACTTCCTAAGAGTACTCTTGGGTGGACGCAAAACCATGTCAAGATTAGGTTTCTCGATGGTTAGGGGAATAGTAGATGAGGACTCGAGAGAACCAGTAGAGGGAGCTTTTCCTGAAGAAGAATTGTCTTCTTTCTTGTTTATGGGTTTGTCATAACTTTGAGTTCGAGTTTGCAAACTAATAGTGTCTGAGGACATCATGTGAATTTTCTCTGAAGAACTAGAATTTCCCTTATTAGACATGTGGTCTATCGACTATTGTTGAGAGGGACAAGGATCTTTGAGAACTATTAGTGCGGGATTAGTTTTTAGAAATTGAGTGATTTCTTCACGATGAGGACACTCTTTCATGAAGTGGTCACCTTCGCATAGCAGACATGGATATTTTTCTTTTCTTTTGCCTTTATCATTCTCGTTGATGGTTGGTTTTGGATTCTCCTGCTGGTTTCCAGGTTTTTTGTTTTTAGCTTTACTTTTCTTTTTATTGTTGCTGGGTGTTTGAGTACTCTGACTCATGGAGTAAGGCAGGAAGTGTGAAAACATATCCTCCTGTTTGAGTAAGGCAGGAAGTGTGAAAACATGTATACCTTTTGAGCATGATTCGCTACTCCTTTTGCAACGATTCTTCCACTTGAGATTTCTGTGATCTCAACTTCATCTGGTGAGAATGTGACTTTCTTAGGAGACCCAGTGTGGGTCATCTGGTACACTGAGAGAAGGTTGGAGGCGAGACAAGGGACATACAACACATTGTTGAAGTTACCATGATCAATTTATATCCTTCCTTTTCCTTTGCTTTCAGTGAGAGAGTCATCTCCCAGTACAATAGATGGTCCTTTCGACATATCCAGTGAGGAGAAGGCCTCCTTAGTC
>LPNX011151700.1:100957-119198 GCA_001517045.1 Pseudotsuga menziesii
ACCTCGATGGAAACCTTGGGAGTTGAAGGAGTAGGGGTGTAAGTTTGGGGTTGCTTAGTAGGTTTTGCTATCAACAGGGACTGGATTGAACAAACAATTCCATCAATAGGGGTTTCTTTTGGTGGCTTTGCAGGATCGATGCTTGGGAAAGGAGCTTGAGGGATCAAGTCATACAATGTTCCAGATTGGGAATAGACCAAGTCCAGATATTGGGCTCAACTAATGGTTTTCTCTTTGGTGACGAAACCTCCCATAGCCACATATCGGGTGATTGGAGGCAACAAATATTTAGTAAACCAATCAGTTAACAATTGATCCAGGATAGGAGCCTTAATAAGTCTTCTCCGCCTTCTCCACTCATGGATATGATAGGATACGTGGGTGGAGGTGTTTTGTTGCAGAGAAGTTAAGAGATCTGTACCTGTTTCATAACGGACAGGAAGCTAAAAGTGTGTAAGAAAGATAGTTGCCAAAGAACCAAAATCCACAAACAAATGTTGTGGAAGTTCAATGTACCATTTCGCGGCAGTATCGGTCAAAGTTCGCTGGAAGAGTCTTAAAGGAACTAAATCATCCATTAGGGAGTTTGAAGAACACCAGAAATGGAATGTCATGACATGGTTTTTTGGATCATCTCCCTGCTTCCCATCAAACTTTGGGATGTCCGATGGTAAATTTACCGGAATAGGAGGCCAAGAGGGGTTATGTTGAATGGGATCAATAATCAACTTGGAAAAATCAGGCAAGTCCATTGTTTCTAGGAAAGGTAATTGGATATTAGGTTGCACGTAATGGTAGTATTGATATGGCATATAAGTACCAGTAGGACCGTAAGTAGACTAATAGATAGGTTGTTGTGATGAAGAACCACTGGAAGATCCACCCGCAGGGGGTTGATTTCGGGGATCGAGACCGTTAGGACCGTCGGAGCCTCCAGGAGGAGGACCACCAGGGCCTTCAGGACCACTAAGACCACCAGGAGGAGGAACACCTGACCCTCCATGATCGATGGGAGGTGAACCTTCAGAGCCTCTAGAACCACTAGGAGGAGGACCACCAGAACCTCTGGGACAATTAGGAGGGAAGCCACCAGGACCCCCAGGACCACCAGGACCATTAGGACCATAAGGAGGAAAGCCGCCAGGCCCTCCAGAACCATTATTCCCCCCAGGGGGAGGACCTGCATAAGGTGGTCCTTTAACACCCCCATAGTATGTATGGGTATCCCTCTCATGGCTGGCATGTAGGACCAGTTGGGTTGTCCCCATGGAGTGAAAGTATTACTAGGATATGGAATTCTAGCATAAGGCATTCCTTTAGGGGTGGGTTGGTAATTGATATTTCCTACAGGTATTTGATTTGTTGTGTAACCATACCCCCAAGAGGTTTTATTGGTTACAGGTTGTGCCCCCAAGGGATGACCTGGACTGGATGGGGGGTTAACCATATTCGTATGGGTAAGAGGGACATAAACTATATATTTCTCTATACTAGAGGTCTATCCATGAATAGCTACAATTCTAGTGACAGGTAACGTAGGTCGTGTCGGGAGTTTCCCCTCGACACTAGAAGGTATTAATGAAACATGAATTGAATGTTGTTCCCTAGGTGTGGAAGACCCGGGAGGATTTGGAACAAACATAATATAGGAGGTGGTCGGGTACCCAATATGTTATATATTTTCTTCTCTAGTTATCTTGCACGAAGAATAGCTTCTTGGTATTGTCTACGTTCTTCTTCATTTGGTGAAATATCTTCAAAAGAGGTTGGACGGGTTCCAAATGAAGTAATGGCCTATCCCATAGAGGTATCCCAAAACGAAGCACTGGGACCATAATCTGGACGATTAGTATCATCAACATGACCTTCCATGGGAGAATGAAATGAAATATTTCCCCTAGAAGGTTGTTGGACCAGGGGAGGACCGTGCGAAGGATATGGATCTCCACTTTCTGCAACCACATTTTCTCCCACTTGGAAGTTGGTAGCAGCTCCTTGGTCGATAGCTTCCATAGGATCTTCTCCTGAAATAGGAATAAAATCAGGTGGCAAGCCCTGTATTCTTCTGGACTATCTTAATTCAGCCAGTTTGTACAGTTCCTATCTAACCTAGGGTCTCAAAACTAGAAAACAAGCCAAAAATTTCCCTACTTAAGCTATAGGCCAAACAAGAAAGCTTGAATGACAAGAGGAGTTCAGATAGTCCGGTCTCTCACCAGGATTGTCAAGAAGGTGTCACTCACGATATACCACAAGGGTACATGCGTATTAATATCCCTGAATGTTGTTTTCAGTGTATGGATCCAAGCAAGATGGCTAAAGGGATTTTTTTAGATAGATAAGGTATCCTAGTGGGGTCTCCCAATATACGCAAGGTACGTGGGAGCGAAAATCAGTAGTAGTGTTGTCTAATGCACAACCGTTCATAAGGGGCCTTCCTATATACAATCAAGTACGTGAAGAACCTTTCTATATACCTCAAGGGTACATGAAAGGCCATTCGATATACCAACGACATGTGGAATAACCGCGCGAGTCTCGGGATGTAGTGCAAATGAGTAACGATAGCTCCTACGCTTAACGACACCCAAATACGTCTCTAGCCTATCACTCAAATTGCTATGTAAATTTTAAGCCTATAACTACTGTTAATTTTAAAGTGGATGGTTAGGTGAATGCATGGAATTTTGACAGAAAAGTAAAACCATGCAGATATGTAGATGCAAATATTTCACTTTACCGTTCGAGGTATGCCTACTTACGGGAGGGAAAGAGAGTATTTTCTTTTCATTTTGAAAACCAAAAATTCAAAAAAAACTACTTTGAACAAATCAAATCCAAAGACAAACAATGCATTCCAAACTCATTTTTTCTTTTTGAAAGCAATCACATGGGTAAGAGTCTCTTTTCTTAAAAGAAAAACAACAGGCACTCTACATGCATATGCACTCTATTTTTTCAATTTTTCTTTTAAATATAGATAGATCTAACTTAAAACTACACTATTTTTTCTTTTGATGAGATAGTACTAATGCAAGAGAGACAAAAGAACAAAGGTAACTTGAAATCTTATGAGGCTAATCGACGATCTAGTGCCCTATGCTCAATAATGATAATGACCTAATCTCAATAAAAAAAATTCTTTTTAAAAACAAAAAGAAGTCCTCTATGGAAAAAATGAAATTAAGATGATAATCAAGTGGTTTTTCTTTCAGTCTTTATAAATGACACGAAAAGAGATCTAACTGAAACCTAAGCTTTCAAAAATTCCTTTCAGAATCACAACCAACAAGCATGAAAGCAAACGAACAATCAACAAGCCTAATCTAGCTATTGAATTCTTTCAACCAAACAAATTTAACCACAAAAATTTCAACCATGAGCATTCAGATTCAATCAAGCAAGCCTGACAGTGCAGGGCTAAAAGCAAGCAAACTCTACCTTTTGCAAAAAATGACAAAAAATAAGTTCTGGAACAAGGCCTGCCTGGAACCACGCTGGAGGGGTATTGGATAGAGCGGTTCTGGACGAGCACCGCTTCTGGCTAACGAGGTTCAGGCGGTGGCACTGCTTATGGCTAAAGGAGTTCAGGCGGTGGCACCGCGTATTGCCTAACACATGTGTGGTTCCATGGATGTATCCAAAACACAAGAGAGAATGAGATTTGAAGTTAAAATTTGATCAAATCAAGGGAAAGATTGATGAATTGACAACAAAAAAGAGCATATAAGGTCGAAATAGTTCATATTTGAACATATCTGAAAGTTTTAAACCAAAATTCACTAAGTTATATGGTAGATCTGACTGAAGAGAGTTAGAAACTGGAGCCTCGATTCAAACAAGTGTTCAAGGACTGAGGAAGATCAGATCAACTGAAATTTGTTTTGTTCCCCAGTGGAGTCGCTAGGTTTGTAGTCAGGAATATTGCACCTTTTGCGGATAGAAGCTGTTCCTCTGGTCTGAATGGTTTAGATGCAGAACAAATGGGTGAACGAAAAAGGATGATGACCTTCCTTGAATGTTGTAAACACATGGAATAATGCTTTGATGATGAACCTGTGTACCTGCAAACATGTCAAACAAACAAGAACATCAAAGCTACCAGAAAATTATTCACACATCCATACTAGTGACTAAGGAATCCAGTAACATATACATGTGAGATCAGTACAACAAATATGTGGGATGGAAATCAGCTTTGCATTAAGAAATGAATGAATAATATTACAACCATTGAATTAGTGTTGACAAAATCCTCCATACGACAAACACCTCATCCCCAAAAGATCCAACTTGCTCTCTTGTGCTCTCCAATGGATTGGACTAGGTAGTCAATTCAACAACATAACAATACCATTCAGTTCCTGGCCCCAACTATGGATATGAGCTTGTATTTATAAGTCTCAATGGATAGGGATAGTTGAGAGAATTGTGGGTGAGGTGTCTCTAAGATCCTACGAAGAGGGATCTCGACTCCAACTAACCCATATTGACAGGGATAAGGGAGGACACGAGGCTCATGTTATAGAAGCCTCGAGAAACTTCTCTTTTTCCCATTTTACCAAGAGTGCCGCTTTTGTTCCCTTATGACAGAGTGGTTTAGGTGAGAACCGCTCTAATAACAAAGCATAAGTGTGGTGGCACCGCTTTTCTATAACAGGACATAGGCGGTGCTAAACAAGGTACCGCTCATCAACCAAAAGGAAAGTGCAGTGCTATATTTTTCATGTAGAATTGATATCCAGAGCAAGTTTTCCACTCAAAGTTTGGGATTTAGGGAAAACATAGGGGTTAAGGATCTCATCACATGTTGGTGACATGATTTGGGTATAACACCAGGCCTTCATCTACTCCCTGGTTTGCATCTTTATTTAGAGTATTTTCTTCATGATCTAAATCTTTCCTTTGAACTCATCTTCATCAACTTTATTTTCATCTTCATCAGTTTTCCTTTGCTGTTCACTTTCAGGTTTTTCAACCCTCTGTGTCATATACCTTTCTTGTAAAGTCTCTTATTCTACTTCAACTATGACTTCTTTCTTCAACTTTTTTATAGGTTTTGGGCTTTGTTCACCTGTCTTCTCTTTGATTGGTCCTCCTCACTTTGAAACCCAAACCAAAATAGAAAATAATCCCAAGTCTTTCCTCTCTTTTGAAGGTCAGTACTGATGATTAATTTTATTAAACCATGATGAAATATGGACTGCTTAGTATGATCCTAATGCTCCTTTACTCTACTAGACATCTTCTCCAAATTTTAAGGAAAAAGAAAGGGAGATTCCTCTTTGACTCATGAATTAAATGTTGAAGAAACCTAAAATGATATTTAAACACAGAGGCATATCTTCCTTCACAACTTAGATAACTCTGCAGGATCTTAATTGGTTCTCTCCATTCTGGTTTAAATTTTTGTATATGTACTCCTTTACCCCTATCTGCAACAACATTTGGCCGCAGATAATTCTCTGAGTTAGAAACAAAAGGCACCTTCTTGAACCAATACTCACCCTCATTAGCAATGCCTATAGCCTCTGCTATTAATTCTCTAGTCAGCTCAATTTTTAGGGTATTAAATGTGACTGTGTCTTTCTCTAATCCCTGATCAAATTCATATGAAACCTCTATATGATGACCATTAATTTTATCAAAATAATTCAATGAGCCTGCTTCTGAAAACAACCTTGCACAGTCAGGGAAAGTTTTAACCCAAGACATGTCTAAAGGATTAGCTCTATTTGTTTTCCCACTCTTCTTCATTCTGAACAATAAACCTTAATTGTTTTTCCTTCAGAAAATGGTTCAAGCTATTTTGAAAGTATGTAGTCTCAATAATAAATCATAAATTGAGTAGATTGAAAACCCTAACATCAACTTTTCCTCATCACTGATAAAAATTTTGGGACAATTTTAATTGACAACGAAGATTTAATAATTGATCAAGAAATCAAGCTCCTGAATCTGATGTAATTCTCAATTAACCGCCATCACTACAACTTCTGTCACTACAAACCCAAATTCAGGGATGATGTCAGCAATCGGTTCCATACCGGTTGTGATAATAGTTTTGATTGCTTAAAATTTGGTATTTTGTCTTCCTAGGTGTTCCTTGACCTTTTCTTCTCTGTCTTTAGCTTCCATGATTGCACCAGTCGATTACCCTGCAAATCCTAACCATCTAACCGTCTTCATTCTCCAACCATGAATTTCCAGGTCTCAATACAGTTTCTGTTATTTTTCATACATTCAGTAAATTCGTAATTGACAATGAATTTCCATCATCATGCACGATCATTGTTGTTTAAAGGATCTACATCTTCTACCTTTCAGACAGCTGCAACTCACCCGAATGATTCCTGCCTTAACTCAAAACACTTGTCAAAATGATTAATATGGTCTAAACACGTATCAATCTCCTTGACAGGTGCGAAAAACTCCTCTCATGTGCAAATTTTGGAACTCATGAGAAAAATTTTGACTTTTCAAAGGGCACAATTTTCTTGTAGCACCCTCATTCATATTTTCTGTCTTTGCGCTACAAGAATATATGTTTAATGATTTTTAACCAAAACTCAAAACAAAGTGTCAAATTTTGATAATTAACCTTTGATAAGACTTTATGATATTTATTTAGAACCTTTCAGAAATACATACATCCTATAAGCCCATAAAAAACTATGATATCTACAAAATTAAAAAGAAAACTTATAAAATCAATCATAAAAATACATCTACTAGCAAAATACTTTAAAAAACCAAGTTCAAAAATGTTAAAGCAATAATAAAAATCATGTTTTATGATAAGCATATGATTCAAACTAGAAAACAAAAACAAGCTATAACATCTGGCTCCTGTTGCAGGATGAAGTCCTCCTTCTGAGGCTTCAAGAACCTGTAGATCAGTGCCTTCTGTGCTGTAAGCTAAAACTGTCTGCTTTTTCTGCAAAATATCCATTGGGCTATGGAGTCTTTATTCAAACCTTCACACACTGGTATATAAAATGAAATTCAAATATCTTTCCTTCAAAGACTATAAAAGTATTTGAGGAACCTTCCATTTACTGAATCAAATTATAATCCCATTTCCAATGCAACTAGGCAAAATTTTTATCAACCCATCAAAACTTGCTTCCAACTCCAAATATATGTATAATAAAAAATATTGGAAAACATGAAGAGCAAAGATCTAGCAACTTGTACTCACTTTCATCAAATGGTGTCTCTAAGATAACAGATTTATAATTTAGTGTTGACTCTAAATAATTTGCTAGTGGATCATAAAAAATGCCAAAATTTACCTCTTCCTGTTCTATGAAAAAGATAGGCTGTCCATAAGAATATATTGTTCCATGAATATCAAGCAGGGATTGGCAATAAAAGACATCAGGATCAACTTGAATTTGCTTCGGAATTTTTTGGACAGTATCATCAATAATGTCAACAAGCTGAACCTCCTTTTCCACACTGTCTTCAAATGTATAACTATCATACATTGGATCCGGCTGTTCAAGGATAATGGACTGAATGCATTCCTGATTCTGTTGATCAGATTGTGCCATATCACACACCTCACATATTTTTGGGTCTTTCTTTTCAATTTCATCATCATATTTATAAAAAATTAGAGCATCTTCATAATGGTTTTGAACAACAGATTTATCATAACCATGAATATAAGAAACTTCTGATATAACGTTAAAAATGTCAACAACCTGGATTTCATTGATTTTAGTATCAAAACAAAAAGGGATAGAATATAATTCATCACAGAATTCTTGTCTTGGAACCGAATCTCTTCATCATAACAAGGAGCATTCTGGGAAATTTCAAATTATGATGTTGAAGGTTCATATATTTCTTCAATACATAGCTGGTCTTTAACACAACAATGATTTCCAACAATTTGTTGAACAAGAGATTGATATTCAACATGATTAGCATTCAAATGATTATTAAGAGTGTTGAAAGCATTATGACAATATTCCAAACTATCTCTGCTGATATCATCACTAGAATCATCTTCAACCTGACTTAAAAAAAAACCTGATTATCGTAATGATCATGGAATTCTTCCTTGACAACAGAATATGAAAACATTCCTTCTTCGTCTTCAAAAAATTATGAAACTACAACTTCTTCATGACATGTTTTGAATCCTTGATTATACTTATCATCATGATTTTTTGAATCATAAATTGTATTATAAAAATCAGCCTGCTCACAACAATATTTAAAAGAGAATTCAGCTGAGAACATATACTTACAATGTTTTTGGAAACATGTGTGGAATTCTTTCAGTGAGGAAATGCTAGCAGCGGGAAGAGAAAAATACCATTCTTGTGCATCTTGCTCGAGTGAATACATGAACATATTCATGAGCACATCTGCATGCTATATATTTAACTGAACCATATATTGATGAAATATGATGAGGTTATCTGAAGGATTATTCTCTTTTATTTCTCTAAACCGTGGAAGACAATCTCTCCAAACATCCATAGTAGGTACTGGATTTGGAAAACTTGGAACATCAAAAAAATTAAAAGGTGCAAACCTTCGAGCCAGAATGGCTTCCATGGTCTTCGACATCTGCATCTTGAACTAGTGGAGTCGCCAATTGATTTGTCTAGATAGATTTTGTTTTTCCTCCTCAGAAAGTGGAAAGGGTGACAGTAGGTCAAATTAATCAGGGCTACATAAAGCTGGGGATAACTGTGATCTTTTAGTTTTCCTAGCTATTTTTAGAAATTTCTCTAGAACTGAGACACCCAGGTGTAATGGTGAACTAGGTCTACTTCTTTTCCCAAATCCCTTAGTAGCCACTGTGAACTGTTTGGTGAAATGTAGTCTTAATGATTTGTTGGTTTTGTCCACCTCTCAAAACCACTTGAATGATGAATAACCCAGGGAAAGTGTGCTTTAGCTTCGTCCCTGGAAACGAAGCCAAATATATTAGTGCCTGAAATTGTTCTCATACTACTAAAGAACAAGCCAACACAATCTCATAAAATAAAACTAAGTAAAACATGTTTTTAGGGTTTTGGTTGTGCAGTTTGTAAATAAGAGGGTAAAAACTCATAAGGCTAAGACAAATACTAAATCATGCAACAATATAAGACTGAGATGTATAATATACGAAACATAAACCAGAACAACATAAGAACATTACTGAGTTTCATCCACAGTTCATAAGCATTCCATGAGAAATAACCTTAAACAAGAAATGAATTTATAAACTGAGTGATCACACCAATCAAAAATGAAACCAACAAATAGGATAAAATGGGATTATAGTTTGCATATATAACATAATAAAAAATCCAAAGTGCATAAGAGTTTTTGAACTTAGCTCTGTATACAGTAGCTTGATAGCCTCCCCTTGTACAAAATTCAAACCCTATTTCATTCTAAATCCTAGTTTTATCTTGGTTACATCAAAAAACAGTTATCTAACTGAATAACTACCTTCTAGTTCAGACTATCGAATCACTTAACAAAGTAAAGTTGTTCAAAATAAACTAATTTATTTACAAAAATGAACTAACAACACCTATCACTTACAGCCTTTTACAAATCTTTAGCAGCTTCTGCCAAAAGAGCTATCCCCTCCAAAGCTTGAGTCTTCCTCCTGGTTCTCTGTTGCTCAGCTTCTAGGTCTTTGACTCTTTTTGATAATTCCTAATTTTGTTGAGTTATTTCTTGGATAGTTTGCTTCAGGTCTGCACATAAACTTTGTGTCTACCTTTTCCTCTTCAGTGCTTCCTTGGAGACTACCATTAACTCTTGGTAATGGCTGTTAATCTCTTCTACATTCTCTCTTAATATTTTGTTGGCCACTACTAATCCTTCATTTGTTTCATGTAGGAATTCTATCTAATACTTGTACAGCTTGATACTTCTTCGAAGGTTTTCATTCTCAGAATCAATACATTTTGCTTCTGAAGCTGAAGACAGTCCTTCTGGCATCCAAGGAATTTTCAATTTCTTAAAAATACCTTCATCATCCTCTTGTTGTTGCTTTGTCATGATTAGAGGAACCCCTGAAGATTCATTACCTTCAAAATTGCACTGAGTTGATGGCTCCGCAATATTTTACTCATCTGCACATAATGTCGTCATCACTGACTGTTGTTTCATCAAATCATCCTGTTGATGGCGAAGATTTGCTTTTCTTTGAACATCTTTTAATGGCTCTGATATTTTATTCTCTGTTGAAGCTGAAATAACCTTCAAAGGAACCTGTTTCTTACCTTTAACCTTTCTATCATTCAGTCGTTCATCCTCTTCTAACTCTTCTTGGGAAGAATAGTCTTCTACTACTGTGATTTTCTCTTGAGCTAACTTAGGATTTAAAAGCTTTTTCATGTTCAACCTCAATTTGTTATTAGTTCTGGTTTTAAGTCTCCAGCCTACTCTTATTTCTCCCAACATGCTCAAGGCTTTACCTTGATGCTTTATAGCTACAAGCTGAACCACCGTTCTTTTGACTCCTTGTGAAACCAACTTCTCTTCAAATTCTTCTTGTGAAATCTGTGCATTGTAAACCCTGGTTTTATCAATCAATGGGATTTCCTTTCTTTCTGAATGTACTTCTATATGGATTTGTTCTTGTTCTACTAGGCCTTCATCTACTCCTTGGTTTACATCTTTATTCAGGGTATTTTCTACATGATCTAAATCTTGACTTTGAACTGTCAACAACTCATCTTCATCAACTTTCTTTTCATCTTCATCAGTTTTCCTTTGCTGTTCACTTTCAGGTTTTTCAACCCTCAATGTCATAGACCTTTCTTGTACAGTCTCTTCTTCTACTTCGACCATGACTTCTTTCTTCAACTTTTTTACTAGGTTCTGGGCTTTGTTCACCTATCTTCTCTTTGATTGGTACTCCTCACTTTGAAACCCATACCAAAATAGAAAATAATCCCAAGTATTTCCTCTCTTTTGAAGCTCAGTACTGATGATTAATTTTATTAAACCATGATGAAATATGGAATGCTTAGTATGATCCTGATGCTCCTTTACTCTACTAGACATCTTCTGCAAACTTTTAAGGAAAAAGAAAGGGAGATTCATCTTTGATTCATGACTTAAATGATTAAGAAACTTAAAATGATATTTAAACACAGCGGCATATCTTCCTTCACAAGTTACATAACTCTGTAGGATCTTGATTGGCTCTCACAATTCTGGTTTAAATTTTTGTATATGTACTCCTTTACCCCAATCTGCAACAACATTTGGCAGCAGATAATTCTCTAAGTTAAAAAAGGCACCTTCTTGAACCAATACTCACCCTCATCAGCAATGCCTATAGCCTCTGCTATTAATTCTCCAGTCAACTCAATTTTTAGGGTATTAAATGTGACTGTGTCTTTCTCTAATCCCTGAGCAAATTTATATGAAACCTCTGTATGATGACCATTAATTTTATCAAAATAATTCAACCAGCCTGCTTTTGAAAACAACCTTGCACAGTCGGGGAAAGTTTTAGCCGAAGACATGTCTGAAGGCTCAACTCTATTCGTTTTCCCACTCTTCTTCATTCTGAACAATAAACCTTAATTATTTTTCCTTCAGAAAATGGTTCAAGCTATTTTGAAAGTATGTAGTCTCGATAGTAAATCTGAAATTGAGCAGATTGAAAACCCTAACATCAAATTTTCCTCATCACTGATAAAAATTTTGGGACAATTTTAACTGACAACGAAGATTCAATAATTGAGCAAGAAATCGAGTTCCTGAATCTGATGTAATTCTCAATTAGCTACCATCACTACAGCTTCTATCACTACAAACCCAAATTCAGGGATGCTGTCGGCAATCGGTTGCATACCTGTCATGATAATAGTTTTGATTGCTTAAAATTTGGTATTTTGTCTTCCCAGGTGTCCCCTGTCCTTTGCTTCCCTGTCTTCAGCTACCATTATTGCACCAGTCGATTGCCCTGCAAACCCTAACTGTCTAACCATCTTCATTCTCCAACCACGAACTTCCAGGTCTTAATACGGTTTCTGTGTTTTTTCATACATTTAGTAAATTCCTATTTGACAACGAATTTCCCTCATTGTGCACGATCATTGTTGTTTAAAGGATCTACATCTTCCACCTTTCGGACAGCTGCAACTCACCCAAATCATTCCTTCCTTAACTCAAAACACTTTGCAAAATGATTAATATGGCCTAAACATGTATCAATCTCCTTGACATGTGCGAAAAACTCCTCTCATGTGCAAATTTTGGAACTCACGAGCAAAATTATGACTTTTTCAAAGGGCACGATTTTCTTGTAGCGCCTTCGTTCATATTTTCTGTCTTTGCGCTACAAGAATATGTGTTTAATGATTTTTAACCAAAACTCAAAACAAAGTGTTAAATTTTGATAATTAACCTTTAACAAGACCTTGTGATATTTCTTTAGAACCTTTTAGAAATACATACATCCTATAAGCCCATAAAAAACTATGAAATCTACAAAATTAAAAAGAAAACTTATAAAATTAATCATAAACATACATCTACTAGCAAAATACTTTAAAAAACCAAGTTAAAAAATGTTAAAGCAATAAGAAAAATCATGTTTTATGATAAGCATATGATTCAAACTAGAAAACAAAAACAAGCTATAATGGGACCAATATGTCAACATGTTACGGAACATTCAGGTTTTCTTAAACAATAAACTAGACTCTATCAAATGGATCAAAAATGCAAAAGGTGGAGTATATTCTCCAAAGCTGGGTTACTCAGTGATCAGATAGCTAGAAGCCGAATTAGCTGCATCCTGGTGGTGTCATTCAATTTGGAAAATCAACTGCCCGCTTAAAATCCAGCTTTTTCTTTGGATTATTCTGGAAGGTGAGGTTTCGGTCTAGGACACCTTGGTTCATAGATTCTACAGTTGGCCTAGCAGGTGTCCTCTTCGCGAGATGAACTTAGAATCAATTGATCATCTATTTATTTCCTATCAATATTCCTGTGATGTATGGAGGCACCTCTCTACTCTTGCTGGTTCAAGGTTCTGTTGGGCTGACAACAATGTCATCAATGCTTGGATGATATGGTCTCGTTGTAGTTCCTTTGCAGCTCTTCCTTTGTTTGTTTCCTAGGGTATCTGGCTCGCCAGGAACAAGGTAATTTTTTATGTTATTTTAATTCTAGCGTAGATTATTGAGGGACGTTGTTTTTGCATTTTAAAAGATTTTCCACATGTGGCCCCCACCAAACCTTCTCTCTCCATTACTCCTCCTCCAGTGGATGCATCCTTCCCTTGGGATTTCGTGGATGGCGCTTCACAAGCTAGGCCTTGAGCTAGTGGTGTCAGTGGGCTTATCCACCTTACCAACTCTCTTTCCATCCAGTTTGTTGACAGTCTAGGTGATGTGTTGAACAATATCGCTGAATTCTCATATTTACTCATCCTTTTGAGCCTCTCTCTGTCATATGGGGTGCAACAACTTTAGATGTTTGGTGACTCCAAACTGGTGATCTATTTCCTCAATCTAATCAATCCTCCTTGGAATAATTTTCTTCTTCCTTACTATGAGGAAATCGACAGGATCATATCCTTTTTCATTCGACTAATCTTTCATCATACTTTCAGAGAGAACAACTCATAGGAAGACCTGCTCTCGAAGAAAAGTCTCCTGATGCTGGCAGGGATTATGGAAATTAACTCAAGATTAAGTCAAGGTCTCCTGATGCTGGCAGGGATTATTCTCCTATTTTTAACACCATTGTATTACATATTATTTACTGATAAATGGATGTGATATTATTCTTCCAATTATTGGTCTCATGGGTGTTTAATTTGTCATGAAATATTGATCAGTTTTACTGAATTCTTCTCTCTCTTCTGCAACATTCTTTTCTCATTTAATTCATACAGGATTGAATATCCTATGCTTCATTAAATTTAACATGGTATCAGAGCACGTATCTAGGCCAACGTCAAACCTAAGAAACTTCCATTGATGCACCAAAATCAATTGGGTTCCGCATAAATCTTGGTATTCTTTCCTTGCTTCCTCTGGATGATGTCCAGAGAAGTCTAGCCAGGTGTGATTCACACAGAGAAAGTGTACATGTCGAAGTGGAGAGTGTTTGAATTGGTTTGATTCGAATTGAAGTGTTTTTGAAGGTAAATTGAAGATTTATGAAGAGTTAGTTTTTTTTTGAAGCTATAAGTGTTATAGCTGATTTTACCACTCCACGTGAATCACACTTTGTATGGCCTTCCCCTGTCCCTCTGCAGACTCCTTAGACCCCGTGGACCATTTTTTGTCGTTTGATGTTTCCTTGACCATCCCTAAAAACATGTGAAAAATGATACACATGACTTTTAAACCCTTAATCGAGTATATACGCGGGTTTGACCACTAAAACCGTGTACATCGGGATGTGTGCATAATCCAAATCCTTTTGGAGTTTTCCATGACATGGATTCAACTCACTTGACTCCTAGCCTTCCCTATGCCTTAAGATCACTCGGATTCGACCTTTCATTACCCCTTTGAAAATCTATATAAGGAACTCTATCGTACATTGAAGGCATATGAGAGAATTGAGAGCAAAGAAACTATAGTCCATTGTTGCCGGAACTTATGCTTGAGTCTGCATCCCTTTGTCCCTTGGAGCACTTTTGTGTTCTTCTCAAGCTTGCATTTTTCTTGTGAGCTTCCTATCGAGAGATGGAGGATTGAGGTGGTGTAGGCCCAAGTGGGGGATTCATTTTCTCTGATTCGCAGACGTGCCAACAAAGGTTGTATCTATTGTAATCTATGATTTATATTAATAGAAATATCTTTTCCTGTCCAATAATGTGTGTTTCAATGAATATTTTATCCATGGGATGATTTCAAATGCTTATACATTGTTGATTATATATGCTAGAATAGATCTAACACCATGATATATAGTATGCTTGTATTGTTTACTTGTTGTTGAGGAAGTAATTTATCAATTCAAGCTAAAGTTAGAAAGCTCAACGGGGATCTACTTCAACCGTCTGGAATAAGGTACGAGGTCTGATCCTTTAGTGTTAGACATTTACTTTCTATTGCATATTGGAAAGGATTGATTTCTGGAGTCAAGTTGTCTGTTGTGGTATCCCAAGCCATAGGAATTTCTCTCCATAACAATAAGATGGATAATTCAATAACTTTGACACCTAGAATCCTCACAACCTTCAATTACCTTGATTGGAGGGGTGATATGCAGATTGTATTTCATAATAAGGGTTTGTACATTGTTACCATGGGAAAAGAGGTCGAACCCCAACAACATCTTCAAAAAGTAAAGTATCTGAACAAGCTTGATGTAGCATTTGGATTCATATCCATCCACATCTCCAGAGAATTACTCTTTCACCTTAAGGGATTGAGAACACCAAATTAAGTATGGGAGAATCTGGAATCCTTGTTTGGAAAACAAGATGAGATGAGGGGCCATATCCTAGAGAATGAGCTGGTAACACTACATCCCAACAAATTCGAAAATATACAATTTTTTTCACAAAATTAAAATCAATGGTCATGCAATTCAAGCAATGTGTTATTGACAAGAAGAATGAGCAATTGGTGCTCTCAATTATGAGAAAACTTGGCCCAGAGTTCTCAGTGTTCATATATGCCTTTCACTATGGGATACTGGCTAATATTAATTGGAAAATTCCATCCCTTGATTCCTTCACATAGTCTCTAATACAGGAACAAGAGAAGATGATATAGATGAGAGCCCTCAAAACCTCTCCAAATCAATCTCTCTTGGCTGGTGAGATAAAGAATGCGCAAGAAAGGAGGAAGCAGAAAGGAAAAGAAAAAAGGAACACTGAATTTGAACGAAAGGAAGAGTTTGATCTAGCAGATGATGCCTCGGGCTCTAAGAAGGACAAACATTAGAGGTTTGATAAGGGCAAGTTCTCCTACTGTAAGAAAGGAAACCATGCCCAGAAATATTGTATGAAAAAGACCATAGATCTAATGTCAACACTTATCAAGAAGCAAAATATTTCCCTCCCTAAAGGCACAAGGAAGGCTAGATTTGGAGACAATAATGAATGTCATGATGAGAGATGCCATACTTGATCTGGTTCCATCTCAACTGCCAATTGAAAGCGAAGGCAAATCCATCCTACTTAAACCTTTTGCATATGATAATGTTTTAATTGATGTTTCATATTCAAAATCCGAAGTAGAGAACTAAGTTGAATCAGTTTATGGAAATGAAGATGAAGTTCAATTGGACCTAGATCCAGATCCAGTCCCTACCCCCAATCTTAGGCCTAAATGGGCTGAAAAGGTTATTGAGTCAGCCAGGAACATGACAAGAGATTTATCTGACATGAGGAGAGAAATATTTATGTTTCAATAGAAGCGCCTTGCACTATATCAAGCAAATTCACTTCTTCCAGATAGGTGCTACAAACTAAAAAAGAGATGCTACATTATGGTAAGATCTGATCAACAATTCTGCTCACTGAAGAGAAAATTGGATCATTTCACTCTTCCTCCAGAAAGAAGAGACAAAGGAAACATTTCTTCTCCTATCTATCATCAGATTGGAAGAAGGTGGAGAGGTTCACATGCATATTACCATGAATCTAGTGCACACAAGAACCATCACACTACATTACTACTCCACAGAGATGCAGATTGCAGAAATTTTTTCACAAGTTTTTACTCAAGAAGAATTTTTTTTATCTTAGTATGAAAGATTGATCCTAGTTTTTCTTGCTTATTTTGAGGGGGGGTGTTTCCCATTAGCTTTTCCCCATTTCCTTGGATTATAAGTAGTCATGTTTACATTTAGATTGTATGGGTGACCTTTGGTATTAGTTTCTAAGGCCCAAGTTGTCCAAGTTAGGATTAAAGTGGGTGTTAGGATTATTAATTAATCCTCCCTTGAACACCATTGTCTATTTGTATTTTCTATTTTAGGAGGTCATTACCACTTCACTAGTGCATGGAGTTCTCACCTGGTGGCCACCTACCACTCAATGTGTATGTATGCATGAGTTTAGGAGCTATGGGGACCAATCCCTATAATTTAGGAACCCACTCCGAGTGCCACCAAAAGTCTCCAGCAGTTGACCCTAGTTGGTGTTCAGTTATGTTCAATTATGCTCTAATTCCATCAGTTAGTTCACTCTCAGTCATCCTAGTGCCAATTTCCATGATTTAAGGGAGGTAGGGCACATTTTATCACCTACCTACATTAGTTAATTGGTTATGAACTGATTTAGTGATCCAAAATTGCATTAGTGAGCTCTACTGGTGATTTTCCCACTTTGAGCTAGCTCTAGAGTCAGCACAGGTTGATAAATTTGAATCCTATCTTAGGCATTTGAATTCTCCTATTTGTAACACCATTGTATTATATATTATTTAATGATTAATGGATGCAATATTATTCTTCCAATTATTGGTCTCATGTGTTTTTAATTTGCCATGAATTATTGATCAATTTTACTAAATGCTTCTCTCTCTTCTGCAACCTTCTTTTCTCATTCAATTAATGCAGTCCTAAAGATCTTATGCTTCATTAAATTTGATAGTGTGTTGTCAGAATGTAAAAAAATTGATGGGGCATATTTTGGTATCAACATGGACCAATCTTTTTCAGCTTTAACTTATCATATGTTCCTTGTGGGAACCTATTTTTCCTCAGGTGCACATATACTAAGTCGCCTTCTACAAATAAATGAAGTGGTCTCTTCATGTCGTCTCTCATATTATAAGTTGTGTTACTCCTCTCGACTTGTGTTATAGCGGATTTCACCACACTAGGTGAATCACACATTGTATGGCCTTCCCTTGTCCTGCTGCAGACTCATTAGCCCCTTTGGACCACTTTATATCTTTTGATGTTACCTTGATCATCCCCAAAAACATTATAATATTGATATACGCGGCTTTTTCCCCGATGACCGCGTACATACGCGGGTATTCCCTCGATAGTCGTGTACATCAGGATGTGTGCATAGTCCAAAACATTTTGGAGTTTTCCTTCACTTGGATCCGACTCATATGACTCCTGGCCTTCCATATGCCTTGAGATCGCACGGATTCGACCTTTCAATATCCCTTTGAAAAGCTATATAAGGAACCCCTTGGTACAGTGAAAGCATAAGAGAAAATTGAAAGCATCGAAATTATAGTCCATTGTTGCCAGAACTTTATGCTTGAGTCTGCATCCCTTTGTCCCTTGGAGCACTGTTGTGTTCTTCCCAAGCTTGCCCTTTGTT
>LPNX011151700.1:123803-152798 GCA_001517045.1 Pseudotsuga menziesii
ACTTGTCATTGTACTTGGTCATGTATCTCCTTCATATGGTCGACAAATGATTCTACATCTGCACTCCTTTGTGTTTTCATCACCATCTCTGTAAGGTCGGTTAATCCATGTGGGATCCTTCCTTGCATGATATGGTATGGAATTATCCCAGTAAAAAAAGGTTCACCGAGTTGTTGTATGTAAATTCTCCTTGCACCAACACATTCTCTGACTGCTTTGGTCAGTCATTAGTTAAACACCTTAGCAGGTTTCCTAATCTCATGTTCACGACTTCCGTCTGTCCATCATTCTGCGGATGGTAGGAAGAACTAAACTGCAACTTTGTGTCAAGCTTCTTCCACAAGTTTCTCCATAAATGCTCCATAAAAACTTTATCTCTGTTTGAAGTGACACTCTTCAAAAAACTATGCAATCTCACAGTTTCCTTGAAGAACAGTATAACAATACTCATCGCATCACTTGTCTTTCGACACGGAAAAAAGTGAGCCATCTTGGAAAATCTATCGATTACAATAAAGCTGGAGTCATTCCCTTGTTGTGTCTTCAGTAATCCTATCACAAAATCCATGTTGATATCTTCCCATGGTACAATTGGTACGGGAAACAGTGTATACAATCTTGTGTTTTGACTTCCTCTTTTGGTAAGTTGTCATACTTGAAACTGTTGGATCCATTTCTTTACATCTGTCGACGTTCCCGGCCACTAGTACTTCTTTGGGACAAATGCTTTGTTCTTGTCTATGCCAAAGTGTCCTCCTAGTCCTCCATTGTGCATCTCCCTGATCATATTTTCTCATACTGATCCTCTAGGAATTCATGATTGGTGGCCCTTGAATAGGTAACCTTATTGGATGAAATAATCCAGATACAGAGTTCTATTGACACTCGATGGTTCCTTTGACGACTTACATGCATCAACAAAGTCCCCATCGACTTCATAGTGGATCTTTATTAACTCTAATCCAGTTGACTTTACAACAATCATCCCCAAAAAAGTGGCTCTTCCACTCAATGTGTCAGCTACTTTGTTAGTATTTCCTGACTTATGATTTAATACAAAGGTGTAAATTTGCATGAACTCGACCCACTTCATATGCCTCTGATTCAACTTTGTCTGAGTATTAAAGTAACTCAGAGCTTGATGGTCTATAAAAAACTTAAATTCCTTCGGCAATAGGTAGTGTCTCCACTTCTTCGACTCTTGAATAATAGCATAAAATTCTTGGGCATAGACCAAATACTTCTACTTACCTTCATCCATATTCTCACTAAATAATGAAATCGTTCAGCCCTCCTAGCCTCAACATCACTCCAATTGCAATTCCACTTGTGTCAGAGTCAATTTGAAATACCCTTTCAAAGTATGGAAGAGCTAAAACCAGGCTCTCCATCACTTTTTGCTTCAGCTTCTTAAAATTTTGTCAGGCTACTTTTGTCCACTTAAACTCTCCCTTCTTCATGCATGTTGTCAATGGCGCATGCACTTGACTGGAATCTCAAATGAACTACCGATAAAAACTAGCAAGTCCCTGAAAACTTCTTACTTATGTGGCATTCATCGACTCCAACCACTCCAAAATTACTCTAACCTTTCTTGTGTCCATATTGAGGCCTTTTCTGGAAATCACAAATCCCTGCTCGACCAACTCCTTCTGCAAGTTCACTAACAACTTCTCTTGGCTTAATTTCTTTAGGACCTATCAAATATGTGACATGTTCTCTTTTCTTTTCCAACTAAAAATCAAGATGTTGTCGAGATAAACAACAACAAAAATTCTTCAAAAATGGCTTCAACACTTCTTTCATCAACCTCATGAATGTATTGGGTGCATTGGTCAACCCAAATGGAATAACGAACCACTTGTATATCTCTTACTTCGTCTTGAAGGTTGTCTTCCATTCATCACCAAACCTAATATGTATATGGAGGTATCCACTCTTCAGGTCTATCTTGGTGAAGTACGTAACTCCACTCAAACAATCAATCAAGTCATCCATCCTTGGAAATAGATATTGTACTTGATTATGATCCAGTTGATAGCCCTTGAATCGGTACACAATATCCATTCTCCTCCTTTCTTTGGTGCTAGCACAATAGGTAAAAAATACAGACTCAAGATTTATCAACTCAAACCTCTGTCCAACATCTCTTGGACTTATCGGTTCAACTTAGCGCTTTATGTTTGTGTGGTGCCTTGTTTGGAAGACTCAACCTACAGATCAAATCTATCTAATGGCATGTACTCCTCGTCACCATCTCATCATCCATTATGCCTTTGAACTCCAATAACACTTCTATGACATCTTTCGGGACATCTTTAGTTGACCTATCCACACTTGGCCCTTTTGGGATAACTATGAATCAATAATGTTGATTCTCCTCCTCCTTCAAAAATTCCTTCATTTAACATATCAACACTTGTTTCTCCCAATATTCATTTTCCTTTTCCTAGCTACATAGTTCTTCAACTAGGGAAATCAGTTGGAAACATTTGATGTATTTCTCGACTGTAACGGTATTCCGATGACCTTCATATATCATTTTTTCGGTCGTATTTCCATGGTCGATGCAACAATAGGTGATAGGAATCTGTAATGTCCTCGGGTTTGACCCCGTTTGTATGATGTATGTATACCTAGCGTGGAGCTCAAGGCCAAGGCCCCGCTAGTGTATGCTCGTATTTTATTTAAAATGGCAAAGCATTGGACCTGATGTTACCCATGTGCTATTTAGCCATGGAACATTGTAAAAATGATGTAAATAAACATCAAGCAATAAAATACCAAAACTGACTATGGAGGCAACGAAGGAGAAGGGGCCGTGTGTATCCACTAGGGAGTGGTGAAGGGGTTGTGGGATTGAACCATAGGCTGCCATATGTCATTGTGATAACCCATTTGACTTTCCTTGTTGACATTTAACTCTGTTGTAAGGAAGTGGTTGAAAAAAAACAATCCATGGCTTTAATGGAGCATGGGCAGCCCAGAAATTCGTATGGCAGAGTATGGGCTCTGTTTTCTTGTACCACAAGTCACTCTACCTCTTAGGGATTGCTTCTTCCTCATCCCCATTGCAGTGTGGAAGGACCCAGCATCATTTTCCATCCAAAAACGAGTTTCCAGTAGGGTGAAAAACCAGAAATCGCAACTGTGCAAAAACCCACGTTTTGAAGAGCCAAAAATGCCCAGATTTGGTATTGGACAGTGAAATCCAATGGGGGATCCATAGGTATGAACCTTAGGGAGAATTTGGGAGCATTAGCTACCCCGAAATCCATGGAAAAACCCAGTTTTTGCAGCCCAGAAAATCAGTGACGGATTTGAGTTATTCGTTGACAGAGTGGTGAGAAATCCAAGTGTGGATGTTGGAACAGAGGTTGGGTTTGCTTGATAAACCCAGTGAAGGCTGAAATCTCAGGAAGCTAGCAGCTGGACCTTTCTATGCCCATCCTGAAGAGAACTGGAGGGAAGAGTTGCCTGAGGGACTGTGTAGCAGAGAAGGGGAGCTTCCTTGTGTTGGATGTGCATGACCATTTGAGTGAACCCATGGCTGTAAGTGAGCCCATCTAGTTCCTCCTTAGTGGATACACAGCCCAGCTCGGGGGTGATCTCTCAGCTGAAAGAATAGAGGCTGTACAGAGATCTATGGTTGGGTGGAACGTTGCTCTCACATAGCCAGTTGTTGGACAGTTTCATCTCAAAGATAAGTATTCTCTGTGGTTTGAATGATGTTCATCTGTGGTCTTCCCTGTGCGTTAAATTACTCATGTTACTTGGATGAATTGATTATCTTAAATTAGTTGGTATGATGCTGGTGCATAGCATGAGAATGGAGTTGATGATTATGTGATTGTTTCACTATTCTGCCTGAATGAAATAGGCTGAAGCCTCCCTTCTACTTGTATGTTAATATGGTTATTCTATTGTGTTTACGAATTGGGTTGTATTAATCCCATGTTCTGTAATGTCTTAATTAATGACTGATGTTTACATGTTGAATGAATGCTTATTTGAATGCTGTTGTTTCCGCTGTGAATGAGGATTAAATTGCATCTGTGCATGATGAATAATCATGTGTGCATATTTTAGTTTAAATCATCTTTCAGCATCCTGTGTTTTGGGCAATTCTTAAGCCTGTACATGTTCATGGGCGGTTAGCCCGGTCGGATAGAACTCGTAGTCACGCCCTCTTTGCTGGTCAGAGGCATGGGGACGTGACAGAATCCATCGGGATCATGTCACATAACACGATGTCATGCATCTCTCCAATATTTAAGTTTATCTACCATTGTTGTGTCATTGTAACATGATGACCCTTGTACAACCATGACACCTTATATGCATTCTGGTGTGATTGGCACTTCAGCCCCAACTTGTCGATCACTTTTGTCGATACCAGATTCTTTTTGTTTCCTCCATCAATGATGGTCATACAACATCTATCTTGAATCTTCACCTTTGTTTAGAAAATTTGGTTCCTTAATGTTGGCTCCCCCTCCTATTGCGTCAACTACAACAATGTTCTTTGGGTCGTCAAGTTCTGAGCTCTCTCTGAAGAGACTTATGATGAGCTTTCCTTCGTATTTGAACTAGATTTTTCATCTCCTTGACTTCTGGTTTCCTGTCGACTTATGACATCAAATTTTTTGGGAACTCATAAGCCTTGTGTCCTAGTTCCCGACACTTGTAGCAGATGATCTTCGATCGGTCTGCACGTTCACTTCTGAAAGTTCCTCTTAGACCATTACCAACTCAACTTCTGGTGTTCTCACATCCTCGTTGGTATCTGAAGGCATAGCCTCTAGTTGCACTTCCTCCCCATCGATCATTTTGACCTTTTTTCTCCTTCACCCCACTAGTCTGTCCTCTGGAGGTGGAATATTTCTGACTTCAACCAGTCAACTTTCCTTTGTTTGTCTAAGTCTTTCTTAATTTTTTCTCTTCTACCTTCTGTGCTAGTTGATAGGATTCATGAACAATTTTGAACTTTGAGAGACTCAACTCATCCTGTATGGTGTATTTTAGTTTGTTGACATATTTGGAGACTAAATCCTCTCCTTCATCGCTCTATCTGGATCGAATTGATAACCGATAGAGTTCCTCTACGAATTATTTTACAGACAACTCTTATGCCTCGGGTTTTGCAACTTCCTGAATATAGATATCATATAGTCAGTCGAAATAAACTTTTCCTTCAACTTGGCGACCATTATGTCCCAAGTATTTATCTTCTCCTTGACTTTATTTACTATGTCACCATGTATATTATCCCACCATAATTAGGCATGACCTTTTTGTTGAATTATTGTAACTTTGAAGTGTATTTACTTATTACCCCGATGTTCCTATTAGGAGAATCATTTGTATTTTATTGTACCCCGATGTTCCTATTGGGAGAACCACTGAGAATCATGAGGAAAACCCCTTCGTTGTAAGTCGGTTCATTAGCACCCTAATTAATATATTATTAACTTATTTTTGTCCTCTTAGAGAAGTCATCCCAATAAACTTTAGTGGGGCCGACTTGGTGGAGTGAATTGTCAAGTGAACGAAAGAATATAAATAAAAGTGAGGCTCCTCTCACTTCTACACACTCACACTCACCTGTGTAGCACATAAGAGAGAGAGAGAGAGAGAAGCAGTAGTTGCAAGGAGGAGAAGGACTAGTCTGGGGTTTTACCTTTTATCTTTTGATTGTCTATATTGAGGAAGCTTTTGCTAGATTTTTCCCTTTATGGTTTTCCCAGGATAAATATGTGTTGATCTTGTGATACTGTTTCTTTCAATGATCCCATCTATATGATTTTGTTATGAAATTTAAATTGAATACTAATGATATAGCTTAGCATATATGGAATATTAACATGGTATCAGATATAACCTAAATAGGACAACTTTCACAAGAGAAAAATCCCTCTCTCTTTCCCCAACAAGAAACTGGGGTTTCGGGAAAAAAAATTGAGTTTTGGGAAACTGGTTGCATGGAAATTTGCACCCTCTTAGAGTGCATATTCTAAGCCCAGTATTGAAGTTTTTGGATGATTTTCTCTCTCAGAAAGTCAAACCCTAGTTTGACACTGCACCAAAAAACTGCAGAAATCCAGTGAACGCGAAAACTGCTAGAAGCTGCAGTGTTGAATCTCGCAAGTCAATTTTGAAGGGTGAAGACTTGAGATCTCTAGAAACCAAGATCAATAGTCAACTCACCTCAATCACATCTCCTAGTAAGTTCAGTTTCTCATTCCTCATAATTTCATTTTTCAGTGATCTCCTGTCAAGAAGGCCCCAAGCACCAAGCTTGAGGACAAGCGAGAAAGCATAGAGAATTTCTGAGCATGGAAGTACAGGATTGGTCTCATTATCAAGGAGAATGATCTTGAAAAATATATCAAGGATGAAATTCCTGAACCCGAAGAGGCCGAAGCTAAGGAGAATCACAAGAAGGATCTGATTAGGGCACAAAGAATTATTGCTAATTCTATCAAGGATCACTTGATCCCTCAAGTGTCATCCAAGAAGACTCCAAAATAAATGTATGATTCCCTATCCAAAATGTATGAAGGAAGAAACGTAAATAGAAAGATGAATCTAAGAGCTCAACTGAAGAGCACCAAGATGAGTCATGGAGAATCCATCCATGACTATTTCACAAGGGTCTCCCAGTTCAAGGAACAACTAGAAGCTATTAGAGACAACCTTGATGAATACGAGTTATTTATGACTACTCTCAATGGTCTCACCAGACCCTGGGAGTCATTCATTCAGATGATTTGTGCCAAGAAGGAAAGAATGAAGTTTGATGTTGTATGGGAAGATTGTATTCAAGAAGAGACTAGAGTGGCAAATAGAGAATCCCTACTGAAGGAGGATGATCAAGCCCAAGCCACTCATACCAAGAGAAGAAGAAGTCAACCTAACTTTAAGAAGGGAAACCACAGGGAGTATCAACCTCCCAGAAAGTTCCAAAAGACAAGAGAAAGTCTCCCCGATATGGACTACTCCGGCTTTCAATGTTTTCACTGTGATAAGATAGGACACATTGCAAGAAATCATCCTTTGAAGAAACAAGAATATAGGAAGAGGAACAACAACAACAAAAGGATTCATGCACATTTAGCTTAAGATGAATATGAAGAAGAAGAAGAAGAGGAAGGACCTCAAAGGAAGCAAGCAAGAGAAGAAGATGCAGAAGAATATGTACTATTCTTTGCACTCTTTGGGTATGTAACACCTAGAGAAGACACTTGAATGATTGATAATGGTGCTTCAAATCACATGACAGGACAAAATAAACCTATGTCCAAACTTGAAGAAAATAAATCTCCTCAAAAAGTATCTCTATGAGATGACTATCAATATCAATCAAAGGAATCAGTGAAGTAAACTACAAGCTTAATTCAGGAAATCCCCTGAAGATGAAGGAAGTTCTATATATACCTGGTCTAAAGAAGAATTTACTTTCTATCTCACCTTTAGATAAGAAAGGATTCAAATTTGCATTTATATATGGCCAAGTACTCATGTGGCCCAAAGGAAAATCAATTGAATATGCAGTTATAATCAGTGAAGAAGAAGGAGGCATGTATAAAATCAAGGGACATTCAAGAAAAACCCTTGTTCATGAGTCCACTAACCCTACTAAAATATGGCATAGAAGGCTTTCCCACATAAATTACAAAGCACTACCTCATGTGAACAAGGTAGTGACGGGATTACCAGACTTGAACATCAACCATGAAGGCATCTGCAAAGGATGTGCGAAAGGAAAGAATATGAAGAATCCATTTTCGAAGAGTGAAACAAAAACTAAAGGTACGTAGGAACTAATTCATTCAGATGTACGTGGTCCAATGTCCTCCACATATTTGAGTGGTTTCGAATATTATATTACCTTTATTGATGACTATTCAAGAAATACATGGATCTACTTCTTGAAAGCAAAGAGCGAGGTGTTTGAAAAATTCAAGGAATTCAAAGCCTTGATAGAGAATCTTTCAGACCAGAAGATAAAGACACTCCAATCAGACAATGGTAGAAAGTATACTTCAAAAGAGTTTGAATATTTTTGTACATATGTTGGAATGGAGAGGGAACTAAATACTCCCTACAATCCTCAACAAAATGGTGTTGTGGAAAGAAAGAACATAACCATCATGGAAGAAGTGAAGACAATGATATATGCTCAAGATCTTCCAATGCATCTATGGGAAGAAGCAGCAAGAACTGCTGTCTATGTACATAATATAATATCTCATAGTGATCTTGGATTCAATACTCCAGAAGAGATGTTCACGGGAAAGAATCCTGAGGTAAGTCACCTCAAAATATTTTGTTTTCCAGTATATGTTCATATACCGAAAGAGAAAAGAACCAAATTGGACCCCTTCAGAAAGAAGGGGATATTTGTTGGATACTGTGAAGTGTCCAAGGCATTTAGAATTCACATTCTTGGATTCCATCACATGGAAATCAGTAGAGATGTAACATTTGATGAAGAAGCAGCTCTCAAGAGATCCAGAAAATTCCAACATGAAGAAGTGTATGAGGAAGATACACCTCCCAGAAATGTAGAGGCTACATTCCTCCTTGAATATGAAGCACCTAAAAATCATGATATGACGGAACCACAAGAACCTCCTACAATTGAGATATCACAGAAAATAAAGCATGCTTGGGAAAGAGAAATTATACAAGAATCAGAAAGATATGGAGCTCCTGAAGGCTCCACAAGGATAAGCAAGATGCCCAAGACATTCTCTAACTATGTAGCCTTTCATGTGTGATTTTGCAGATAAAGAACCTACAAACTATGAAGAAGTTGTACAAAAAAAAGAATGGGTAGAAGTAATGACGAAAGGGTATTAGTCCATAATGAAGAATGATGTTTGGGATATAGTTCCCAAACCAGAAGGAAAGGGTGTAGTATCCTCCAAATGGATCTACAAAATAAAACATGCGACTGACAGAAGTATAGAAAAATACAAGGCAATATTTGTGGCTAGAGGTTTCTCTCAGAAAGAGGGAATTGATTATGAAGAAACATTTTCACCAGCAGCATGGTATAATTCGATTAGAGATATCATGGCACTTGCATCCATGATGAAGTGGGACTTACACCAGATGGATGTGAAGACAACCTTCCTGAATGGTGTGATTGAATAAGAAGTATACATAGAACAACCACAAGGATTTGAAGTTGAAGACATATAGACTCACGTATGCAAATTGAAGAAGGCTCTGTATGGCTTGAAGCAAGCTCCTAGAGCTTGGTATGGAAAGATAGATAGTTTCCTGATGAGCTTGGACTTTACCAAGAGTAAAGCCAATACTAACCTTTACTACAAGGTTATAGAAGATGAACATGTCATACTATTACTATAAGTGGATGATTTATTTCTGACAATGAATAAGAAACAAATTGTAGAATGCAAGAAGAAGGTCACTGAATAATTTGAGATGAAAGACCTTGGGTTAATGCATTATTTCCTAGGTCTGGAAGTATGGAAAAGTTCAGAAGGAATCTTTCTCAACCAAGAAAAGTATGCAATAGAGATATTGAAAATATTCGATATGTTGGAATGCAAAGCCATGGCCACACCCATGTATACCAACCTGAAGTTGTTAGTTGATGACTCCTCGGAATTAGTGGATGTGACTCAATACAGAAAGATTAATGGGTCATTGATGTATATAACAAATACCAGACCAAACTTTTGTTTTGCTATGAACACCTTGAGTCAATATCTAGCTCAACCTAGATGTGTTCACCTAATAGCTGCAAAACATGTGATGAGATATCTGAAAGGGACTATAGACTTTGGTCTATATTATGATGGAAACCGTGATTACCGATTTTATGGCTATAAAGATGCAGATTGGGCTGGAAGTGTCTCGAACAGAAGAAGCACATAATGTGGATGTTATAGTCTGGGGTTTGCTATGATTTCGTGGTTTAGCATGAAACAGTCCAGTGTTTCTCTTAGCACGGCTGAAGCAAAATATACAGCAGCTTTCTCTGCTAACTGTGAAGCCATATAGCTTTGGAAGCTGATGTCAGGTTTATTCAACCTGGAGTAGGATACTACCATGATTCTATGTGATAACCAAAGTTGTATAAAGATGATGGAGAACCAAGTGTTCCATGATAGGTCGACGGACATAAAAATTCGGTATTTCTACATTCGAGATATGATGTAGAAGGGAGCCATAAAGCTCCCGTATGTGAGTATTGATGAACAAGTTGTTGATGTGTTGACGAAGCCTCTGTCCCGAGTAAAGTTTGAATACTTTCGAGACAATCTTGGTGTTGTTTGGAAAGACCTTCCTCGAAAGGGGGAGCAATGATGTTGAAGTGGGATTGTATCATCTGTGGACACTTGTCCTAAAAGTGATCTGGTGACTTCGGTCTTCGAGAATGAAGCGGGATTGGATCATCCTTGAAATTTTGTTCAGAATGGATCCTGTGACTTCGGTCCTCGAGAATGTGGTAGGATTGTATCATCCTTGAAATTTTGTTTAGAATGGATTCGACGACTTCGGTCCTCGAGAATCTGGTAGGAATGTATCATCCTTAAACTTTTGTTCAGAATGGATCTGGCGACTTCGGTCCTCGAGAACCTGGTAGGATTGTATCATACTTGAACTTCTGTTCAGAATGGATCCAGTGACTTCGGTACTCGAGAATGTGGTAGGATTGTATCATCCTTGAAATTTTGTTCAAAATGGATTCGGTGGCTTTGGTACTCAGGAACATGTTAGTATTGCATCATCCTTGGAATTAGTCCTAAAGTGATAGGGGGTGATTATCTTGTTATTGTATCCGGTGACTTCAATTGTCGAGAATGTGGTAGGATTGTATCATCCCTAGACTTAAGTCCAAAGGTGATCCAAAGAATTTTGTCTTCGTATTGTGGATTGCAGGTTGTTGTTGATGATGATGATGTTGCTGTTTGAAATATCAGAGTGTGATGATGATGTTGCTCAGATTGTTGCTGATCGAAAGATCAGAGTGTGATGATGATGTTGTTTAGATTTTTGCTGATGATGATGATGTTGTTGATTGAAAAATCAGAGTGTGATGATGATGTTGCTCAAAGTGTTGCCGATGATGATGACAACGTTGTTTATTGAAAGGTCAAAGTAATATTGATGATGATGTTGCTGAACACCAAAATGATGACAATGATGTTGTCAAAATGATGTTGCTGCTGAAATTGAAGATGAAGACTATATGTCAAAGATGTTGAAAAATATTCCAATTATATATAGATGTATCACCTTGATGATTTTGAAGATGTTCTCTCTTCTTCTCCTACTACTGATGCTATTGTTGTTGTAGAATACCCTTCTATTTAAGGGGGAGTGTTGAATTATTGTAACTTTGAAGTGTAGTTACTTATTACCCTGAGGTTCCTATCGGGAGAATCATTTGTATTTTATTGTACCCCGATGTTCCTATCAGGAAAACCACTGAGAGTCATGAGGAAAACCTCTCCGTTGTAACTCGGGTCATTAGCATCCTAATTAATATATTATTAAGCTATTTTTTCCTCCTAGAGAAGTCGAGCCAGTCAATTTTAGTGGGGCTGACTTGGTGGAGTGAATTTTCAAGTGAACAAAAGAATATAAATAGAAGTGAGGTTCCTCTCACTTCTACACACTCACACTCACTTATGTAGCACATAAGAGAGAGAAAGAAGAAGTAGCTGCAAGGAGGAGAAGGATTTTCTAGGCTTTTACCTTTTATATTTTGATCATCTATATTAAGGAAGCTTTTGCTGGGTTTTTCCCTTTAGGGTTTTCCCAAGATAAATCTATGTTGATCTTGTGATACTGTTTCTTTCAGTGATCCTGTCTATATGATTTTGTTCTGAAATTGAAATTGAATACTAATGATCTAGCTTAGCATATATGGAATCTTAACACTTTCAACTTTAGACAGGAATCCTTTACCCTTTTGGGTTCTTTTATGTACTCATGTCAAAGTATTTCTCCGTGTCTCTGACCTACTGTATCAACTCCTCTAGGTCCAGACTTCTTGAGTAGGTAGGCACATCCATCTTAGCCTTACCTCTCATCTCAAATAGATATTTTAATAGTCTATCCTCTGGCTCATCTAACTCCTCTTCCTCTTCATGAGCCTCTCTATCCTCAACTTCTTCATTAATGTGGTCAAGGGATTCCACAACATACCCTCATCATTGGGCCTCTTTCACGGTCGCTAGGTCATTTTTCAATGTTTTCATTATCTGATTAAAGTTTCATGGTAAATAGTAACTCGTGCACCCCGACGTTTCCTTCTACCATGAATAGTGACGCCTCTCTACGCCATATCTCTACTCAGTCGACCAAATCACACTTTCACAACTCTACTCAATCATAGTTGGAGTTGTTCTTCATGTCCAATCACAAATGGACCCTCCACATAGGACAACTCTCTCGTTTTGATACCAACTGGTGCTAACTCAACTTGGGTGGTCAAATATAGATCAAAGCACGCAACAAGCACACACACAAGAATAGATTCCCAAGAAGTATGGATTTCAATTAAATAAAGAGATATCAATATAAGAGAAGTTACATAGGTAGCTGAAATGAGTTAATCATAATGGACGTCAACTAGTACAACAAAAATACAGATGAGGGAATTTTATGTCCTCGGTGCTCATACATTCGCGGGCTGCCACACATGTAGGCTCAACACGCAACCTCTGTTTTCTTCTCACTTTGGCTCTCTTTCTCTCCCAAGGCCTACAAAAATTCCTTGGCTCTCTCTCTCTCTACCAAGTCTTGCAAAATGTCCTTGGCTCTCTATCTTTCCAAGGCTTGCAAAAAGTCTATGTTTCTAGAACATTTATTGTTATAGTTGTGCCTCGATGTACATCAACAATAAGCTTCACTTTTATAAGTTGTCTTACACCTATGAACCTCCATGGATACATTAAACACACCCTATGGTTCACTTCAACAGGTTTCTCCACCTAGTTTTCTCCAACAACCACCATAACGGCTCTCCAACTACCCCAACTACTCGAGCGGCTCTGCTCCTCGAGGTATTGGATGTTCAGTCGATTAGTAACTCATCAACATCAATATGTTTTCCCTGAATCCTTTCTATCTTTCCCTGGTCGGTATGTCCCAAAGACCATTTGCAATATCTTGTCATCGGTCATCAACCATCAGTGGTCGGAATCATTGTGACTCATCTCTTCTCATTGGACTCTTTTCCTATATATGGGGTGGCACCTGATTCACTCTTTCTATCTATCCATCCATATAAGGATGGTAGGAAGTGCTGAAGTTCAAATTGGTACCCAAATATGCAAACAAACACTTCCAAAACTTGGAAGTAAACTTGGGATCCCTGTCAGAGATTATTTCCATAGGCAATCCATGCAATTTGAAAATCTCCTTCATGAATATTTTTTCAATGGAATCAGTCTTATACGTGGAATTAACCGATATAAAATGTGATGCCTTTGTCAACTTTTCCACCACAACCATGATGGAATTATGTTGTCTCCAAGTCATTGGCAATCTTGTAATAAAATCCATGGAAATAACTTCCCATTTCAATTCTGGGACTGGCAAAGGCTGCAACAAACATGTTGGGTCTTGATGACCAACCTTTACCTACTGACATTCCATGCACTTAGAAATATACTCAATGATGTCCTTTTTCATTCCCGGCCAAAAATACTGATTTCTGTCTGTAGCAACTGTCTTCTAATATCATGGGTGAGCAGAATATGGAGCTTGATGGATTTCATCCATAACTATTCTCCTCAATTCTGCTACATTTGGAATATAAATTTTGTTCTTATAGGTAAGAATTCCATCTTCTTCCAATTTATATCCCTCATAATTCTTTTCAAGGATTTTCTGCTACAACTTGTCCTTTATTTGCACATACATTTCATCCTCAACAGCATGATTAACAATATGTTGTCTCAAATATACTTGGAAAATAATAAGAGATTCCACTGCATTTCATGCACCTTCCTGTTGAGTGCATCAGCCGCTTTATTTTCTTTTCCTTTTTATGTGTTTGATATCAAAATCAAACTCACATAAAAACTCCAGCCATCTAGCTTTCCTAGAATTTAGAGTTGGCTGATCAAACAAATATTTTAGACCACAGTGGTCTATCCTTAGCTCAAATTTTCTTCCCATTAAGTAATTTCTCCACATATTGAGAGAATGTACTATGGATGCAAGTTCTAAATCATAAGTAGCATAGTTCTTCTCATGATTCGTCAACTTTCTTGACTCACAACATACCATGTGGTTGTCTTGCATAATAACTCTTCCAATTCTTTGATTAAATGCATCGGTACACACCACAAATTATTTTTCTGGGTTTGCGATTTTTCATAATTCATGCAGTGGTAAGAAGATTCTTTAACTATCGGAAGCTCTCCTCACATCTTGGTGTCCATTCAAACTTTATCCCCTTCTTTCACAAAGAAGTGATTGAATGTGCAACCTTGGAGAATCCTTGAATGAACCTCCTGTAGTATCCTACAAGTCCCATAAAAGATCTCACATCTGTCACATTTCTTGGGGTTGGCCAATTCATGATGGCCTCAATCTTCTCAAGGTCCATAGATATTCCTTCCTCTAAGATAATGTGACCCAAGTAGTGAATTATATCTTTATACAAGTCACACTTTCTCAAATTTGCATACAACTTATGCTCCCTTAGCAATTGCAATGTCAGTCTCAAATGTTCTTCATGCTCTTCCTCATTCTTAGAATAAATAAGAATGTCATCAAGGAAAATAAGAACAAAATTGTCTAGATACTTGCTGAAAACACTATTCATGAGACACATAAATGTAGCTGATGCATTTGTGAGACAAAATGGTACCACTACAAACTCATAGTGTCCATACTTTGTTTTTAAGGTTGTCTTATGAATATCCCCATTTTGATTCTTACCTGATGGTAACCAGACCTTAAGTCAATCTTGGAAAACACCTTTCCTCCTCTCATTTGATAAAAAAGGTCATCAATTCAAGGTAAAGGGTATTTATTATTCACAGTGACTTTGTTCAACTATCTATAATCAATACACAACCTGAGTGTACCATCTTTCTTTTTCACAAACATAACTGGTGCTCCCTAAGGGGGCACACTTGTCCTGATATACTTATTTTCCAACAACTCTTGCAGTTACATCTTTAGCTCTAGAAATTATGGTGTGCTCATCCTGTAGGATGTCTTAGACACTTGTGCTTCTCCAAGCACAAGGTCAATTGTAAAATCAATGTCCCTCTTTGGAGGAAGTCCTGGAATTTCATCATGAAACACATCCTTGAATTCCTGCAATACATGAAATTCCTCCAACCTAGAAGTTTCATTCTTTTTTGCCTCCAAAACATGAGCTTCATACAATCTGCAACCTTTTCTAGAGAACTTCTTTAGTTGCATTGCTGAAATCTACCTAACAGAAACCTCCTTGGGAATGGCTCTTACAACCCTTAGGTTTCCTTCTTCATCCATGCATTCAAAAGTCTTGTTGTAACATTCAAGCTTAACTCTATACACTTCCAACCAATCCATTCCAATGAGAATATCATAGGAACAAAGTGGTAGAACATTCAAGTCTGCACAAGTGACTAACCCATCCATGACACATGGACATTTCTCTACCACTTCACTAACCTTTCTCTTAGTTCTAGTGGCTAGCTGAACTAACCATGATTTTCTATGCTTAACTTCTTAAAAGCACAAATCTCAACAACTCTTGGAGTAATATAAATGTGAGTAGATTCAGGGTCAGGAAAAACAGAAATAGATTGCTCAACAATATTACCTGCAACTTCAACCATAGTTGACTAATGATCTTCCTGGCGGTCCTCTAGCACTAAAATTCTAGGGGTAGTCCTTGCTACTTGACCCACAATTTCAGCTTCTTGGATGTTGTGAGCTTGCCTTACATACCCATTCTCAAGTGGATAGTTCCTGCGCATAAGGTTTTCTCCACATCTCCAATATTGGAGAGGTTCTCTGATCTCTTTTGGATTACTTGCCTATCTTCCATCACTCTGGTTGGATTAGTCACAGATTGTGATGGATTCCTTTGCTGATTTCGAAAATGAGAAGGGTTGAAACCTTTCTTCCTTTGGTCAAACGTCTCATTCTTATTTTCCTTCCATGCCTTATTGTAATCATGTTTTCCTTTTGTTCTGATCATGAAGGCTATCATGATGTTTTCCTTCATGATAGCCTCTTCTAGAGTTCTAGGTTCATCAAACTCAATTTTGTCTTTGTAAGACTGAGTTAGCCTACTCAGAAAATGATGAATTTTCACTTTATCGTCCCTAATGTTCCTGACATACCTCAACAACTCCAAGAATTTGTTTCCATATTCTTCCATGGTCAACTGCCCCAATTTTAGCTCATGGAACTCTTTGATATCGTCATCATAGTACCTATCAGAGAGGCACTTCTACTCGAAATAATTCTTGAACTGATTCCACACAATCTTTCTGTCATTAATCTTCCTCACTTTTCTGAGGTGCTCCCACCATATAGTTGCTTTTCCATTCTTATTGAATATGGCTACCCTTGCCTTCATATTTCCAGAGTAGTCCTAGACTTGGAAATATTTCTTCAACCCAAGAAGCCAAGCTTCCGCTTCTTGACCGGTGTTTACCTCACCATTAAAGGTAGGAGGTCTTGCCTTCTTAAATTCTTCATGTGAACAGTTCTAGTAATGCCTCTTTATCTTATCCTTATGATAATAAGATCTTGAACCCCCAGTGAATCATTCAGAGCCAGATGACCCAATATAAGATCTCTTTCTTCAAATGGCACTGCTCTTACTTCCTTTCGGATTAGCTTCCCAATGCTCAGAGTTCATCCGCCTTTGGATGTTTGTCAAACTCTATAGCATGGATGCATTGAGATGATTCTACTCTTCCTGAGCTTTAATTATTCTTTCATTGTCTTCTCTATAAATTTTCATCTCCACCCTTAGGATTCTCATGGTGGCTGCAAAATCTAGGGAAGTGTCTTGATATCTCCTCCCATTATATTTTTTGTTAGCATTTCCAACTCGAATGTTTTCCCCCATAGCATCTTCCTTATGCTCATAGGGATCCTGTGCATCATCCATGCTATAGGTTCTCATGGTTGAGCCAAAAACCAACTTTTCCAAACTGCACTATGACTCTATAAAATGTGTTTATAAAACAACATTGTTAGACAATCTAAGAATTCAAAAACCACTTACCATGGAACCAATAGCTTTGAAAACTATTTACTTGGCCCATACCCTGATTATCATGCGGAATTAAAAAATTTATTAAAGATCCGTGGTTCTTATTTTGAAACACAAGGCATGGTCATGAAAACACTCTTCAACATTCATGCTTAAGAATAAAACCCACAGTAGCAGTCGTTCTGCCCTTGACAGATCCCTTCTGTGACCAGAAATTCCTTTTCTGCACTGAACATGTCCTTTTTTCCCTCTTCCTTCCGCATTCCCCTTTCTGCCTTCTGCTGCAGAATCGGGAATTAGAAACATAGCGTGCGACGGACTCAGTCAAACCACCTTTTTCCTTCCACCTTTCACCCTTCAACCTTTCACCTTCAGAACTCGGAAATTAGAAACATAAGTTTTGATGGAATACTTTATCCATGTTTCTGCCATTCACGTTCCACCTTTTCGTCCTCTAGTACGAAACTCGGGAATTGGAAAACTCACAAATGACAGAATCCTTTATCCATATTTCTGCCTTCTGCATTCCTCCTTTCCACCTTCAAGTGCAAAACTCAAGAATCGGGTAACTAAATTTTTACCTTAACCTTTTTCCCATTTTCTGCCTCACGCCTTCTGCCTTTCGCCTTCTACAGGCAGATTCTGGGGTGCGGAAAATACACTTTTTCCTTGAAATTTTCGGCTCTTTTTTAGTTTCTGGATTCCACCTTTCATAGGTGGATTTTGGGAATCAAAATTCCAACATTCTTCCTTGTTTCTTTTATATTTTCCACCTTTTTCCTTCTGCAGGCGGATCCTGGAGTGTGGAAAACCGACATTTTGCTATGTTTCAATTTTTCTCTTCCGCCTCCCGCCTTCTGCAGGCAGATCTCGAGGTGTGGAAACGCTTAAGTCAGATGCTTTCTGACTCTGTAACCAGGATTCTAGCCTCCATGATCATAAGCAGAATACATTGAATCATACAAGGCATATACAGATGAAAAGGCAGGAACATTTAACAACAGTAAACTCTACTCAAAAAATTATCAAGAATTCAGCATATTTAATTCGTTCATAAGAA
The DNA here is from genome assembly GCA_001517045.1 of Pseudotsuga menziesii. NCBI lineage: Eukaryota > Viridiplantae > Streptophyta > Pinopsida > Pinales > Pinaceae > Pseudotsuga > Pseudotsuga menziesii. The sequence goes on from LPNX011151700.1 coordinate 142,091, forward strand.
AATACATTGCATAAATAAGAATAATAGAGAATACTTGTCATGAAGATGAAGTCGTCCTACAACTAGCTATGTTGCTGCAATGTTCCACCCAACCATAGGCTAGTTGTGTTCATTAATATCTCAACACAACGGCCACCCCCAAGCTAGGCATCACTTCCACAAGGAACTGGGGAACAATAGACTCACACATAGCCAGATCACATCACACACAGTCAAGCCAACACATAGTTGGGTTTCACAAACTGTCCAGCTAAGCTAATGCATAGTTGGTTTTATTAGGCTACAGGAAAACAAGACAAACATATGGGTTTCACAGGCTACACAGCCAAGCCATCTCACTACTGGGTTTCACAGGCTATTCAACCAAGCCAACTAATAGTTGGGTTTCAGAGGCTACACAACCAAGCCAAAATTCACATTAAGGACTAGCCAAGCCAACTAATAGATGGGTTTCACAGGCTACTCAGCCAAGCCATCTCAGTGCTGGGTTACACAAGATATTCAACCAAGCCAGCTAGTTGGGTTTATCAGGATTTCCAACCAAGGATTACACACAAGACTAAAATGCACAACAAGACACAACCAAGCCAACTACCATTTGGGTTGATCATGCTAATCGGCCAAGAAAATATCCAATTGGGTTTTTTAGGCTGCCCAGCCAAGCCAATATACAATTGGGTTTCACAGGATGTCATCAAATCCAATATCCTTTGGGTTTATCAGGCTGCTAAGTCAGTGGAAAGGTATAATGAATAATCTAGTGTCTCATTCAAGAGCTAGGGACACCTCCACAAGATCTATCTGGCCTGGAATCCATAATACCTACACACCCAACACAAGGAAGCGTCCCCTTCTCTACTCCACAGCCCCTCAGGATATGCCTTCCCTTCTAGTTCTCTTTAGGGTGTGCATAGAAGATTCACTAGCCACTCTTATATTTTCATGACGTTCCTCTGTACACTAGGTTTATCAAGCCCATTTCTCATCTCTTCCACTCCTAAGTCTTGCATACAGTTCATACCCAAACCAGGGTGCACATTACAACAAACCACAGGGAGACACAACAACACAAGCTTCACTCTGTAACATAGAGAAACAGGGTTTCATACCACTCTGCGGCTCAAGATAACACTGTAACACAACAACCAGGGTTCGACAAAGGAAAATACTTGCAGAAACACGTAGCAACACTCTGCTTGCTCTTGTTGCGCCTACGGGATAGGGAAGAATGATCAACTCCTGAGTGAATGATCGGGGATCCAAATAATGACCATCCAACAATGAGGAACAACAACAAAACCATTTTGTAACTAATGGAAAGGACAAAATGGCACGCATCCATGTGCTTCCTTGCGTCAGAATCAAGAGTGCGCCTTCCCAAACTGAATGTTGCAAAAAAGCTCAGTCATGAAACCATCTTCCATGCCTTGCTCTGCCCAAGACATTAACTTCCTCAACCGTTCTTTTCAAAGAATTGAATGATTGAGGGAAGAGGGAAAAAAGGTAGTTGAGGGTTTATAGGTTCCCCCATTGACATTTGGTCTCACCCTATTGGCTCAGGAGTTTGACTGAATCCCCTCCCTATTCCTTATGAAACCATGCCCCATCTCTTTCACGTTGCAGTGCATATCTAGCTCTGTTATTTTATTAAATTGCAAATTTACATGATGACATCAAAATGTGGTTTTCCAGACTTAGCACATAACCATAGGTATTAACCTTTATCACCTATACAAAAAACACCAAATCAATGGCAGGGCCTTGGCCTTGCGTCCTTACAATGATTTAATTACAATATATACATCATGTACAATTTCAATACCATGAGGTCAAAACAGGGGTGTTACACCCTAAAGGCACAAGGAAGGATAGCTCTAGAGACAAGACTGCAGATCATGATGAGAGATGCCATGCATTGAAGGATGGTTTTTCAAAATCACATGCCTTCCTCATTGATTCAGGAGCCTCCAATCACATGGTTGCATCCAAAGAATCATTCTCTTCATTACAACTTACTGGTGGTCCAAGTATTCACCTTGGAATTGAGACTCAAATCCAAGTTGAATGAAATGGTTCAATCAAGTTAGATCATGGAATGTTCAAGCATGTACTCTATGTGCTCTCCTTAGAATTAATTTTTTTGTATGTATACAGATGACTCGTGCAGGCTCATCAAAGCGAGTGGTATTTGGTCCTGACTCAATGGAGATCTCAGATATATAAAATGGGAATCTTATAGTGAAAGGTGTTGCAAACTATGCCTCCAAGGCATATGAATTCTCACACTCTCTACCATACTTAGATCTAGTTCCATCTCATCTGCCATTTGAAAGGGAAGGTAAATCCATCCTACTTAAACCTTTTGCATATGATAATGTTTCGATTAATGTTTCATATTCAAAATACAAAGTAAAGAACCAAGTTTATTCATTTTATGGAAAGGAATATGAAGCTTAATTAGATCTAGATCCAGATCCAGTCCCTACTCCCAATATTAGGCCTACTAAATGGGCTGAAAAGGTTATTGAGTCAGCAAGGAACATGACAGGAGATTCATCTGACATGAGGAGAAAAATATCTCAGTTTCAATAGGAGAGGCTTGTGCTATGTTAAGTAAATTCACTTCTTCCAGATAGGTGCTACAAACTCCCAGAGAGATGTTACATGATGGTAAGGTCTAATCAACAATTCTTCTCACTGAAGAGCAAATTAGATCATGTCACTCTTCCTCCAGAAAGAAGAGACAAAGGAAACATTTCTTCTCCTATCTATCATTGTATTGGAAGAAGGTGGAGAGGTTCACATGCATAATACCATGAAACTAGTGCACACAAGAACCATCACACTACATTACTGTGCCACAAAGATCCACATTGTAGAAATATTTTCACAAGTTTTTACTCAAGAAGAATTTTTTTATCTTAGTATGAAAGATTGATCCTGATTTTTCCTGCTTATTTTGATGGCGGGTGGGGGGGGGGCGCGGGTTCCCATTATCGTTTCCCCATTTCGTTTGTTTATAATTAGAAATTTTTAAATTTATATTGTATGGGNGTTGCTAAGGCGTAGGTTATCCAAGTTAGGATTAAGGGGGGTTGTTAGGATTATTAATTAATCCTCCCTTGACCACCATTGTCTATTTATATTTTCTATCTTAGGAGGTCATTTCCACTTCACTATGTTGATGTATTTGCAACTTCGGAATGTATTCATCTATGCATCTTATGTATTGTAACCCGATGTTTATTTTGGGATGTATCCATAATGTAATTGAGTCATGTTGTCATGCCCCGATGTTCCAATCGGGAGAATAAATAATGTAAACAAGTCATGTCAAGTCATAGTGAGTAACCATCCGATTGTCTAAAGGGTTAAAGTCCCCGCAGTTTCGAGGCACTAGGGTTATTAGAATCTCCTAGTAGAGGTCGGCCCTAGTAGGGTTTTAGTCATGTCAGGATTAGTATAAATAAAGAACTGGAGTATTTATTTATCACACAACTCATACACACTCAAGTGTAGCGCATAGTTGAGGAACGAGAAGACACTGGGGCTAGATAAGAAGAAGCTTACTGCTGTCGGGAGATCACTTATTGTTTTGGGGCTTTTCTATTTTGGTGTTGATTCTATCTCTGAGGAAGTTGCGGGGTTTTCTCCATTTATGGTTTCCCCGAGGATAAACACTGTGTTCATTGTCTCTTGTGTTTGATTGTTGTGCTTGTTATTCTCTCAGTAAAGATCCTAATATAATGCTAGCTTAATGATGAAATTCTAACATGGTATCAGAGCTAACCTAAGAAGAAGACACTATGCAGCTGCGGGAACTAGGGCTTCCTAGTTTGTGGATCTTCCTCCATAGTTTTTCAGCAAAAGTAATGTGGAATAACTCTCCTCCTTAGGGCGCATCTTTCTATTGAAGCAGAATCCAATTCTGAGGTTTTTCAGTTTTGGACTCAACACTGCTATCGAACATTAGGGCTTTTCACAAAAGAGGAATTTTTCAGTGAGCCCATGCTTGAATTGATCTCCTCCCCAAAATTGAAGTTAGGGATAAATTTCAAGGCATTTGGGTGAACATATCTATAGAAAAGCAAAACCCTAATTTGCTACTAAACCAGCACTGTAGGATTTCAGCTCAGGTTTTAGATCCAACATCTTGAACCTGGTAAGATCTAAATCTTCTGTATTTCCATTTGAGGTTCTCAGTTTAAGATGTCCCATCATACCAAGCTTGATGAAAATCTTGAGGGAGCTGATAACTTCCGAGCTTGGAAGTATAGGATCTCCCTGGTCCTCGAAGAGAATGAGTTGGACTCCTATATCAATGAGGAGGTTCCAGTTCCAGAGGGAGATAAGGCTAAGGCCTTGCATAAGAAGAAGTTGGTTATGGCAAAGAGAATCATTGTTGATTCTATCAAGGATCATCTCATACCACAGGTGTCCTCCCTCAAGACACCTAAATCCATGTTTGATGCCCTAACAAAATTGTTTGAATGGAAGAACATAAACAAGAAGATGACCTTGAGAAAACAATTGAAGAATGTGAAGATCCAGAATGCTGAGACTATTCAGTCTTAATTTACAAGTGTTTCTCATATCAAGGAGCAACTAGAAGCAGTAGATGAAGAAGTGGAAAATGCTAAGATTGTGATGACCACCTTGAATGGTCTCCCTAGAACATGGGACTCTTTCATTCAAGGAATCTGTGCTAGAAAGAAGTTAGTCAAATTCAGTAGACTATGGGAAGAATGCTCTCAAGAAGAATCTAGGATAGCAGCTCGAGAAGAGAATATGGGTAGTGAAGATCAAGCTCTCACAGTTCACTCCAAGAAAAGCATGAGGAGAAATTATCACTCCAAAGGTAAGACCCCACACTCCAGAAAAGATCCAAATACTATTAGATGTTACACATGTGATGAGAAAGGTCACATATCCAAATTCTTCCCTAACAAAAGAAATCTAAGGAAGAAGAACAAGAGAAGACATCATGCCCATGTTGCAGAGGATGATGAACCTTCCACAAAGAGAATCAGACAAGGAGTGATGACTCTTCAAGTGAGGATGAATATGTACTGATCTCTGCTCTCATGGGAACTATTTCACATGGAAACAATGATTGGCTTATAGACAGTGGTGCTTCCAAGCACATGACGAGATTCAAAGAATCATTTGTAAAGCTATATGAACATGAGTCACCTCACAAGGTGAAACTTGGGGATGACTACTAGTTCCCAATAAAAGGTAGTGGTGAATCCTTCTATAAGCTAGACTCTGGAAAGTCTTTGAAGATGAAGAATGTATTATTTGTTCCAGGACTAAAGAAGAACCTCCTCTCCATATCTGCATTGGATGCAAAAGGAATGAGGGTTGCTTTTGTAGATGGCCAAGTTCTTATGTGGCCAAAAGGAAAGACTTTTGATGATGCAATCATGATTGGAGAACAAGAAGGAGGTCTATACAAGTTGAGGGGCCAACCAAATCAAGCTTTGGTTCATGACACAGTAGAACCAAATGAAATTTGGCATAGAAGGCTTGCACATGTGCATTATAGAGCACTACCACTTACAAGCAAAGTTGTTGAAGGTCTTCCAAAAATACAAGCAAAACATGAAGGGGTCTGCAAAGGATGTGCGAAAGGAAAGAATACAAAGAAGACATTTCCAAGTAGCGAGAGTAAAGCAAAAGGAATCTTGGAAATCATCCACTCCGATGTATGTGGACCAATGTCATCAAGCTCACTAAGTGGGTATGTGTACTATGTTTCTTTTATTGATGAATTTTCTAGGAAGACATGGATTTACTTCATGAAGAATAAAGATGAAGTGTTTAGCAAGTTCAACGAATTCAAAGCCTTGATCGAGAACCAGACTGAAAGAAAATCAAGACTTTTCGATTAGACAATGGTGGAGAATTCACTTCAAATGAGTTTAAGGAACTATGTAAGGACTCAGGGATTAAGAGGTAGTTGTCCACTCCTTACAATCCACAATAGAATGGGGTTGCAGAGAGGAAGAATAGAACCATCATGGAAGCTGCAAGAGCTATGCTTCATGATCAAGATATTCCTATGCACCTTTGGGCAGAAGCAACCAAAACAACAGTGTATGTACAGAACCGTACTCCACACAGAGTACTTGAGAACAAGACTCCTGAAGAAGTCTTCTTCGGCAAGAAACCAGAAGTCAGCCATCTTAGAATATTCGGCTGTCCTGTTTACATACACATTCCAAAAGAGAAGAGAACAAAATTAGATCCTTCAGGAAAGAAGGGTATATTTGTGGGATACTCTGAAAGCTCGAAGGCTTACAGAATATACTTCCCAAGATTCAAAAAGATTGACATCAACAAGGATGTAACATTTGACAAAGATTCATCCTACATCAAATCCAAAAAGAAACCTGCTGAAGAACTTGAAGAAGTAGAAGCTCCCAGAATTCATGATACAATCATGAATGAAGAAACTCAAGAAGAAGATAGAGAATTTGAAGAACCACAAAGACCTATAGATCCACCACAGGAGAAGAATCCTCACAAGAGGAAACCTGCTTGGGTACGAGATATTATCCAAGGTGCAGAAAGATATGGGGTTCCAGAAGAGAATCTCAAAGAAAGAAAGAGGACCAGATCCTGTTCCAGTTATGTAGCTTTACTATGTGACTTTATTGATAAAGAACCTTCCGAGTATGAAGAAGCGGTAGAATGTAAATAATGGAAGGATGCGATGATCGAAGAGTATCAATCGATCATGAAGAATGATGTTTGGGATGTTTTCCCAAGACTAGAAGGGAAGTCAGTAGTAACTTCCAAATGGATCTACAAGATCAAGCATGCTGCAGACAGTAGCATTGAAAAGTATAAAGCAAGATTTGTGGCTCGGGGTTTCTCTCAGAAAGAAGAAATAGACTATGAAGAAACCTTTGCACCTGTAGCTAGATACACTTCCATCAGATCGGTACTTGCTCTGATTACAGTGATGAAATGGAATATACACCAAATGGATGTCAAGACTGCTTTCTTGAATGGTGTAGTAGAAGAGGAAGTGTATGTGGAGCAGCCACTCGGTTTTGAGACACATGACAGGGAGTCTCATGTGTGTAGACTGAAGAAAGCCCTGTACAGTTTGAAACAGGCACCCAGGACATGGTACGGAAGAATTGACAACTTTCTATCCAGTTTGGGCTTTACCAAGAGTAAAGCAGATTCCAAACTTTACGACAAGGTGGAAGGTGGCAACCCGGTGATACTTCTACTATATGTAGATGATCTGTTTGTGACAGGTATGGATGGGTTGATTGCTGATACGAAGAGAAAGCTTGCTGCTGAGTTCGAGATGAAGGACTTGGGAATGATGAATTATTTCCTAGGTATGGAGGTGTGGCAGACTACAGATGGAATCTATCTTGGATAAGGAAAGTATGCAGTAGAGATCCTGAAGAGATTTGGGATGATGGACTGCAAGGCATTGACCACACCTATGGCATCGAACCTGAAGATATTGAGTGATGGTTCATCAGAGACAGTTGATGTCATGATGTATCATCAGATGATTAGGTCCTTGATGCACCTGATGAACACGAGACCAGATATTTGCTTTGCTGTGAACACCTTGAGCCAATACTTGACAGATCCAAGACATGTTCACTTGACTACTACAAAGCATATTCTGAGGTACCTGAAGGGCACGGTTGATTATGGGCTCAAGTATAAGGCTAATCAAAGGATTAACCTAGAGGATTATGTTGATTCATATTGGGCAGGCAGTGCCATCGATAGGAAGAGCACTTCAGGGTGTTGCTTCAGTATGGGATCAGGTGTGATCTCATGGTTTAGCGGGAAGCAATCCTCTATGGCACTGATTACAATTGAAGCAGAGTATGTTGTGTTGCCACCTTTTCACACACCTGGATCACGTGGCAGAAATATTCAAGCCACTCGGTGTGTCCTTGGGGGCAAGTCTCGAGTCAAGGCTGTCACCTTGTTCTTGACTCCTCCGTTTAGGCTCAACTCCTAACGAAGCCAAGGGGGGTAGACCCTATTAAGTTACTAAGGATGATTTCTTAGTGTAATGATGTTGTATTGAATCAGTTATTTTAGGAGTTTGAAAACTTTAACTATAAACAATCAAGATGACAAGATACAAAGATACACACGAAAGCACAAGATTGATACACAATATAAATATGAAGCAGAAAAGACCAGTGCCTTAATAATGGAGTCAAAAAAGATTAGTGTGCTTGCATGTGTCTGGAATAAATGTTTTGCGATTGCATCTTGGTACGTTTTAAGTTAAAATTGGAGTATAAGTTGTTTAAGCTAGGCTTAAGGGGGACTCCAGATATACCCGAGAGTACTTGGAGTATGTCCAAAACAAAGCCTATACGGCTACCCGCAAGGAATATGTGGGATGAAATGGAGTCTCTGGGGCTGTGTTCGTAACGCACCCGTTAGGGTGTGACAGAGATCGGCATCCCGAGGTCACTTTTCAGTAGGTTCCCGCTTCCTTTGGGTATTTTTCCACCGTAAAGGTTTGATCGAGGTGTTGGATTTTCACCTGATGGTTTGTTAATTGGGGAAGGTGAGTCCTAATTATGCTAGTCACCCAAATGCTTTTGATACAGCTTGACTGATCAGACGAACCGCAGCCAAGTGCAGAGCATACACACTGGAGTCTTGTAAATTTTAATATGTTTTAAAGGAGTGTTCTTGCTTAAAAAGAAAAGCCTCCAAGAACCTCTTTCGATCCAAGTGGATCTCAATCGGGGAATCAAGGAGGGGTTAATTTTAAGATGCTGATAAACAAAAGATGAGAAAATAACACAACTACACAAAAGCGGTTTTCTGATTAATCCTACCACAAATCTCTTTCCCCTTGCGGGTCACTCGGGAAATCGTGGGGTAAGTATTATGATTACTTTTACAAATGAGATATGGAATATGGAATTAAAAAAAACAAGATCAAATATACTACCCTATCAATCAGATAAATTCTAGTAAAAGGAAGTAAGCAGAAAAGACAAAAAAGGCACCGACGCGAATGCCCCAGGGGGGATGGGGAATGGGCTCGAAAGAGCCTATTCAAAGGATGATTTTACTGCAGAGATTACAATATCAAAGCACTGATAAAACAGAGATTTCTTGGTCCTTATACAGGCTGAAACCAAGATATTACAGTTTATGCAAAATAATTACAAACTATGTGACAAAAGAGAGCCCCCTGGGGGGATTTGAGCGCTCCAAAAGCCACTTTGGACAGCAGATTCTTTTCTCCTCTGTCATACCTGCTAAATGAAAGCAAATGAATTATAATAACAAATTCCCCAAAGCACTTTAAGAGTGCCTTTGGGTCAGCCTACTTTATCTCAAAAAATTAATGAAATTAAACTAGCTAAATCGACGAAAGGGAACCACGGAAAGCAAGCTTTCCTTGGGATCTTGGCCTGCTGTTTGTGCAGCCAATTAACAGCACTTATATTGCAGAATATTGAAATTATTGAACAGCAAATGAAACTACCTTAACAGCAAGCTATTGATTCTTCACTAAAATACTTGCGAAACTAAGGCAATTTAGCTAGATCTCTTGAATTTGAACTTTATGTGTACAATGAAACTAAGATCTAGAAAATTGAAGGGGTCTTGATAATTAGATCTATGTACGCTTTTATTTATGAGATAGATCAGTATTTAAAAAGAAACCTTAAAGTAACCAGCTTTGAGGAAAGTTTAATAATTTTTAAAGGAGGAAGAGAGAGAAAGAGTGTTGGTTTCTTTGAAGATCCACAGTAGAGCCTTCAGGTGGAATGCCGAGGGACTATGCCTTTGAACTATTTTGAAGAGGATGAAGAAGCAAACTAGATCAGCATCCTCTCCAAAGTGTGAACCTGCAACTCAGCTGAAATCAAAGACCTTGCCAAGACACTTGTGAGATCCGATTAGTACATACAAAGAGATTCAAGATAACATGCATATAAGCTTATAGGACATGCTAGATCTAGAATTCTAAACATGCATCAAAGGAGAGTGACAGTCAATAAACTTATTGAACAACATCTTTCCTATCAAGATTGTAATAAGCTAATTACCAATCTTAACCACAGATCTACAAGAAAATAGCAAGAAATGACCATAGATACAGGTTACCTCAGTAGAACAATGGCAATAATCATCCACACATGTAATGGCACCACACCGTATTGCCTCCAAAGCTTTTCTTTATTTCAAATGAGAATTACAACAATACAATAGCAGCAGCACTCAATCCCAGTTCTAACTCGCTTGGAAGAGGAGGTTGTGCCTTGATTTATACAATTTGCAGGCCATCTAGCCCAGGGGGGGCGCAATTCCTCATGGAATCAAGTGAAATCAACTGATGGAGAGTTCATCAATGCAGAACTGAGGCTGAACTGAGCCTACTTGACAACTGGGGGCCTGATCTGGCTGACACATCAACCCATACACTGACACATCGGCCCAAACACTGAAGAATCCACCAAAAATCATCCAGTTGAGCCAAAAACGTGTTGAGGAGAGAGGGAGGGCGAAATTCCCCATAAATACCACTGTATATCAACTCTGGATCTGATTTGATCCCCTCCTTCAGTCAAGGACTTGTCAGATCCAGTCAGTCTGCTCCAGATCTGATTGATTTCAGTCAAATCGGTTGAGAATCCATTGATTTATTTGATTTTGGATTTGCTCCATTATTCATCAATTT
>LPNX011151700.1:153225-212858 GCA_001517045.1 Pseudotsuga menziesii
AAAACTTAGGTGGTAACATGTTGCAGCCTCTTTAGCTAGTTGTGAGGCAGTATGGCTGAATAAGCTACTGTCTGATTCATTTGATCTCTAGTTAGATGCTACTTGTATATACTGTGACAACCAGAGCTGTGTAAAGTTGTCAGAGAATCCAGTATTCCATGACAAGTCGAAGTATATTGAGATCAAGTATCACTATATCAGGATTATGGTGCAGAGAGGAGTAGTGAAGCTCTAGTATGTTGCGACGGGCGAATAGATAGCTAATGTGTTGACTAAGCCATTGGAAAGGGTGAAGTTTGAGTACTTCAGGGAGAAGCTTGGTGTTATCCATAATGAGGTTCCTCCCAAGAGGAAGTGATGTGTCCATGCTATGCCATTCTAAAATGGTGAGAGGATTGGTTCCTTCCATGATCAGATGTAAGTGCTATGCCATTCCAACATGGTGAGAGGATTGGTTCCTTCCATGGTCGGATGTAAGAGTTGTGACATGGTGAGAGGATTGGTTCCTTCCATTGTCAGGTATATGTGGATGTCACATCCAGCATGAAAAAGGGTTGGCTCTGTGAAGACACATCTAGTATGAAAAATGAGTATCTCTGTGTAGATGGCACATCCAGCATGAAAAAGGGATGGCTCTGTGGAGGCTCATCTAGTATGAAAAAAGACTAGTTCTGAGTAGCTGCCACACTTGGCATGAAAAAGGACCAGCTCTGTGATGCCTCATCTGGTATGAAAAAGGACCAACTCTGTGATGCCCTACCTATTATGAAAAAGGACTAGCTCTAGGAAGGCTCATCTAGTATGAAAAAGGACTAGTTCTGAGTAGCTGCCACACCTGGTATGAAAAAGGACCAGCTCTGTGATGCCTCATCTGGTATGAAAAAGGACTAGCTCTGTGATGCCCTACCTAGTATGAAAAATGACTAGCTCTGGGAAGGATCATCTAGTATGAAAAAGGACTAGCTTTGAGTAGCTGCCACATCTGGTATGAAAAAGGACCAGCTCTGTGATGCCTCGTCTGGTATGAAAAAGGACCAGCTCTATGATGCCCTACCTAGTATGAAAAAGGGCTAGCTCTAGAAAGGCTCATCTAGTGTGAAAAAGGACTAGCTTTGAGTAGCTGCCTCATCTGGTATGAAAAAGGACCAACTCTGAGATGATACATCCAGTATGAAAAAGGACTGGCTCTGTAGAGGTTCCTATGACGAGAAGAATCAAGAGATAGCACCTGTGATGATGCCCAATGATGATCCAGATCGAGTGATGATGATCCCGATCCAGTGATGATCCAGATCAAGTGATGATCCAGATCCAGTGATGATAGCCAGTGATGATCTAGATTGAGTGATGATCCAGATCCAGTGATGATGTCCCATGATGATCCAGATCGAGAAATGATCCAAATATGATGCCTTGAAGACGAAGATGACTTGAAGATGAAGATGACTTAAATACTTAGAGGACCTTAGATGCAGATGATGAGCTGATCCAGTTGATGCAAAGAAGAAGACCAGTGCTGAAAATTGTGTCGAAAGAATACCTTCCTAGTTAAGAGGGAGTGTTGATGTATTTGTAACTTTGAAATATATTCATCTATGTATCTTATGTATTGTAACCCGATGTTTATTCCGGGATGTATCCATAATTTAATTGAGTCATGTTGTCATGCCCCAATGTTCCAATCGGGAGAATCAATAATGTAAACAAGTCATGTCAAATCATAGTGAGTAACCCTTCGATTGTCTATAGGGTTAAATTCCCCGTAGTTCCGGGGCACTAGGGTTATTAGACTCTCCTAGTAGAGGTCGGCCCTAGTAGGGTTTTAGTCATGTTGGGATTAGTATAAATAGAGAACTAGAGTCTCTATTTATCACACAACTCATACACACTCAAGTGTAGCGCATAGTTGAGGAAGGAGAAGACACTGGGGCTAGATAAGAAGAAGGTTACTGCTACTGGGAGATCACTTACTGTTTTGGGTATTTTCTATTTTGGTGTTGATTCTATCTCTGAGGAAGTTGCAGGGTTTTCTCCATTTATGGTTTCCCCAAGGATAAACACTATATTCATTGTCTCTTGTGTTTGATTTCTGTGCTTGTTATTCTCTCAGTAAAGATCCTAATATAATGCTAGCTTAATGATGAAATTCTAACACACTAGTGCATGGGGTTCTCACCTGGTGGTCACCTACCACTCAATGCGCATGTATGCATGAGTTTAGGAGCTATAGGGACCAATCCCTATAATTAGGAACCCACTCTGAGTGCCACTAGCAGTCTCCAGCAGTTAAACCTAGTCGGTGTTCAGTTATGTTTAGTTATGCTTGGATTCCCATTAGTTAGTTCACTCTCATTCATCCTAGTGCCAATTTTCATAATTTAAGGGAGGTAGGGCACATTTTCTCACCTACTACATTAGTTAATTGGTTGTGAAATTATTTAGTGATCCAAAACTGCATTAGTGAGCTCTAGTGGTGATTTTCCCACATTGAGTTAGCTCTGAAGTCAGTCCAAGTTGGTAAATTTGAATCCTATCTTAGGCATTTGAATTCTCCTATTTGTAACACCATTGTATTATATATTATTTACTGATTAATGGATGTAATATTATTCTTCCAATTATTGGTCTCATGTGTATTTAATTTTCCATGAATTATTGATCAGTTTTACTAAATACTTCTCTCTCTTCTACAACCTTCTTTTCTCATTCAATTCATGCAGTCCTGAAGATCTTATGCTTCATTATATATAATAGTGTGTTGTCGGAATGTAAAAACATTGATGGGGAATATTTTGGTACTAACATAGACCAATCTTTTTCAGCTTTAACTTATCATATGTTCCTCGTGGGAACCTCTTTTTCCTCAAGTGCACGTATACTAAGTCGCCTTCTGCAAATGAATGAAGTGGTATCTTCATGTCATCTCTCATCTTGTAAGTTGTGTTACTCCTCTCTACTTGTCATCATACTTGGTCATGTATCTCCTTCATATGGTCGAAAAACGATTCTACATCTACACTCCGTGGTTTCATCACCACCTCTGTAAGGTCAGGTACTCCATGTGGTATCATTCCCTACATGATATGATACAGAGTCATCCCAGTAAAAAAAGGTTCATTGAGTTGTTGTATGTAAATTCTGCTTGCACCTACACATTCTCCCACTTCTTTGGTCGGTCATCATTTAAACACCTTAGCAAGTTTCCTAAGCTCATGTTCACGACTTCAGTTTGTCCATCATTCTGTGGATGGTAGGCAGAACTGAACTGCAACTTTGTGTCAAGCTTCTTCCACAAGGTTCTCTAGAAATGCTCCATAAACTTGGTATCTATGTCTAAAGTGATGCTCTTCGAAAAACTATGCAATCTCATAGTTTCCTTGAAGAACAGTACAACAATACCCGTCGCATCACTTTTCTTTCGACACGAAAAAAAGTGATTCATCTTGGAAAATATATCGACTATTGTAAAGGTGAATTCATTCCATTGTTGTGTCTTTGGTAATCCTAGCACAAAATACATGTTGATATCTTGCCATGGTACAGTTGGTAATGGCAATGGTGTATACAATCCCGTGTTTTGAATTCCTCCCTTGGCAAGTTGTCATACTTGACATTGTCAGATCCATTTCCTTACATAGGTCGACATCCCTGACCACTAGTACTTCTTTGGGACAAATCCTTTGGTTTTTTCAATGCCAAAGTGTCCTCCTAGTCCTCCATTGTGCTTGTCCCTGATCATATTTTCTCGTACTAATCCTCTAGGAATGCATGATTGGTGGCCCTTGAATAGGTAACCTTTTTGGATGAAATAATCCAGAGACGGATTTCTATCAACACTCCATGGTTTCTTTGATGCCTTCCACATCAACAAAGGCCTCACAACTTCATAGTGGATCTTTATCGACTCTAATCCAATCGACTTTACAACAATCATCCCCTACAAAGTGGCTCCTTCACTCAATTTGTTGGCTACCTTGTTAGTATTTCTCGACTTGTGATTCAGTACAAAGGTGTAACTTTGCATGAACTCGACCCACTTCATATTCCTCTGATTCAAGTTTGTCTGAGTATTAAAGTACCTCAGAGCTTGATGGTCGATAAAAAAATCAAATTCCTTCGGCAATAGGTAGTGTCTCCACTTCTTCGACTCTTAAACAATAGCATAACATTCTTGGTCATATGCCGAATACTTATACTTACCTTCATCCATATTCTCACTAAAGAATGAAATCGGTCGACCCTCTTGACTCAACATCGCTCCAATTGCAATTCCACTTGTGTCACAACCGATTTGAAATACCCTTTCAAAGTCTGGAAGAGATAAAATTAGGCTCTAGATCACTTTTTGCTTCATCTTCTCAAAATATTTCTTGGCTACTTTTGTCCACTTAAAGTCTCCCTTCTTCATGCACATTGTCAATGGTGCACACACTCGACTGAAATCTCTAATGAACTTCCAGTAAAAAATAGCAAGTCCATGAAAACTTCTTACTTATGTGGCACTCGTCGACTCCAACCAATCCAAAATTACTCTAACTTTTCTTGGGTCCATCTTGAATCCTTTTCTGGAAATCACAAATCCCCGATAGACCAAATCCTTATGCATGAAGGAAGACTTATGCAGGTTCACCAACAGATTCTCTTGGCTTAAATTCTGTAGGACCTGTTGAATATGTGTCAAGTGCTCTTCTCTTGTCCAACTAAAAATCAATATGTCGTTGAGATAAACAACAAAACATTTCTCCAAAAATGGATTCAACACTTCGTTCATCAACCTCATGAATGTATTGGGTGCATTGGTCAAACCAAATGGAATAACCAACCATTCGTATATCTCTTACTTTGTCTTAAAGGTTGTCCTCCATTCATCACCAAACCTAATCTGTATTTGGAGGTATCCACTCTTCAGGTCGATCTTGGTGAAGTATGTCACTCCACTCAAACAATCAATCAAGTCATCCATCCTTGGCAATAGATATTGTACTTGATTATGATCCAGTTGATAGCTCTCGAATCGGTACACAATCTCCATTATCCTCCTTTCCTCAGTGCTAGCACAGTAGGTACAACACACAGACTCAAGCTTTATCTAATTAAACCTCTGTCCAATAGCTCTTGGACTTATTTGTTCAACTCAATGCTTTATGTCGGTGTCATCTTGTGTAGTTCCTTGTTTGGAAGACTCAACTTATGGATCAAGTAGATTTGATAGGATATACTCATCAACCATTATTAATTTGAAATACAACACTTCTATGACATATTTCATAACATATTAATCGAACTATCCACACTTGGACCTTTTGGGATAACTATGAATCAATAATGTTGCTTTTGCTCCTCCTTCAAAAATTCCTTCATTGAACATGTCAACACTTGTTTCTCCCAATATCCACTTTCCTTTTCATGACTACTCAGTTCTTCAACCAGGTAAATCAGTTGGAAACATTTGATGTATTTCTCAACTATAATGGTATTCTAACGACTGTCATATATAATTTTTCAGTCATATTTCCATGGTCGATGCAACAATAGGTGATAGGAATCCATCAAAATTATGTCACATAACACGATGTCATGCATCCCTCCAATCTTGAAGCTGGTTTGGCATTGTTGTGTCATTGTAACCCGATGACCCTTGTACAATCATGTCACCTTATATGCATTTGGGTGTGGTTGGAACTTCAGCCCCAACTTGTCGATCACCTTCGTCGATACCAGATTCTTTTCGTTTCCTCTATCAATGATGGTTGTTATCACCCGCCTTGTAGTTGCCTATGTCAGGTGGATCTAGGATGGATGGTAGAGGGGAAAGCAACTAAGGGGTGGAACCATGACTTCCTAGACTCCCAAATGGATGGTTGTCATGCCAATCAAGGCATCCTTCACTTTATGTTATCCTAGTCCAGGATAATAATGGGGGAGACCCAGATCTGCTCCCGATAGGAGAGATCAGACCTAGACACCAAAAAAAGATCAGATGGGACTTCAGGATACTTAAGGTGCAAGGTGAATGGAAACCCTAGCTCTAGGGTTTAGGTACTAGCAACTGGTGAAGATGACCACTATATTGGGAAATGTAGCTGTGACAGGGTGAACAAGAATAGATTTGGGACTATCTAGTACCAAGGAGATAGACTCAGTGAAAGATATTTGAGTTGAGTTATCAATGAGTGTGGGCAAATGGAATGGGAGGAGATATTAAGGGTAGGGACAGTGCTAGCTAGGAGATTAGTGCCTTATGTGTATTGGGAAATGGAGTCATCAACAATCCAACATTTCAATGAAAGCACTTGGGACACACCTTGATCTATGGACCCAGAAAATAGTTGGTCCAAAAAAGCTAAGGTACAGGAAAAACCAGCTCAATGGAAGGCTAGCGCTAGGGCTTGGAAAGACATATTTACAGTTCTAGGGTCACCTAGAGGCTAATAACTCAGCGTTGAAGGAGAAATGAGGTCAGGGTGACCTGATCTACAAGCCCAAAATCAGAAAATCAGCAGAAAAATCAGATCCGGACAAAGTCAAAATTTGATGAGGGGGCTAGGGGGGGCTGAAAACCAATTTTTCAGATCTAGGGAAAATCGGAAGGAAATATCTCAACATTGGGATTGTTCTAGAATGATTAAGCCCTGATCTATCAACCTATCTTGTCAAATTTGATAAAAAGTCCCTTCCAAAAAAGTCCAATTTTTCAGTGAGGGCGATAGGGCTATTTTAGTCAAAAACTCAAATCTAGGTCAAATAGCCAAGCATTTGGAAAATGTTAGGATTGACTTGGACTATGTGGGACCCGATATACCTGTCTGTGAAGTCAGAATTTAGAAAAAATCAAAACCCTAGCAGGTCAAATTTTTAGTGGGGGGTTATGAAGTTTTTTGGCTAAAAATCAGATCTAGGTCAAACCAGGAGGATTTTGACTAGCGTTGCAGTAAATTTAATGAAGGGGAGGCCCGATCTATGAAACCCAAAAATGGTTTTGCCAAAGATCATACTATTCCCATATTTAGTGCTTTTTAGGGTTTTTAGTATTTAGGAGTTTTCAAAAAAATTGAAGTAAAGAAAGGTACAATGGAATAAGATCTAAAGAGAAGAGACTCACCTATTAGATCTTACCTAGAAATGATTGTAGAATTATTTAACAATGATGATCTTTTCTATCCCAATCAATTCTGGAAGATCCCAATGATTTCTATGAATGATGTAAGATACAAGCCACCAATGCGCCCCCTATCCTGCATGAGCAAATGTCAACAATATCAAATTTGCCAATACAAGATAAAGAAACCAAATGCTACAAGAAATTAAAATGAAGTAATCATAGATCACAATGAAACTAATGAAAACCCCCTGATCCAAGACGAAGAAAACCAAGCGAGTTGAGGTCCCCTTGCAAAAATGCTCCAGCCAAAATGCCCTCCTATAGGAAAAACAATGAAACCAAAAAAAATATAGATCTCACAAGAATTTCCAAAATGCTAGGAAGCTTAATATTTTCCAATCACCATTTGAGAACATTAGATGCAAAGCAGTTCCAGAAAAATATCCACAAAAAAATCTTTCTATTATTCAGATCCAAGAGCCAAAGACCCCTTACAAATGAGAAGCTCTCTCCTTTAAATAGAAATGAGAGAACCTCAATCATAACCGAATCCTAACCACTTTCAAAATGAGTGGCTAAGATTAAAAGATGAAATTTTCTAATCAATGGTTGAGATGAGCTCAACATATAACACATGGATCAATATAACCATAATTTACCAAAGTGAACTAAACCACCCATAAAAAGGTAACCCACTCAACAAGAAATAAATGAAAGCACATGGTTGGTCCAAGGATTGTTTGACTAACTCCCTCTGGGTGCCCCCATGGCACAATAAAATAATATAATAATTTAATTCTTTGACTTTATTCCTTCTTGAGGAAATCATGAGCCTTCCAAAAGCTCCAGAAAAATAATATAAAAATGCCCAAAAATAGGTTTGGGCCCAATTAGGTGCCACAATTGCTGGAGAAGGTGTGGAATATATCACTCTCATGATTGTGACTCATCCCATGCTATTTCTTTACCTCAATAGCCCAAATCGATTTCTTCAATAGCCATTTAATCATTTTTAATATGCCTCGGGAAACGTGATCATGCCAAAACAGCCTCCTAGGGTGCTTGCGTTATCAAACTGAGCCCACTAGGCTCTCTGGGATGCATGTACAATGGTACAAACAAGTGGCTTCACCCCCCTATGCCCATACAATGCCCTAGGAGATCCAACTAAAACATCTCCCTGCTCAAACATATCAACCTGTGAAGAAAAACTGCATCAGAAAGGCAGAATGAGCCTAGTCACATCTATAACTGCCCAGAACTAGAAATAAACTGTCTCATTAGACTCAGAGAGTCCAACTCCATCTAAGGTGTATACTCATACCCCTCATAGGTCTCTATTTGATCATCAATCGTATCCAATAAACAATATAACCATCTGTGAATAATCAGACACCAATAATAACTCAGACTATATCCATCCGCTGCAAGTGTTAAAAGGTTAAGACATGCTCTACAAATCATTCAAGTAAAAATCATAACAAGTAGCATTCATTTCACTAGCAGTACATCAACCAATACATATATAAGGCTTTATTTATTATTACTCAGACTTAGACTTTCAAGACTATACTCACTTCATAGTTGTAGCCAATTTTCTAGTGAAGGGTGAAGGGTGGAAATGACAAGGCTAAGGCAAGGGATGAATTCCTACTCAACATCATGACACTTTGGACAAGGAAAGGGAAAACTCACTATAATCAATGTCAGACAAACAACAACACAAGGAATGGCAGTGCCTCACAAATGGATGAATTGTTTATAGAGTGCTTATTCAACTTAAGCATCATGTCTACATCAAGCTTGATCCAAGTTCATTAGGATCATCATTTTATTCGATGGCCTTTTTGGCCTATATGACCCTTTTGGGACTTCACCAGTTCTTAAAAGCACAGCTAATCGCAGCTTTCATCCGGGACATATTTATTTTAATAAGGTCAGCAATTTTTTGGATATAGCATATTTTTAACCATTGCCTTTTTGGACCTTTTCTTATACTCTTCAAGGATTATTTTAGCATTTCATTGCTCTTACCCTTTTAACATATGTTAAGAGACACAGTTTTATAATTTTCATTTTCCATGGGCGCATATTCAATGTAAGTAGTACATGAGCTTTCAGTTTTAGCAAACAACATCTCAAGCGACTAGCGGGAGTTCTGCGTAGTGCCAAACATTGGGACAACCAACCAGAATGATTTAGGCATACAATCCAACTTACCAAAGGAAATTTCTATCACCAACTCAGAGCTGAGACACAATAAAAACAGGGAGGTTTTTCCAACAAAAGTTCTAGCGGGGAAAAAGGTCCTCCATGCCATAAGTCAAGAAGTCAGTCGGGTTGAAAACTAAAATGGAAGGTAATGGATGGGTGAAGACAATGAATGATGGAGCCTACACTAGCAAGCCAAAACAATGGTGGGAATGACTACCTCTATTCTCCTTAAGGAGGGTAAAACCAATGAGTATAGATCAGGAACTTCCAAGTATAAGTAGGGACATCAATACATAGTACAAGATACAACCAAGTCCATATAATTATGACCGCCAGATCATGATACCAGCAGTCAATACATGTCACAAAAATCAGTATAAGAGCAATAAGAACCATCACACAATATAAAATGCTGAGTCATAATCATGCAATATAATCCATCTAAGACACCATCTGTCCAATGAGAAAGAACTGATATAAAAATGGGCATCAATGACTACTCTGTAATGATGTAAATGGATACATTGGTCCTCAAATATGGGTGTCCTGAGACTCAGTCCTGACCTGGGAGAGTACAATAGTCCACTAATATAAACATGATCTATAAAAAATGCTCTTCTCAACATCTCATAATGTAAGATCTGGCTGACAAATGTACTGTGTCTGAAAAATAGAATATGGTATCCTGGCTACTATATAGATGATAACATCTGGCTTCAGCCGGAACAAGTGCTCTGCTGAAAAGAGCGCTTGAGAACCTCAAAATCTCTAGTACTCACACTCTGCTTCTTGCATCCTCAATTAATCCATCCAGCTCAGCAACCGCTACCAAGAATGTACCTGACTACCTGCAACATGTCCAGAACTATACCAAACTCACGGACCGGTCATCAGAACATAATGTGGATAATATATAAATACTGAAAATAAAGATGCATGAAACTAAAAAGCAGAAAATAAATCTAATCTATAACCATAAATTTTCAATAAAAGTTTGATTTTTTATTTTGCAGGAAAACAGAATTACACTAAGAGCTTCAAAAGCGAGCTTCAGGCAAAAATGCAAGATTCTACACTACTGCCGGGAAAGGCTTATTTCATCCTACCTACCCTACTCTAACCAATTTGGACAAGTGTTAGGTAAAATCATAAATCCAATGCAACCACTTGCTGAACGAATCCATTGAGATTTCTTTATATTTAATGATACAACAAATCAAAGATGTCATGTAAGTAATGTGAATGAAAATTGAAACCATTATAACTTGTTGTTTGAAAATCAAAGAAAGATATGGATAAAGAGAAGTGAAATCATGCCAAGGATGAGATTGATTGTTGTATACTTCTTCCATCCATAGATCGATAGGATCATAAAATTTATGCAAGTTTAAATTTGATGAAAGAAAAGAATACAATACATAATTCATCCCTCATAGGCCATCATTTTTTCCCTCATATTTTTGGTCAGCACACTCAATCATTCTCACATTATGATCAATGGTGAAGCAAAATAGGGACGAATTAGATATCATTAAACCAGAAATTAAGATTAACCCCATTTGTTGTTTATAAAATGAGAAAATATGGAATTTGTCTTTATAGAGCTTTTCATTCACCCAATCAAAGAAATTAGCAAAGTTGAAAGCATTATGCACCAAGGATGGAAGAAGATAAAACGTTTTACCATTGACCATTTAGCACATTTGAGACTCTGTACCGCATGATGCCATAGAGGACTTCAAAATCTGGGATGGGAAGGTGGACTGACAAATTAAAATTTGATTTGTATCACCGAAAGATGTTAACACCAATATTCCATGTGATATGGGACATTTGCTAGAGAAATTGGCAAGATTAAAACTAACATCCCAAGAACTAGACTCACTATGATTAATCTCCTCAACCAAATCACCTTGATAAAAAATATGACGGGGAATAGTAACAACATTACAAGAATCATTCCTCAGAGGCTCTTGATGATTATTGGGACATAGATTCCGGTTCGAAAGATGTGACAAAGAAGGTTCTAGGTCAATATCGCTTACTATTATATCATCATCATGTGGTTTCTCTTCTTGAGATTGTTCATTGCATTCAACTGAGGATAAATAATAATCATCATTCATTTGATTAGGAAAAACATTACTATGTTCATTTCTATCCTCACAAACTTGGTCTTCAACTACAATATGACCACATGATTGCGCTTCAACGGAAGTTTTATTAATTTCCCCCTTTTCTTATTTTACAGTGATATGTACAAGGTCTAAATCCAGATTCAGATAGGTTGGATACTGACTCAAATTATCATATATTGGGAAATGACTATGGAGTTCTTCTTCTAAAGGTTCTTTAATGGAATCACAAATGGAAGGCTCAACTATGAATGCTTCTTGATGGTGATTAGGTTCCCTTCCACGGATCAAATCCAGGATTTGCTCTGTGACTGCTTTAGGTAATAATAGCAGAGTATCTCATATGATTTGATTAATATCCTTCCTAGTTTCAACATGAGATTTTGAAACATTATTCTTGAAGTACTCTGTAACATTCTTATGGATTGTAGGCACGCTCATATTTTGGAACATTTCAAGAGAGGAATGATCTAATTGAGAAATAAAATTTCCAATATACTGATTATAATCATTGCTTGATTCACACTCTAAAGAATCATCAGTGTTCCTACTCCAACTATCAATTAAAAAATATATGAACATGTCATACCCAGTGATGGATCCTGGTGCTAAATGATCAAACCAAAGTTGAAGATCCCCTTGCAAGGATTCTCCTAAGGTTTGCATATAAACATCTTCATTGTCTGCACCTCTAGATTCCATTTAATCCCAGAGAATGTCCAAATGACTTTCAATAGGTACATCATTATTTCCACTAAACTGGGGCAACCTCCTAGAGTAATTGTTTGGCATAGGATGAGGTGCTCCCGATATTTCAGAAAAGTCAAAAGGAGACTGTTTGTCCTGTTTTTTAACAGCTCTGGTTACTTGGCTATAAGGCTTTGACTGGGACCGACTTCTAGGTTCATGTCGAATTACAGATCCACTTAGGATGGTTGGGAAATATTTATTGAATGGGTGAGGAAGTTGGTGGGTACCATAAATATTATTATAACTAGATTCATATCCATAATCATGCTCAAGATCATCCTCATACCCATAGTCTGACCTCCATCTATTCCTTTCGTTTATTTGTCTTGTATTTTCAATCATATTTTTGGTTACTTCCTTCATGTGCTTCAAAAATACTTCTAAATTCATTGTGATTTATGGTATGTTCTAAGAACTTAAGAATAATATGTTGGGTACGATCCTAAGTGGAGTCGCAGGGTGGAGTCGCCAAGTGAACCACACAAGCAATTCACCAATAAAAGATATGTTGTAGGGAAAGGTGAGGTATGTTGAACCAAGGTAGGCCTCTACCTCCCCAGCAACGGTGCCGAAATGTTATCACCCACCTTCCAGTCGCCTATGTGAGGTGGATCTAGGATGGATGGTAGAGGGGCAAGCAACTAAGGGGTGGAACCACAACTACCTAGACTCCCAAATGGATGGTTGTCACACCAATCAAGGCAGCCTTCACTTTATGTTATCCTAGTCCAAGATAACAATGGGGGGACCCAGATCTGCTCCCGATAGGAGAGATCGGACCTAGACACCAGAAAAAGATCAAATGGGGCTTCAGGATACTTAAGGTGCAAGGTGAATGGAAACCCTAGCTCTAGGGTTTAGCTCCTAGCAATTGGTGAATATGACCACTGTCTTGGGAAACGTAGCCGTGACAGGGTGAGCAAGAATATAGTTGGGATTGTCTGGTACCAAGGATATAGACTCAGTGAAAGATAGTTGACTTGAGTTATCAAGGAGTGTGGGCAAAGATAATGGGAGGAGATCTTAAGGGTTGGACTAGCGCTAGCTAGGAGATCAGTGCCTTATGTGTATTTGGAAATGGAGTCAGCAACAACCCAATGTTTCAGTGAAAGCACTTGGGACACACCTTGATCTATGGACCCAGAAAATAGTTGGTCCGGAGAAGCTAAGGTACAGGAAAAACCAGCTCAATGGAAGGCTAGCACTAGGGATTATAAAGATAGATTTGCAGTTCTAGGGTCACCTGGAGGATAATAACTCAGATTTGAAGGAGAAATGAGGTCAGGGTGACCTGATCTACAATCCCAAATCAGAAAATCAGCAGAAAAATCAGATCTAGAAAAAAGTCAAAATTTGATGAGGGGGCTAGGTGGGTTGAAAACCAGTTTTTCATGTCTAGGGAAAATCGGAAGGAACTAGCTCAACATTGGGGGTGTTCTGGAATGCTTAAGCCCCGATCTATCAGCCTATCTTGTCATATTTCAGAAAAAAAATAAATAAATAAATAAATAAATAAATTTCACTTTCAAAAAAGTCCAATTTTCAGTGAGGGCGCTAAGGTTGTTTTAGTCAAAAACTCAGATCTAGCCCAAATAGATAAGCATTTGGACAATGTTGGGGTTTATTTGGACTATTTGGGACCCGATCTATCCATCTGTGATGTCAGAATTAAAAAAAAAAATCAAAACCCTAGTAGGTCAAATTTTCAGTGGGGTGTTATGTAGTTTTCTGGCTAAAAATCAGATCTAGGTCAAACTAGCAGGATTTTGACCAGCGTTGCAGCAAATTTAGTGAAGGGGATGCTTGATCTATGAAAACAAGAAATGGTTTGGCCAAAGATCAGACTATTCCCAGATTTAGTGCTTTTTAGTATATAGGAGTTTTCAGAAAATTTGAAGTAAAGCAAGGTACAATGGAATAAGATCTGAAGAGAAGAAAGTCACATGTTAGATATTACCTAGAAATGCTTTTAGAAGTATTTAACAGTGATGATCTTTGCTATTCCGATCAATTTTGGAAGATCATAATGATTTCTATGAATGATGTAAGCCACAAGCCACCAATGCGCCCCCTATCTCGCATGAGCAAACGTCAACAATATCAGATTTGCCAATACGAGATAAAGAAACCAAATACTACAAGAAAGTAAAACAAAGTAATCATAGATCACAATGCAACTAATGAAAACCCCCTGATCCAAGACGAATAAAACCAAGCGAGTTGAGGTCCCCCTGCAAAAATGCTCCAGCCAAAGTGCCCTCCTGTAGGAAAAACAATGATAGAAAAAAAATATAGATCTCACAAGAATTTCCACAATGATAGGAAGCTGAAGATTTTTCAATCACCATTTGAGAACATCAGATCCAAAGCAGATCCAAAAAATATCCACAAAAAAATCTTTCTATTATTCAGATCCAAGAGCCAAAGACCCTTTACAAATGAGAAGCTCTCTCCTTTAAATAGAAATGAGAGAACCTAAATCATAACCGAATCCTAACCACTTTCAAAATGGGTGGCTAATATTAAAAGATGAGATTTTCTAATCAATGGTTGAGATGAGCTCAACATACAACACATGGGTCAATATAACCATAATTTACCAAAGTGGACTAAACCACCCATAAAAAGCTAACCCACTCAACAAGAAATAAATGAAAGCACATAGTGGGTCCAAGGAGTGTTTGAATAACTCCCTCTGGGTGAACCTATGGCACAATAAAATAATATAATAATTTAATTATTTGACTTTATGCCTTCTTGAGGAAATCGTGAGCCTTCCAAAAGCTCTAGAAAATAATATAAAAATTCCCAAAAACAGGTGTGGGCCCAATCAGGTGTTGCAACTGCTGGAGAAGGTGTGGAATACATCACTCTCATCATTGTGACTCATCCCATGCCTTTTCTTTACCTCAGTATCCCAAATAAATTTCTTCAATAGTCATTTAATCATTTTTATTATGCCTCGGGAAACGTGATCCTGCCAAAACAGGCTCCTAGAGTGCATGCATTGTCAAAATGAGCCCACCAGGCTCTTTGGGATGGGGGTACAATGGTACAAACAAGTGGCTGCACCCCCCTATGCCCATACAATGCCGTAGGAGATCCAACTAAAACATCTCCCTGCTCAAACATATCAACTTGTGAAGAAAAACTGCATCAAAAAGGAAGAATGAACCTGATCACATTTGTAAGTGCCCGGAACTGGAAATAAACTATCTCATTAGACTCAGAGAGTCCAAATCCATCTACGGTGTATACTCATACCCCTCATAGGTCTCTATCTGATCATCAATCATATCCAATAAACAATATAACCATTTGTGAATAATCAGACACCAATAATAACTCAGACTATATCCATCCGCTGCAAGTGTTAAAAGGTCAAGACATGCTCTACAACTCGTTCAAGTAACAATCATAACAAGTAGCATTCATTTCACTAGCGGTACATCAACCAATACATATATAAGGCTTTATTTATTATTACTCAGACTTAGACTTTCAAGACTATACTCACTTCATAGTTGTAGCCAATTTGCTAGTGAAGGGTGAAGGGTGGAAATGACAAGGCTAAGGCAAGGGATGAATTCCTACTCAACATCATGACACTTTGGACAAGGAAAGGGAAAACTCATTATAACCAATGTCAGACAAACAACAACACAAGGAATGGCAGTGCCTCACAAATGGGTGAGTTGTTTAGAGAGTGCTTATTCAAATTAGGCATCATGTCTACATCAAGCTTGATCCAAGTTCATTAGGATCATCATTTTATTCGATGGCCTTTTTGGCCTATATGACCCTTTTGGGACTTCACCAGTGCTTAAAAGCACAGCTAATCGCAACTTTCATCCGGGACATATTTATTTTAATAAGGTCAGCAATTTTTTGGTTATAGCATATTTTTAACCATTGCCTTTTTGGACCTTTTATTATACTCTTCAAGGAGTATTTTAGCATTTCATTGCTCTTTCCATTTTTACATATGTTAAGAAACACAGTTTTATAATTTTCATTTTCCATGGGCGCATATTCAATATATGCAGTACATGAGCTTTCAGTTTTAGCCAACAACATCTCAAGCGATTGGGGGGAGTTCTACACAGTGCCAAACATTAGGACAACCGACTAGAATCATTTAGGCATACAATCCAACTTACCAAAGGAAATTTCTGTCACCAACTCAGAGCCGAGACACAATATAAACATGGAGGTTTGTCCAACAAAAGTTATAGTGGGGAAAAAGGTCCTCCATGCCATAAGTCAAGAAGTCAGTCGGGTTGAAAACTAAAATGGAAGGTAATGGATGGGTGAAGACAATGAATGATGGAGCCTACACTAGCAAGCTGAAACAATGGTGGGAATGACTACCTCTATTCTCCCTAAGGAGGGTAAAACCAACGAGTATGGATCAAGAACTTCCAAATATAAGTAGGGACATCAATACATAGTACAAGATACAACCAAGTCCATATAATTATGACCGCTAGATCATGATACCACCAATCAATACATGTCACAAAAATCAGTATAAGAGAAATAATAACCATCATACAATATAAAATGCTGAGTCATAATCATGCAATATAATCCACCTGTCCAATGAGAAGGAACTGATATAAAACTGTGCATCAATGACTGCTCTGTAATGACGTAAATGACTACATCAGTCCTCAAATATGGGTCTCCTGAGACTCGGTCCTGACATGGGAGAGTACAATAGTCCACTAATATAAACATGATCCATAAAAAATGTTCATCTCAGCATCTCATAATGTAAAATTTGGCTGGAAAATGTACTATGTCTAAAAAATAGAATATGGTAGCCTGGCTACTATATATGTGATATCAATGGTCATAGAACATCTATCCTGAATCTTCACCTTTGTTCGAAAAATTTGTTTCCTTTGTGTTGGCTCCCCCTCCTATTGTGTTAACTACAATAATGTTCATTGGGTCGTCAAGTTTTGAACTCTCTCTTTAGAAATTCTGATGAGTTTTCCTTCGTAATCAAACTAGCTTTGTCATCTCCTTGATGTCTGGTTTCTTGTCGACTTACAACATGCAAATTTTTTTTGAACTCATAAGCCTTGTGTCCTAGTTCCCGACAATTGTAGCAGATGATCTTCAATAGGTCTACACGTCCACTTCTGAAAGTTCCTCTTCGACCATTACCAGCTCAACTTCTGGAGTTCTCACCTCCTCGTTGGTATTCGAATGCATAGCCTCCAGTTGCACTTCCTCCCCGTCGATCATTTTGAATTTATTTCTCCTTCACCCCACTAGTTTGTCCTCTGGAGGTGGAATATTTACTTTCCTATGTTCGTCTAAGTCTTTCTCAATAGTTTCTCTTTTACCTTCTGTTGAGCCATGGAAAATCGCAGGTAACAACAGTTATGTATTCTCCCCAGTAAACGTTCCCAACTAGCCTGTTACTATTTGGTATGGGGAATCCATCCGGTTTATGGTCCGGCTATCGTAGGTCAAGTAACAAAATAAAGGCTTTATCGGTTACAGCCCAGTCCACCGTGTGTATTTTGTAATTTTTTTAATTTAAGTATGATATGCAAGTGCCTATCTAAGAATGCATATTGATAGAGAATACGAGGAGTAGTCACAATGTGATGCACAAGTTCTTACCTCTCGTATTAACTCTCTCGCATCTAAATCACACACAACAAGAAACTAAAACTAACTATCTAACCTATCCCTAGGGAGCAAGATTATCATTTATCAATGAGTAATGTATTTCTGCGCATGCATTAAGAAAAATCATAGATAGTTGTTACTTAATTCAAAACACATGAACATTAATAGATATATGAACAACAAGATAGCTCATTGTTTGTGTCTTGAAATATGCTACATCCATTGTCCAAACTAAAATTAGAAGCTCAATAAAAAGAATCTTTACCTCAATCCAGGCCACATCTGGACTAACTCGAAATCATGAAAGCATGAATCATAACAATGTAATCGCCAAATCTAAACCCTAACTTGTGCTCTTCATCTCGGAGAAACTTAGACTTGACCAAAACCTACGAAAAAACTTTGCCATCATCAAATAGAGTAAAAGCACACAAAAAGGCGGGAAAAACCTTCTCGGCGAGCAGAACTACTAAGTATCAGGCGAAAGCAAAACTCTCATCGGTGGGCGGAAGCACTATATGTCGGATGGTTAGTTCACTAAGCCGCCACAACGGCGGAAACCATATAGACTAAGGGTTATGGGACAAAATAAAACGTCGGTGAAATAAAACACTAAAAGCTACCACACATGCATCAGAGATCGAAACACTACCCACTAAACACATCGGCACCGGTGAGCAGGAGGACTAACCATAATGCGTCGGCAGAATAGTTCACTAGAAATCCACAATGGCGGAATACAATCAGACTACGGCTTCCGATCAAAGTCATAAACCATTCCGATAGTGAAGAAACAAAAATAATGAAAAGCAATAAACCACGGAATCGGCAAGGATAAGAACTAATCCGTCGGAACGTTTTCCATCTGCCCTCCGAAACGACGGCGACTTAGAAGACTAATGCTCCAATAGTGATAAAACAAAAACGCCGAAAGTCAAAAGTAAAAGTTTTTTGAAAAATAAACCAAGGAGATAAAAACCCATCGGCGAAAAAAATGACCTTCCATCGGGACGTTCATTAGTTGGCTTCCGCAACATCGGCTGCATAGAGAACTATGGCCTCAATTCACTATTCAAAAGACTTCCGATAGCGAAAACAAAAATATATCATCGCAAAGCAAAAATTTTGAACCAATAAAACCATGCATCGGTGAAAGTAAGAACTGTTCATCGGCCCGTTCTCTATTTGTCCTCCGAGACGGCGGCTGCATAGATAACTAAAGCTCTAATTCAAACTTCGATTGCCTTTCGATAGTGATAAAACAAAATCATCGAAAGAGCAAATGTTAAAAAATAAACAAACTCCATAATCAAAAGCTTTGGCTAGACAAAGGCAGATTTAGATCATCCAACTTCCGAAATGAAGGAAACAACTGACCTCAATTCAAACTCAAGAAAATCCAAATTTGTAGCAGAGGGAAAAAACAGAGTTCAGGAAACCAAATAAATCCAGTCAAGATAAAATCAAAAAGGAGGGTCCATAATTTGGGAAGATTGTTGCAGCTGCAACAATTGGTGACTACCTGGTGAACCCATATCTCTGGACAATTTCTTCCTTAAGTAATAGATTGTTTGACAATAAAACCAACATGTTGAATTCTTCTAGATGTCTGGATTTCCCAAATGGAAAATGTATGTACTTTTAATCATTGATGATAGTCCAATTTAGGAAAATGGAAACCAAGATTTCAAAGTCAAGATAACTCTTTTGAGGCCAGGAATATGAGTTGCATTTTTTACCTCTGTTTTCGGGTAGCTCCCAGCTTGGACACCACAGGATTGTAACATATGGTAAACATAAATATTCATTTGTTCCTCATTCCCATGCCATTTTGCACTTTTTTTCTTTTGGACCTTTTGTCCTTATTGAGTCCTCCTGCATGCCTTTCTTTCTGAATTTTTATTCAGACTCCTCTATCCATAGTGTCCTTTTGTGTGAGAGATGTATTTAGTTTTCAGCTCACGGATGGAGAAGAACTTTGGCAATTTTGTACTCATTTGGTTCAGTACTTGGTTTTGATACATATTGCTTTCTTAGGAGATTTTGACTCTTATTTGCCTTTTGGCTTTCAATTCTTGGCATGGGATCATTTATATATAATATACTATTTAACCTGCTCCCTTTCCATGGGTCTTTTGTTGTCACCCCCTAAGACATTTTTAAATGTGAGATGGATGGAGCCTCAAAATAGTATTCCAGACCTTTCAATCTCGAGTTATTTTACAAGGATTAAGTAGGACTTCAATGTGTTCATAGACATTTAGGAAAAATGCTAAACTAGAAGAATTCTTTTAGATAAATAAATAATACACAGTCTTATAATCAAGGATTTTAGTTAAGCCAAAATTCTGATGCTCTCCATGCAACCAAAAGTTTGCTTCTTTTATGGAAATCAATAAAAATCTAACTAAACAAACAAAAATAAAATAAATAAAAAATAAACAACCAAATCAGTTTATTTATGTACAAGATAATCAAGAAATAAAAACCAAGAAAAATAAAGTTTGAGAACTAAACCACTAACTGGTCAGTTCTCTGCCCACCCCTGTAAATCTGGCAACTTGTAAGTTGAGGGGCTAGGCTTGACTACAAATTGAAAAGGCCTACCCATTATCTAATTCTACTGGTCTTGAATTAAAAACTATATCTGAAACTAAATCTACTATTTTACAATCAATCTCATCAGCCTGTGAAAATCGAAGGAGATCGGGCTAGGTGTCTGGTGTACTGCTAGATTCTTTCTCTTGTTAGTTTCCCGGTTCTAGCTCAAATAGATTATTTCCCAATACAGAATTCACTGGTTCATTTTTTTCTTCCAATTGAGTCACATTGTGCTTCATGTGGGGATCTCTTAATATTTTTATCTAATTTGGACTTACCTTATGAGGCAACCACAGATGTGACCAGTCTAATGCGAAATACCCATTTAGCCTCGCTGACCAGTCTCAATTCAAAACAAGTCCATAAACATCAGGTATATCTGCTACTACAATATCAATGTATTTCCATATCTTTTCATTTGCAAATAAGCGAATCAGAACATCTTCAATTTCCCTGACTACTTTCACATTGGTCCTGTCTAGCTGAGTAACCTGCCAGATAGTTGGTTTAGGTTGTCCATTGATCTTCTTGCAGACTGACAGTGGCATAACATTGTCTGCTAACCCTGAGTCTACTAAACAATTGTGCACATTATGGTTTAAAATCTCAAAAGTCAAAAGGAATGGTGGGGTTTTAAACCTAGCCTTACCTCCCACACTTGCTTCAACAATTTCTTCTACAGGTTGGTTATTAGTGGGAAGCTCTTTGTTTGGTACCTCAAGTGCTTTTAACAATCTTTCTTTCTGTTGAGGTACATTACACATTTCAAATAATGAAATATTCGCCTTATCCCTTTTAATGTCCTCCACAATATCATACCCCATCTCAGGTGCTTTGAGATTTTCCTTGACATTATCAACTTTGTCTTCAATAGGCTTAACAGGCATGTTGACTAGTAATGGTAAATTCAGGTATTTTATCATCTTTGTTGTTCTTCTGAATTTTCTTTACATTCTCTTGCAGTCTCTTCATTTTCATGAGTATGGAATTGTCTTCTTTTAGCAACCTCTGACTTCTGGTTGTCACATTTGTTTCTGATGTTTTTCCCTTTTTCAGTGAACCTTCCTTTTCTGTATCAAAAAGTGAGACAGTCCCATAAAATTAAAGCATCCTCTTCTTGTTTTTCTATGGGTTGATTATTTTTTTCTTCCTGCTCATCATCTTCTGTCAATTTAGAGTCCAATAGCTGATTCATTACAAATGTCATCAAATTGATCCATTGAGGGCAATTTTTTTATGAATGAGGTTGCTGATGAAAGGTGCAAAAATTATCCATACCTACCTCAGTTAAATTCATTGATGCAGGACTGTGTGGAGGAGGTTTAGATTGATTGTTGTCTTCTCTCTTTTTATAGTAAGGCACATATGCTTTATGAGCCTCCTTTTCTTTTTCCAAATCTATCACTTTGTTAGATAGCTTCTGCATCATTTTCAACATTCCTTCAAAGTCATGTGATTGCTCATCCTTAGTCAGTAATAAAGCTCTTTTACCAAAAAAAATTTCTCTTGACTGCTCAGGATAATCTTCTATGCTCTCTTTTTCAGATTCTACTCCCTCAGCTTCTTCATAAGTTTTTGACAATATAGGCTTGACTGACATCTTGGAAAACATGGCCAAATCAGGCCCTAGAGCTGAAGTATAGTATTCAATTAGAACTTTATCAGATGGTTTATCAGTTGTAGAAAAATTCTTTATATAAGCAGCAAATCTTTGAGTGAAATTATGCACATTTTCTTTTCTTTCTTTCTTTAAAACACATAACCCTTTCATTAGAGCTGCATGAGATTTCTGGACAGCATATTTACTCCTAAATATTCTTTCAAATGTGTCCCAGTCTGTGATTGAGTTTGCAGGCAGAGAAAAACACCATGAGGCTGCTACTCGTTTCAGGGTATGTGGAAACAATCTACAAACTACATATTCATGTTCTCCAGCCCATAGTCCTTCTATAGCCAAGTAAAAGCTTTGCAAATGATCATCTACCAAAATATTGTCACTTGGGTCAAACTTAGGCAACATTTTCTCAAAATCCTGAGGTAAGTCATGCAAAGGAGGTGTTAGGTTTAATGGTGATCTAGCCCTCCGCAGCAGGTGGTGGATTTGGTGGGTTGGGTAGCTGATTTTCATTTACATTTGCCATGATTTTAAGTGGAGAGTGAGGTGGTGAATGAATAGGGGTATGAATAGGTGAACAGTAAGGTGTATTTGGGTCCAACTGATTTAGAGGTTGAACAACTTCCTGTATGGTTGTTTCTACCAATTCTTCAAAATCTTCAGCCAACACTGCGTCTTCCAATATAGGGCAATCTTTCTTCCGATATTCTCTTCTGGGTAAGATAGGAATTATTGGTAATCCTCCAATCTTCTTCGCATATGCCCTAGTAAATCTTCTCAGATCATTAACTACTTCGTTATCGACAGGATACAAAATATCTGTACCCTTCTCTTCAGGAATTTGATTGGGAAACAAACTGTCACCGATGGAATAATTTTGAGGAAATGGGTTTCCTCGGCCAGCCATGCACTGGCTGCCCTCCTTGTAGCGCCAAAAACGGATTCTCCCTAGTAAACGTTCCCAACTAGCCCGTTATTGTTTGGTATGGGGAATCCGTTCGGTTTACGGTTTGACTACCATAGGTTAAGTAACAAAATAAAGGCTTTACCAGTTACGGCCTGGTCCACCGTGTGTATTTTTTAGTTTTTTGAATTTAAGTATGATATGCAAGTGCCTCTATAAGAATGCAGATTGATAGAGAATACGAGGAGCGGTCACAATGTGATGTGCAGGTTCTTACCTCTCGTCTTAACTCTCTCGCATCTAAATCACACACAGCAAGAAACTAAAACTAACTATATAACCTATCCCTAGGGAGCAAGATTATCATTTATCAATGAGTAATGTATTTCTGCACATGCATTAAGAAAAATCACAGATAGTTGTTACTTAATTCAAACCACATGAACATTAATAGATATATGAACAACAAGATAGCTCATTGTTTATGAAAAGCCTTCATTACTCATAGTGGAAATTTCATAGAATAAACTAGAGCACATTCATAAAAAGAACATAGGTTCAAAGAGTTAGAACGATCTCACAGTTAATGAACATAAATCTGAAAACGAAATAGGAAATAGTTCACATTCAACAAATCCATAGCACAACATTTGAAATTTTCCACCAAGCTTTCTCCAACAAGAAACTTGTAATTCTTTATTGCAAAAGGAAATAGTTCTTCTTACAACATACTCTCACAAATCTATCTGGGAAAAGTCCTTTTATTACATCTAACTCTCCTATATTTATACAAAACAGCAAAACCTTTGGGCTGCCCATTATGACCTTTGGGCTCCCCCCCAACCGTTTAATCTCACAAATTTGTCCTTTAGTGAGTGTTGTACAATAGGTTATATTAAATTAAAATTTAATAGCACTTTTATAAAGAGAGACCAGCTTGGTTGCTGATGAATTTTTCCCAAGCCTGGGCCTCTGCTACTATCGATCTGTTGAGATCTCAAACCCTTACTTTCTTCTTCTCTTTCTTCATCTCTGCTTCTTCATTTTCTTTCTCTTTCTTCCTTGATGCCTCCTTTCTTTTGCTTTGTCTTCTAGACATATCTTCTCTACAACAAAAATCACCCTGTCATGAATAACCAAAAAACTGTATCATTGCATTTACCTTCTCCATATGCATTTTGTAAAATAAATTATATACAATGTTAATACATGAAAAAAAATGACAAAATAAAGAAATCCTGCGAGTTTGTGTCTTGAAATCCACTACATCCATTGTCCAAACAAAAACCACAAGCTCAATAAAAAGACTCTTTACCTCAATCCAGGCCACATCTGGACTAACTCAAAATCATGAAAGCATGAATCATAACAATGTAACCGCCAAATCTGAACCCTAACTTGTGCTCTTCATCTCGGAGAAACTTAGACTCAACCGAAACCTACGGAAAAACTTTGCCATCATCAAATAAAGTAAAAGCACACAAAAAGGTGAGAAAAACCTTCTCGACGAGCATAACTACTAAGCATCGGGCGAAAACAAAACTCTCATCCATGGGCGGAAGCACTATATGTCGGATGGTTAGTTCACTAAGCTGCCACAACGGCGGAAACCATATAGACTAAGGGTTTCAGGACAAAATAAAATGTCGATGAAATAAAACACTAAAAGTTGTCGCACATGCATCGGAGATCAAAACAATACCCACTAAACACATTGGCACCAGCGAGCGGGAGGACTAACCATAATGTGTCAGTAGAATAGTTCACTAGAAAGTCGCAATGGCGGAATACAATCAGACTACGGCTTCCGATCAAAGTCATAAACTGTTCCGATAGCGAAGAAAAAAAAATAATGAAAAGCAATAAACCACGGAATCGGCAAGGATAAGAACTAATTCGTCAGAACGTTTGCCATCTGCCCTCCAAAATGGCGGCGACTTAGAATACTAATTCTCCAATAGTGATAAAACAAGAATGTCGAAATTCAAAAGTAAAAGTTTTTTGAAAAATAAACCAAGGAGATAAAAACCCATCGGCGAAAAACATGACCTTCCATCAGGAAGTTCATTAGTTGTATTCAACGGCGGCTACATAGAGAACTACAGCCCCGATTCACTGTTCAAAATACTTCCGACAACAAAAACAAAAATATATCATCGCAAAGCAAAAGGTTTGAACCAATAAAACCATGCATCGACGAAAGTAAGAACTGTCCATCGGCCTATTCTCTATTTGTCCTCTAAGACGGTGGCTGCGTAGATAACTAAAGATCTGATTCAAACTTTGATTTCCTTCTGATAGTGCTAAAACAAAGTCATCGACAGAACAAATGTTAAAAAATAAACAAACTCCATAATCAAAAGCTTTGGCTAGACAAAGACAGAGTTAGATCATCCAACTTCCGAAACAAAGGAAACAACTGCCTCAATTCAAACTCAAGAAAATCCAAATTTGTAGCAGAGGGAAAAAACAGAGTTCAGGAAACCAAATAAATCCAGGCAAGATAAAATCAAAAGGAGGGTTCAAAAATTTTCAAAAATTTGGGAAAATTGTTGCAGCTGCAACACCTTCAATGCTAGTTGATAGTATTCATGAACAATTTTGAACTTTGAGAGGATCAACTCATCCTGCATGGTGTATTTTAGTTTGTTGACATATTTGGTGACTAAATCCTCTCCTTCATCGATCTGTCTGGATCTCATTGATAGTCGATAGAATTCCTCTACGAATTATTTTATAGACAACTCTTATGCCTCAGGTTTTGCAACTTCCTGAGCAAAGATATTATATAGTCGGTCAAAAGGAACTTGTCCTTCAACTTGGAGACCATTTTGTCCCAACTCTTTATATTCTCCTTTCCTTTCTTTACTATGTCAGCATGTATGTTATCCCACCATAACGATGCATGGCCTTTCAAATTTAGACATGCATCCTTTACCCTTTTGGGGTCTCATATGTACTCCATGTCAAAGTATTTCTCCATCTCTTTGACCCAGTCTATCAACTCCTTTGGGTTCATAATTCTTGAGTAGGTAGGCACATCCATATTAGCCTTACCTCTCATCTCAGATAGAGATTTTAATATTCTGTCCTCTAGCTCATCTAAATCCCCTTCCTCTTCATGAGCCTATCTATCCTCAACTTTCTCATCAATGTGGTCAAGGGATTCCACAACGGGATTCCACAACATACCCTCATCGTTGGGCCTCTTTCATGGTCGCTAGTTCATTTTTAAATGTTTTCATTGTCTGAATGAATTCTTTAAAGTTTCATGGCCAATAGTGACTCGTGCACCTCGACGTTTCCTTCTACCTTGAACAATGCCGCCTCTCTAAGCCATCTCTCTATTGAGTCGACCAAATCACACTTTCACAACTCTACCCAATCGTAGTTGGAATTGTTCTTCACGTCCAATCGCAACTAGACCTTCCACATAATATATTTCTCCTGCTTTGATACTAACTTGTGCTAATTTGTAATGTCTAGTTTTAATATTTTTTATTAAATGATCAGTTTTTCACTTTTTCCCCAATTTCAGCCCTTGACTAAAGTTTGATGTCTAGGTCTCCAAATTGGCCCAAATGATCCCAAATATTCTGAGAAGGTGTATAACTGGTATTAATACTTGAATATTATGTTTAGATATGATTTATAACCCTCCCATCACTTCTGCAAACTAGTTTTATATTTTGATCAAGGTAGGAGTCTTTACTAGGAAATTGGGGTTCCAATTCCCCCTAGGTAAATGCTGGATATAGATTCTCAAATTCTCCCAAACCCACTCAAATTTATGAATGGAAGTAGGGTACATGTAAATGAAATCAATATGAACTCATATGCATCACTATTCAACTTTTAATTTCTGTTATAACACCCTTAAATCAGATGCAAAAATACTAGTTTCAACCTTGGGGGAAATGATAGGAAAACTTTTCCAAATGCTATGAAAATAAAAAAATAACTCCATTAGTAGTTCACTTATCCATTCGAATCTATCAACATTATATTGGTTCACGACAAGGTAGTGGGGAAATGGCATTGTTTCTTCATTGTTTAACATTTACACATTAAATATTTTGTGTATTTTGACCTGATAGTATTTTGAACTTTAAAAACATAAATAACAATCCATTCATCCATAAACCATCACTAGTTTACTTATCCATTCGAATCCATCAACATCAAATTGATTCACAACAAGATAGTGGGGAAATGGCACTATTTATTCATTGATTAACATTTTTAGATGAAATATTTCAGTATTTCGACCTAAGAGTCTTCTAAAATTTAAATACAGATCATTTACATTATAAAGAAAAAAATAATGGGGCATTATAATCTCCCACAAAGAAATCAATAGCTCACCCAAAGCACAATCCCTCCATGAGCAAGAATATACCATAAAACTGGAAATGGTTCAGAGAAAGTGTTGCAATAGAAGAATCCCCATATTGATCTGTAGGTTACACCTACAAATAAGAATCCATTAAATCTCCATGAAATACCTGATTGGCCTCTCCAAACACCAACTTGGATGGGAATCTTTCACCCTCGAAATTGGCTAAGGCAAGAAAACTAGTCATCCACTAGCTCTCACAATTCACAAATGAGAAAAATCTATTCTCTTGGTTGATTCCTATATTTTATAAACATACTTAGCCTTCTAATATTACCAATCCATCCACAAACTCAATCCAATTCGAATTTGGGTGTGGGCTCAAGATTTTCTATGTCACCTCCCTTTCCTAGCCTTCCATCTTCTCCCAATTTGAGTAGGAACCCATTGAGCTTCCACAACTCACATGAGCACCCTCTTGGATGCTCTATTTCTACCTGATATGTCATATATGTTACATGTCAATCTTCATATCTGATTCGTGTCATATGTGTCATAGCATCTTCATCATTGTTGTCATAGAGCTAGGGAATCTATTCCAAGTGTCTCACTAGCTCCAAAATGACTCTTCCTCTCCCATGTAAGTTACATTTCCTTCCAAATTCAACCTATGATGCATATTTCCAAGTGTATTAACCTTCTAAATCATCCAAGAACATTTAGGCTTCCCATGGATTCAAAATTGCAAGAGGAGGATACCATGTGGCACATAAATTCTAGCTTGTGTGGGCCCCATAGTCTCCATGTGTCTCCATGCTCCATTGCCACTTCAATTTTATCTTGTATTTATTTAATAATCTCCATTCTTAAATATTTATTCCATTCTAATGTCTGAACATCATTTATTTTCCCCCTTATTCCAAATCCCAAAGCTTCCACCACTAATTTAGGAAACTAGTAATTTTCTACCTTGGAAATTATTTGACCCTTAGCACCAATTTGACAAAGTCTCATGAATATGGAAAATGTGATTAGGCCATTGAGACCCAATGCAAAATTTTGGACATGACAAATCCTCCCTTCCCAATATTTCTTGTCCTCAAGCAATTTCAAACATGGCTGTTGAAGAACTTACTTTCTGTATAATTCTTTGAAGTTGCCCAACTTTGAGTCTTTGAGATTCCATGAAGATTTTAGAGAGGAACCACCATGAATGTTGTTGCACTAATCTGATTAAAATCACTTTATTAAGTGGGAAATCCATCTCCCATACGTCTTGTTTCCCAAAAAAAATTGAAATCAATGGAACTAAAAACTATCCCAGGGTCCCATTGCTTGTATTGCACTCCAACAATTAAGAGTGCTCTCCAACCCATACCATTAGGAAAGAGTATTCCGGGATCCCATTTTCTTTTATGCATCCTTCCAAAAATCATGAGTACGTAATATATATCATCAAAGTACATAACAACATAATAAAAATGTACATCAAGGTGGTGCTTCATAAAAAAATTGTGAAAGTGCTTATACCTCCAAGTAAGTAGACCACCATTTGCCAAGTGCATACAAGCTTCAAGTGACCAATAAAATCTGATCCAATGACATAGGTGAGGCTCCCATGTCCTATAATTCTGCTCCAAAAGGATGTGATATGCATCAAAATATTCATCCATGTATTCTTTCATCCAAGAAGTGAATGAAGAATCTCCACTCAAATCTGAACCAAATAATGAGCAAAAAAACAAGGAAACTTAAAATGCCTCAAAGAAGTATCACCCATACATCCATGAATGAGATAATCATAAATATATAATAAAGTATGTGGCTGGAAACAAAAATGTTCTCCAATCATAAATCTATTCACTCTAGTGTTGGATGAAGTTCCTCCCACATCAAATGAACCAAGTGTTGAGCAAGAGAAATCATGAGTCTTCAAGTGACTCAAATGCATATCATAGGTGCATCCATGTAGATGTGCATCATATTTAAGTAAAAAAGGATGCTGATGCAAATGTGAATAAAAGTAAATCTAGGAGTTCCATACTCCTCATCTAGCATCATCAAAAAGAACCCTTTCACCCTTACTTCATTGAGACTAATGCTGCAAGACATGGAATTGTAGGATGTAAGAGAATGAACTAACTCACCCAAATGATCAAAAAGTAAAGAATTTTCATCATGGGAAGGATCCATATGGATATCATCATGCAGCTCCTTCAAAAGTGTCAAACCTTTGTCATAGATTGGTTCCAATGTAGAGGAATTATGCTCTTCTTTAAAAATTGCATAACTTCATCAAGAGACGATTCAAGTTCCTCTTCCACCACATCAAGTGTTTGTATCTCTTCAATATCATCTTCAAAAACATAAAGCACATTCAAAATTACACATTTATCATGATCCACCATTTCATGAGAATCCTCCAACCAATCTACCATTTGAGAATCTGAAACATGGGAAGAAAAACAAGTATCTTGCAACTTCTCAAGAAGTTGCTCATTTTGAATTGCGAGCTTATGATTATCCTCATTATTCTTCAAGTATGAATCATGTAAAAATTCATTAAGCTCAAACAAATGGTTTCTATCAAAAATCAAAGACATGAAATTACCTTTTATGTGGCACATTTCTCTTTGAATCTTCTCCATGTCTTCAAGGAAGGATGTTTCCTGCAATGAAGTAGCTCTCCAACAAGAATTTGACACTAATGCTTGAGTGTCATGGAGTATGCTAAGGGACTCTTGGATATTATTTTCATTCATCTTTAAGGACCTTCAAGAAAATTAGGCTCTTGCAAATGAACCTCCTCATCTTCTTCCTTCTTGCTTGGACCAACTTCATGAAGCTCAAGTGGTGATGGGGAAGTTGATCTTGTTTCTTCTTCAACTGCTACAAGGTATTAATTTTAATTTTTACTAGAAATTTGGCTTGCAGAAACATTTTGAAATATGATCTCTATTTCACCAACATAGATTTGTGAGCACCCCTCAGTAGGTACCCCCTCATAGTTCAAGCATCCATCAATAGATGCTCTTTGTTTCATTTCCAAGGTAGAATGTGCCTCGAAATAATATTTAGTATTTTTAATAGAAACTTATTCATAATCATGTGATTTATATTCATATTTTTCAGAGTCACTTGGGATTTAATTTCGATCCTCTTCATGTAATTCTTCTTCTACTTCACCTATTTCATAACTAGGTGGTTCATGGGTCTCCTCCTTTTGCTCCTTCAAGCAAGTTGATGTGTTTTCCCCTTGGTTTTCTTAAAATCAATATATTTTCTACAACCTTGGATAGCTAAAAATTTGAATCCTTTAATAATATTCTTGGTCATGTATTCAATTATAGGTTCTATGATTTTTATATGCTCCTCACCATCATATGAGGTTCCCTTTTCATCCCTAGTCATTGTTTTCTCTTCAAAAAAAGCACTTTTGGGTTTCAATATATAATGGTGTTCCATAACTTCTTTTCCTAATAAATATAAGACCACATCAAGTGCCAATATCATGCTCTGATACCACTGTAATGTCCCTG
This sequence comes from Pseudotsuga menziesii, assembly GCA_001517045.1. Classification (NCBI taxonomy): domain Eukaryota; kingdom Viridiplantae; phylum Streptophyta; class Pinopsida; order Pinales; family Pinaceae; genus Pseudotsuga; species Pseudotsuga menziesii. The sequence continues at coordinate 184,071 of LPNX011151700.1, forward strand.
TTTAATATTTTTTATTAAATGACCAATTTTTCACTTTTTTCCCAATTTCGACCCTTGACTAGTTTTGATATCTAGGTCTCCAAATTGGCCCAAATGCTACCAAATATTATAAGAAGGTGTATGAATGATATTAATACTTGAATATTATGTTTAGAGATGATTTATAACCCTCCCATCACTACTGAAAACTAGTTTTATATTCTGATCAAGGTAGGAGTCTTTACTAGCAAATTGGGGTTCCAATTCCCCTTGGGTAAATGCTAGAAATGGATTCTCAAATGCTCCAAAACCCACTCGAATTTATGAATATAAGTAGGGGAAATATAAATTACATCAATATCAACTCATATGCATCACTATTCAACTTTTAATGTATGCTATAACTCCCTTAAATCAGATGCAAAAAGACTAGTTTCAACCTTGGGGGAAATGATAGGAAAAATTATCCAAATGCTATGAAACTCAACAAAATAACTCCAAATGATTATTAAATGAACATTAAACTAATATAATCCATAAATAACAAACCATTCATCCATAAACCATCAGTATTTCACTTATCCATTCGAACCTATCAACATTATATTGGTTCACAACAAGGTAGTGGGGAAATGACATTGTTTCTTCATTGTTTAACATTTATACATGAAATATTTTGGGTATTTAAATATGAGAGTATTATGAACTTTAAAAAAATAAACAAAATTCCATTCATCCATAAACCATCAGTGTTTTACTTATCCATTCAAATCCATCAAAATCAAATTGATTCACAACAAGATACAGGAAATGGCATTATTTCTTCATTGATTAACATTGTTACATGAAATATTTCAGTATTTCGACCTGAGAGTATTGTTAAATTTAAATACAGAGAATTTACATCAGAACATAAAATAATGGGGCATTATAAGCTCCCCCAAAGAAACCAATATCTCACCCAAAGCGCAATCCCTCCATGAGCAAGAATATGCTATAAAAATGGAAATGGTTGAGAGAAAGTGATGCAATAGAAGAATCCACATGCTGCCCTGTATCTTACACCTGAAAAAAAAACTCCATTAAATATCCATGAAATACCTGAGTGACCTCTCCAAAAACCAACTTGGATGGGAATATTTCACCATCGAAATTGGCTAAGGCAAGAAAACTAGTCATCCACTAGCTCTCTCAATTCACAAATGACAATTTATCAAATGAGAAAAAAGATATTCTCTTTGTTGATCTTGTATTTTATAAACATACTTATCCTTATAAGGTTACCGATCCATCCACAAACTCAATCCAATTCTAATTTGGGTGCTGGCTCAAGATTTTCTATGTGTCCTCCCTTTCCTAGCCTTCCATCTTCCCCCAGTTTGAGTAGGAACCCATTGAGCTTCCCTAACTCACATGATCACCTTCTTGGCTGCCCTATGTCAGATATGTCATATTTAATCCTTCATATCTAATTTGTGTCATAGGTTTCATAGCATCTTCATCATTGTTTTCATAGAACTGGGGAATCTAGTCCAAGTGTCTCACTAGCTCCAAAATGACTCTTCCTCTCCCATGTAAGTTAAATTTCCTTCTAAATTAAACCTATGATGCATATTTCCAAGTGTATTATCCTTCTAACTCATCGAAGAACATTTAGGCTTCCCATGGATTTGAAATTGCAAGAGGAGGATACCATGTGGCACATAAATTCTAGCTTGTGTGGGCGTCATTGTCTCCATGTGTCTCCATGCTCCATTGCCACTTCAATTTTATCTTATATTTATTTAATAATCTCCATTATTAAATATTTATTTAATTCTAATTTTTGAACATCATTTATTGTCCCCCTTATTCCAAATCCTAAAGCTTCCACCCCCAACCTAGAAAACTAGTAATTTTCCTCCTTGGCAATTATTTGACCCTTAGCACCAATTTGACAAAGTCTCATGAATATGGAAAATGTGATTAGGCCATTGTGACTCAATGAAAAATTTGGGACATGACATAACTCTACTTGGGTGGTTAAATATAGATCAAAGCATGCAGCAATCACACAAACAAGAATAGATTCCCAAGAAGTATGGAATTCAATTAAATAAAGAAATATCAATACAAGAGAAGTTACAAAGGTAATTGAAATGAGTTAATCATAATCTTGAAATCGATAGTCAATTGTTAGTGGTCAGAATCATTGTGACTCGTCTCTTCTCATTGGCCTCTTTTCCTAGATGATCATTCTACTCTCGTCGGTTGTTTATGCCCATTTTCTTGGAGGTCGTTGATTGTCCTCTGAGTGTTCTTTCGTTCATCTTCAACTATTTTTCCTTGGGCCTAGATGCCCCTGCATCATCTTCACCAAGGCCTCTTCCACTTTCTAGTAGTCCTACAAAGAGATTAGTTTCCTTTCATCTTGGTCCATGAGATGGGGATAATAACTAACAAGGACCATCTTGTCTACAATATGAATGCAAGATACTTAAACAAAGAAATGATCAGTAGGAAATTTACAATAGATCCTCTCATGTTCAAGAATCTATTAATAAAAGGAAAACATTGATCCTCAAAGTTTGTGTTATGTTCAAGAAGAGAAAGAAAAATGGTAACAAAGGCACAATATGATAAAATAACTTTCATGAATCTTACATGGAAGAAATGTTTACATAACAGGCCCAGCAGGGTTACAATAATTACATATAGCTTTCTTCTCTTCCTACAACCTCACAGCTTCTAGTTGGAAACCCCTTACATTGAAAAAACATGAAATTTATAGAAAAATCCTATACAATTTTCTATTACAAAATATTTAACAAAATTCTAATAATAAAATTTCAAAATAGAAATGATATCGAACAAGTCACAAAAATATGGAACTAAATGGAATCAAGTATCTCTAAATCTGCCACCAAATATTTATCTATTTATCCTTCAATTTGGAATGTTCTAGAACTTATGACTTTGACTTCCATGTCAATTTTTTATTACCGATGAATTCAAATCCTTCTAAATCTAGAATTTTGACTACCACATGCACTCTAACTTGGAGGTAATCTTCGGCTAGTTGATTTCATGCCTGAAAATCTGGGATAATTGGAGGTTGTTTCCTTTGAATTTTGATTTACTTCAAGATTAGTTATTGATACTTTTCCTTAGATTATGGAATAACCCAAAAGATTTGTTTGAAAGGTGCTCTACCCCTATTGAATACTCTACAACTTTATTGGTATTCAAAATGTTGCCAAGGCTCGAACTATCTGCTCCCTGGATGTTGTATTGATGCTTCAATTTCAGAATTGTTTTTCCAAAAATAATATTATGATATTCTTGGGGAAAGGAAATCGACATCTATAACTACTATGTTGTCAGTTGTATCCTTTGTTTCATTTTTTGTCTTTCATCTTCATATCTGAAAATGATTTTATTCTGCCCAATACATACAACAACTGTCGAACTCTTCCTTCAACTAAAAATGCAAGTGTATTGTATAGTTTCTGACCCATGGGCTCTATTGTGATGGATTATCTAGGTTTTGAAGCTATAAGATGGTGAATTCAACCACTTTGACACCCAGAATCCTCACACCCTTCAATTACCTTGACTGGAGGAATGATATGCAGATTTTCTTTCATCATAAGGGTTTGTACATGGTCACCATGGGAAAAGAGGTCGAACCCCAGCAACATCTTCAAAAAGAAAAGTATCTGAACAAGTTTAATGTAGCATTTGGATTCATATGAATCCACATCTCCAAAGAGTTACTCTTTCACCTTGAGGGATTGAGAACACCAAAAAAAGTATGGGAGAAGCTCGAATCCTTGTTTGGAAAACAAGATGAGAAGAGGGGTCATATTTTGGAGAATGAGTTGGTAACACTACATCCCAACAACTTCAAAACTATACAAATTTTCTTACAAAATTAAAATCACTAGTCATGCAATGCGGGATTGACAAGAAGAATGAGCAATTGGTGCTTTCAATTATGAGAAAACTTGGCCCAGAATTCTCAGTGTTCGTATCTACCTTTTAGTTCAGGAGACTAACTAATACTAATTGGAAAATTCCATCCCTTGATGCCTTCACATAGTCTCTAATACAGGAACAGGAGAAGATGATATAGATGGGAGCCCTCAAATCCTCTCCAAATCAAGCTCTCTTGGCTAGTGAGACAAAGAATGCACAAGAAAGGAGGAAGTAGAAAGGAAAATAAAAAAGGAGCATTGAATTTTAACCAAAGGAAGAGTTTGATCTAGCAGATAAAGCCTCGGGCTCTAAGAAGGAAAAACATCATAGGTTTGGCAAGGGCAAGTGCTCCTACTATAACAAAGGAAACCATACACAAATGTATTGTATGAAAAGGAACATAGATATAATGTCAAAACTTATCAAGCAGAAAAATATTTCCCTCCCTAAAGGCACAAGGAAGACTGGCTCTGGAGATAAGAATGGAGATCATGATGAGAAATGTCATGCACTGAAGGATGGTTTTTCAAAATCACATGGATTCCTCATTGATTCAGGAGCCTCCAATCACATGGTTGCATCCAATGAATCATTCTCTTCATTACAACTTACTAATGGTCCAAGTATTCACCTGGAATATGAGACTCAAATCAAAGTTGAATGAAAGGGTTCAATCAAGTTAGAGCATGGAGTTTTCAAGCATGTACTCTATGTGCTCTCCCTAGCAAAAAATTTGTTGTATGTATACAGATGATTCATGTAGACTCACCAAAGAGAGTGGTATTTGGTCCTGAATCAGTGGAGATATCAGATATCTAAAATGGGAAGCTTATAGTGAAAGGTGTTGAAAACCATGCCTCCAAGGCATATGAATTCTCACACTCTCTGCCATACTTGATCCGATTCCATCTCAACTGCCAATTGAAAGCGAAGGAAAATCCATCCTACTTAAACCTTTTGCATATGATAATGTTTTAATTGATGTTTCATATTCAAAAGCCGAAGTAGAGAACCAATTTGAATCAGTTTATGGAAATGAAGATGAAGTTCAATTGGATCTAGATCCAGATCTAGCCCCTACTCCCAATCTTAGGCCTAAATGGGTTGAAAAGGTTATTGAGTCTATCGGGAACATAACTGGAGATTCATATGACATGAGGAGAAAAATATCTCAGTTTCAATAGAAGATCCTTGCGCTATGTCAATAAAATTCACTTCTTCCAGATAGGTGCTACAAACTGCCAGAGAGATGCTACATGATGGTAAGGTCTAATCAACAATTCTACTCACTGAAGAGCAAATTGGACCATGTCACTCTTCCTCTAGAAAGAAGAGACAAAGGAAACATTTATTCTCATATCTATCATCGGATTGGAAAAAGGTAGAGATGTTCACATGCATAGTACCATGAAACTAGTGCACACAAGAACCATCACACTACATTACTGCTCCACAAAGATGCAGATTGCAGAAATATTTTCACAAGTTTTTACTCAAGAAGAAATTTTTTATCTTAGTATGAAAGATTGATCCTGATTTTTCCTGCTTATTTTGACGGGGGGTGTTTACCATTAGATTTTCCCCATTTCCTTGGTTTATAAGTAGTCATTTTTACATTTAGATTGTATGGGTGACATTTGGTCTTAGTTTTTAAGGCCCAGATTTTCCAAGTTAGGATTAAGGGGGTGTGTTGGGATTATTAATTAATCCTCCCTTGACCACCATTGTCTATTTGTCTTTTCTATCTTAGGAGGTCATTTCCACTTCACTAGTGCATGAGGTTCTCACTTGGTGTCCACCTACCACTCAATGCGCATGTATGGATGAGTTTAAGAGCTATAGGGACCAATTCCTATAATTTAGGAACCCACTCTGAGTGCCACCAACAATCTCCACCAGTTGACCCTAGTCGGTGTTCAATTATGCTCTGATTCCCATCAGTTAGTTCACTCTCAGTCATACTAGTGCCAATTTGCATGATTTAATGGAGGTAGGGCACATTTTCTCACCTACCTACATTAGTTAACTAGTTGTGAACTGATTTAGTGATCCAAAATTGCATTAGTGAGCTCTAGTAGTGATTTTCCTACTCTGAGTTAGCTTTGGAGTCAGTCCAAGTTGGTAAATTCGAATCCTATCTTAGGCATTTGAATTCTCCTATTTGTAACACCATTGTATTATATATTATTTACTGATTAATGGATGTAATATTATTATTCCAATTATTGGTATCATGTGTGTTTAATTTTCCATGAATTATTGATCGCTTTTACTAAATGCATCTCTCTCTTCTGCAACCTTCTTTTCTCATTCAATTCATGCAGTCCTAAAGATCGTATGCTTCATTAAATTTAATAGTGTGTCGTCGGAATGTAAAAAAATTGATGGGGTATATTTTGGTACCAACATGGACCAATATTTTTCAGCTTTAACTTATCATATGTTCCTCGTGGGAACCTCTTTTTCCTTAGGTACACGTATACTAAGTCACCTTCTGCAAATGAATGAAGTGGTCTATTCATGTCGTCTCTCATGTTGTAAGTTGTGTTACTCCTCTCGACTTGTCATCGTACTTGGTCATTTATCTCCTTCATATGGTCGACAAACAATTCTGCATCTACACTCATTAGTGTTTTCGTCACCACCTCTGTAAGGTCGGTTAATCCTTGTGGGATCCTTCCTTGCACAATATGGTATGAACTCATCCTAGTCAAAAAAGGTTAACCAAGTTGTTTTATGTAAATTTTGTTTGCACCAACACATTCTCCCACTGCTTTTGTCAGTCATCGGTTAAACACCTTAGCAGTTTTCATAAGCTCATGTTCACAACTTCAATTTGTCCATCATTCTATGGATGGTAGGTGTTATCACACAACTTGTAGTTATCCCTAAAGGTATCCCATCCAGGACGATAGAGGTGATGGACAACTAAATAGGTAACCCAAGAAGTGCAATGGTTCCCAATGCAAGCTTGGAGTCATGTCAACTGAGGCACTCTTCACTTTAGATTATGAAGAATCACAACCAAGGGGGAGACCCTATAACCAATCAAAGAAGATTATCCAAAGCAAAGGTTCATAGGGGAGTGTGTAAATTGAGTTATGGAAACCAATGCAAGCTTAGGTGAGCCCAAGAGTTTAAGTATGGTTTAATAGGCTTAAGATATTATGAATGTTTCAACCAATGAATGAGTTAGGTCACCTAGGAGGACCAAAGAGATATATTTAACACCATGAAACACACAAGTAGGGCCCACTTCCTTAAAATAGGGAAATTATGCAAATGGGTTCTACAAGGTCAAATTAGGGGTGATATGGTGCTAAGGGGTGTTTGATGATGTGGACCTATGGATCCAAGGTAAATTAGACACACCCATATATGGGATCTTAGCATATGACACAATCCCCAAGGAGTGTGAATTGACCCAAGGAGACTAGTGCCTTTAGATGGAGGGGCAAATAGAGTCCAAATTATGCCAAATTGTAGATATAGGTAGTTAAGGCAATTATCAAGGTGGGTTTTAAGTGGAATTCCTCAAGGTAAGCTAGATCTCCATAGATCTAAGATTGAAAATACATCACCCAATGACCCAAGTGCGGCACAACCCTCAAAATGTGGAATGGGGCGCACAAGGAAAAAATCAAACGAGTGAAGAACTAGGGGTAGGTTATCTAATGAGAAAAGTTAAAATCAAGAGGGATATCACCTACCCAAGTGAGAGAACTAGCAAAACTCACCCAACCAAGGAGTGCAACCTCACCCAAGGAAGGCTAAGTGCCTTGGAAAATGTGTCAAATGAAACCCGATTGCCACCAAACTGTAGATCTGAATTGTTGTAGATGCTATAGAGGTGGGTTCTTTTTATTAATTCCAAAGACAAGCTAGATCCAAGTAGATCTAGAAAAAGGTGAAAATGAAGGTTTTAATCAATGAGGGTTTTGAGATCTAAGAGAATAGATGGATAGGATAGAAGAATTTCATACCTCATGGAACATACCTGGAAGATGAAAATGGAAGAGGCTTGTGATGAGGATTACTTCCCACAAATATCAAATTCCAAACTTTGATTATCCGTTCTTGCCAACGTTTTGCCTCCTTCAACAAAATCGATTTTCCTATTCCTATCAATCAAGGACACAAAAGATCAATAAATCAATCAAGAATGGAAATAGATTCATACAAAGAGATGAGAAACATGAATTGTTAGTACAAAAGACAAAACAACTCCCTGTCGCCCAAAACGTCCTCTTGAATCTTGAAGGGTAGGCCTCCCCACCAATTTGCACCCCTCCAAAACGTCTTCTTTTCCTGCAAAACAATGTTAGTTGAAGATAAAATCCATATGACCACCAATGTTTGTTAGTTCAGAGGAAGAATCATTTACAGTCACCACAATAATTCCAATTCCAAGATCCAAGATGCCCAAGAAAGTATTTTTATTCCAATAGCCCAGAGCCAAAAATCTCTAGATCTCTCCCCCATTTACAATGAGAAGCTCTCTCCTTTAAATAGGAATAAGAAATAACAAAATCCTAACCAGATTTCAAATGGATGGCTGAGATTAAAAGATCAAAATGTTCTAATCAACGGTTGATATGAGCTCAACATAAAGTACATGGATAAATACAATAATATAACATATCAATGGACTAAATCACCCTAGGAGAGGGGATCCCACTCAATAAAAATGAATAAAACTCATGGTGGGTCCAATGGGTATTAACTAACACCCCTAGTGTGTCCCCATCGCATAATAAAAATATATATAATTTTTAATTGCAAAATAGTGCCTCTCTGAGGAAATCGTGAGCCTCTAAAAGCTCAAGAAAATAATAAAATATGTCGGAGAGATGGATGTGGATCCATCCAAGTGATGAAAATGTCAGAGAAGGAAATCAAGACATCACACTCATCATAAAAACTCATCCCATTCCATTTACTTGCTTCGGTATCCCAAATCGAATTCTTCAGTAGCAATTCTTATTATTTTTAGTTTGCCTCGGGAACTGTGATATGGCCCAAACTACCTCCTGGAGTGTCAGCATTGTCAAACTGATCCCACCAGGATCTCTGGGAGGGGGTTAATATGGTAAAATCAAGTGGTACTACCACCCCCTCCTCATACAACTCCCTAGGTGAACCAATCAAATCACCTCGCTGCTCTGACAGGCCATTCAACATGGCAAAACTGCACCAGAATGGTACACTAAGACCAATCATCATTGTAACTGCCCGGAACTGAAAATAAATTGTCTCATTGGACTTAGGGAGCCCAAATCCATCTAAGGTGCATACTCATACACCCTACCAATCTTTGCATGATCAGGTACAATATCCAATACGCCTAGATAGATAGAATAATAACCTTTAACTGATCAAATGATCAATAACATAACCTAGACTGACATAAATCTGCTGCAAGTGTTTAGAGGTTAAGACATGCTCTACAAATCATTTAAATAACAATTATAACAATTAGCAATCATTTCGTTGGCGATCTATCAACCAAATATAGATTTTATTTAATGAATTATAACTCAGACCAGACTTTCAAGACCATACTCACTTCATAGTTGTAATCAATTTGCTAGTGAAGGGTGAGGGATAGAAATCAAATGGTTAGGATAAAGGGTGACTACCAACTTGACAATGTGACACTTTGGATATGGAAAGGGGATACTCACTCTATCTTATGTCAGACAAGCGACAACACAGGGGATGGCAGTGTCTCACAAATGGATAAGTTACGTTCAGAGGTGCGTATTCACCTCGACAAATGCTCACAATCCAAATAAAATACAAGTGAGGCCAGCAATCTTTAGATATAACTTTTTGAGAGCCATTGCTTTTTTGGCCTTCTAATTTCCATAGCCTTGGTCCATGCATTTGTTACATGGATTTTTATTATTGAGGCTTCATGCATTCATGTATGTTTAAAAACTACTTTTCATGAATGGGTTTTTACAAGATATTCATTTCAATATACTTTAGAGCCAATTTCATTAGGATTTCCTTGCATTCATGTATGTTTAAAAAAACTACTTTTCATGAATCGGTTTTTTTTCAAAATATATTCATTTCATTTCCAAATACACTGTATTGATGGCAACGCTATTTGTTTCAGGTTTAGCCAACACAACCTAAGTGACTCAAAGCTGAGACACAAATAAACATGGAAGCTTATCCAACCAAGAGGCTCTAGTGGGGAAAGTTCCTCCATGCCACAAGTCAAGTAGTAGGTTGGGATATAAACATAACTAGAAGGTAATGGATGGGTGGAGATAGTGAAAAATGAGACCAACACTAGAAAGCCAAAGTATGGTGGGAATGATCACCTCTATTCTCCTTAAGGAGGGTAAAACTAATGAGTATGGATCAAGAACGTCTAGATATAAGTAGGGATATACATACACAATATCAATACAAAAAAATCCACATATTTATATGACCACCAGATCATGACACTAGATGTTAAGACATGTCACAAGAATGAATATAAAAGCAATAATAACCAATCACAAGATAATATTTGTTGAGTCATATACATGTAAATAACCAATCTCAAACAACATTTGTCTAATGAGAAACTTCTAATGCAACTCTGGGAAATACTTACTACTCTGTGAATGGCTAAATGGATACATCAATCCTCAAATCTGAGTGTCTTGAGACTCGGTCATGGCATGGTAAAGTACTATAGTCCATCATCAGATAGCGATGCATCATAGATGTGCATCTCAACATCTCACATGTAAGGGAACTGGCTTAAAAGTGTACTGAAATCTAAAAAATAGAATATGGTAGCCCGACTACTATATGTGTGATAACATCTGTCTCCAGCTGGGACAACTGCTCTAAGGGAGAGAGCGCTTGAGAACCTCGGGATCTTTGGTCTCGAACAGCTCTGTATCAATCTTCATCAACAACTCATCATCCTTGCTTTCAGATTTTTCTTTATTTTTGCACCTGCATCTGCGCTCATAGCCACTAGAATACCTCATGAAGCATGTATGGGAAAAATATAAAATAATTCTAAAAGAAATCTAATCTATATCAAAAACTGAAAAGAAGAAAGAAAATCTAATCTATAATCATAAATTTTAAGAAAAGTTTGATTTTATTGTGCAAGTATAATGGCAAAAACTCAAGACTACACTAAGAGCTTTGAAAAGCAAGCTCCAGGGAAAGACAAAAGAGGCAAGACTGAAAAGCTAAACTATTGCCTAAAACGCTTATTCAATCCTACCTACCCTACTCTAACTAGTTTAGACAAGTGGTAAGTAAAATCATAAATCCAATGCAACCACTTGTTGAACAAATTTATTGAGCTTCCTTTATAGTGAATGATCCAACAAGCCAAAGATGGTTTAAGAGTAATTTAAGTGAAAATTGAAACCATTCTAACTTGTTGTTTGAAATTCAAAGAAATATCTGGGCAATGTGGAATGAAATCATGCCAAGGTTGAAATTGACTTTCTAGAAACTCATCCATCAAGATTCCGATAGGATCATAAAAAGTATGCAAGTTCGTTCTTGATGGAAGAATGGAATATGACTCATGATTCAACCACTCCAAACAGTTCTTTGTTTTCTCCTCTACCTTACTAGGAAATTCAATTCTATTCACTCCAAAAGAAATGGAAGAATAAAATGGGGAGAAGTTGTAATGTAATGAAACTCTGAATGAGATCAAGCCCATTTGTTGCTTAAAATGGAGAAAAGATGAAATTGATCTTTATACACCTTCTCCAACCACCCAAAAGAAAGATTTATAAATTGAAAAATATTACTCATTACGGATGACCAAAAGGGATATGAAGCATACTTTCTCCAATTATGTGGCCATGCTCAAAATCCTGACTGAAAATTTCAAAAGTAATAGCTTGATTAGAACACAAACCCATACAAGAAGGCTCAGAAAGTTGGGATGGGAGGGTAAAAAAAATTAAAACTTGATTTGCATCACCTAAAGGTGCTAACACCAATCTTGTATGCGACATGGGACATTTGTTAAAGAAATTGGCAAGATCAACACTAACCTCCCAAGAACTAGAGTCACTATGATTAATCTCCTCAACCAAATCACCTTGACCAAAAATATCATGGGAATAGAAACAACATTACAAGAATCTTTCCTTGAAGGCTCTTGGTGACTATTTGTACATAGATTCCAGCTCGAAAGATGTGACAAAGAATGCTCTAGGTCAAGTTCGTTCACTAGTATATCATCATCATGTGGTTGTACTTATTTAGATTGTTCATTACATTCAACTGAGATAAATGATCATCATCACTGATTTGATAAGGAAAAATATCAATATGTTCATTTATAACTTCCTTATCATCCACACAAACTTGGTCTTCAACCACAATATGACCACATGATTGCTCCTCAACAGAAATTTCAACCTTTTCTTCTTCTGTAGAGACATAATCAAATTCTGAATCCAGATTCAAATAGCTTGAATACTAACTCAAATTATCGTCCATTAGGCAATCACTGTGGAGTTTCTCTTTTAAAGGCTCTATAATGGACTCACAAATGGAAGGCTCAACTATAGATTTTTCTTGATGGTGATTGTTAGGTTCTCTTCCATAGATTAAATCCAAGACTTGATCTGTGACTACTTTAGGTAATAATAATAGAGTATCTTGTATGATTTGATTGATATCCCTATTAGTTTCAGCATGAGGTTTTGAAACATTATTCTCAAAGTACTCTATAACATTCTTATGGATTGCAGGCATGCTCATAATTTGGAACATTCCAAGAGAGGAATGATCCAGTTGAGGAATAAAATTGTCACTATATTGATTATCAACTACATAATCATTTCTAGATTTACACTCTAAAGAATTATCAGTGTTCCTACCCCGCTAATCTATTAATAGCTCTATGAACATGTCATACCTAGTGATGGATTCTGGTGATAAATGATCAAACCATAGTTGAACATCCCCTTGTAAGGATTCTCCTAAGGCTCACATATAAACATCTTCATTGTCCGCACCCCTAATTTCCATGTAATTCTAGAGAGTATCAAAATGACTTTCAATAGATATATCCTTATTTCCATTAAACTGGGGCAACCTCCTAGTGTAATCGTTTGGCATAGGATGAGGTGCCCCCGGTATTTCAGAAAATTCTAAAGGATACTATTTATTCTTTTTCCTAATAGCTCTAGTTATTTAGTTGGGTACCTAATAGGGTTACTAGGATCACTCACTCTCGGCTTTGGTTGGGTTTGAGACTTGCTCATCGGCTCACTAGAGATGGTTAGGCATTCTTTATAGCGCGGGTAAGGGAATTGGTGGGTATCATAAGGATCGCGATAATTACACTCATACCCATAAGCATGGTCAAGATCATCCTCATACCAAGAATCTGACCTCCTTTCATTTATTTTCCTTCTAGCTTCATTTATGTTTTCGGTTAATTCCTTCATGCATCTTAATAATACATCTGAATTCATTATGATTTATGTGATGGGTTTGCTTCTCAGTGGAGTCGCGTTGTGGAGTTTTCAGGGTTAGATTGGTTAGTCCCCGCTATTAGATTGAGTGGACTTACGTTAATATTAGGATTAGGAGATGAGGGAGGAGGAACCGAATTAGTTGATCGGGATCCCAAGAAACGGTTTGGAGAATCGGTGTTAGTAGTTTTCCAAAAGAAATTAGTTGATTGAGATTTGGGATCTCTCCTATGATAAGTAAATGGGGTTCCTTCCAGTTGATTTAGATTTTATTTACTTCTAAGGTTGTAGGGATGCTCATGGATTGCTCCTCAGCGGAGTCACAGTTTGGAGTTGCCAGGTATACTTTAAACTCTTCTACCAAGATGTATGTCGTTAAAATGCAAGGAGAGAGTGAGTGGCAAATAGATGGCTATGTTTAGTTAAAATTTGAGATGATAAGCATCAAGATTAATCCAGATGCGATACGATATGAGTTATGCATGGATACTCGCAGACACCTAAGGTAAGCCTCTACCTCCCTGACAACGATGCCAAAAATGTTATCACGCAACTTGTAGTTGTCCCTAAAGGTATCCCATCCGAGATGGTAGAGGTGATGGACAACTAAAGAGGTGACCCAAGAAGTGCAACGGTTCCCAATGCAAGATGGGAGTCACATCAATCAAGGCACTCTTCACTTTAGATTATGAAGAATCACAACCAAGGGGGAGACCCTATAACCAATCAAAGAAGATTAGCCAAAGCAAAGGTTCATAGGGGAGTGTGTTAATTGAGTTATGGAAACCAATGCAAGCTTAGGTGAGGCCAAGAGTTTAAGTATGGTTGAAGAGGCTTAATATATTAGGAATGTTTCAACCAATGAATGATTTAGGCCACCTAGGAGGACCAAAGAGATAGATCTAACACCATGAAATACACAAGTAGGGCTCACTTCCTTAAAATAGGGAAATGATACAAATGGGTCCCACAAGGTCAAATTAGGGGTGATATGGTTCTAAGGGGTGTTTGATTATGTGTATCTATGGATCCAAGGTAAATTATACACACCCACATATGGGATCTTAGCATATGACACAATCCCCAAGGAGTGCGAATTGATCCAAGGAGACTAGTGCCTTTAGATGGAGGGGACAATGGAGTCCAAATTATGCCAAATTGTAGATTGGGGTAGTTAAATAAATTATCAAGGTGGATTTTAAGTAACATGCCCCAAGGTAGGCTAGATCTTCTTAGATCTAAGCTTGAAAATGCATCACCCAATGACCCAAGTGGGGCACAACCCCCAAAATGAGGAATGGGTCCCACAAGGAAAAAATCAAAGGAGTGAAGCACTAGGGGTAGGTTATCAAATGAGAGGAGTGCAAATCAAGAGGAATCTCACCTACCCAAGTGAGAGAACTAGAAAAAATCACCCGATCAAGGAGTGCGACCTCACCCAAGGAAGGCTAAGTGCCTTGGAAAATGTGTCAAATGAAGCCCGATTGCCACCAAACTGTAGATCCGAATTGTCGTGGATGCTATAGAGGTGGGTTATTTTTATTATTTCCAAAGACAAGCTATATCCAAGTAGATCTAGAAAAAGGTGAAAATGAGGTTTTTAATCAATGAGGGTTTTGAGATCTAAGAGAATAGATGGATAGGATAGAAGAGTTTCATAACTCATGGAACATACCTGGAAGATGAAAATGGAAGAGGCTTGTGACGAAGATTACTTCCCACAAATATCAAATTCCAAACTTTGATGAACCCTTCTTGCCAACGTTTTTCCTCCTT
Organism: Pseudotsuga menziesii; assembly: GCA_001517045.1. Classification (NCBI taxonomy): domain Eukaryota; kingdom Viridiplantae; phylum Streptophyta; class Pinopsida; order Pinales; family Pinaceae; genus Pseudotsuga; species Pseudotsuga menziesii. The sequence goes on from LPNX011151700.1 coordinate 199,256, forward strand.
CAACCAAATCGATTTTCCTATTCCTGTCAATCAAGGACACAAAGATCAATAAATCAATCAAGAATGGAAAGAGATGCATACAAAGAGATGAGAAACATGAATTGTTGGTACAAAAGACAAAACAACTCCCTGTCACCCAAAACGTCCTCTTGAAGCTTCAAGGGTGGGCTGTTGGAGACATTTACCACCTTACACACTCATTTTGGTCAATTTGGCCTAGTTAAACCACTATCCTAAGTATTATTGACTTAATCAACATCAATGGAGCATTAAATGGCATCAACTAGATCACACCCATGCCTACCTTCAGTCAAGGAGGCTAACTTAGTCTTCTCCTACATTTGGGGAGGCTAACTGGAGCACTCCGGGGGTGATTTGAGTGTCATTAATGCCCCAAATTGCTAACTGATGGTTACAATCAGTTAAACAGAGCAATGAACATGCCTCTCCTCATTAAATTGATTTTTTAATGATTATTTAATCAACTGGATTCAACAGGGGCGCCTCCAACCACATCTGATGTTCAGTTACACTTCAGTTAACCTCATCAGGGTTCATTGGAGTCATTGAAGCGCTACCACTTGATGGCTGGCTTGATGTGACATGTGTCTGATCTCATTCAGTTAAGACTCAATCATTTATTGCACTCTGACTTCAGTTAGGGCTCAATTGAGTCAATTAGGGTTATGATCAGTGGTTAACTTGAGTGATGACTATGGCTTACGTTCAATTAAGCTAGACTCACTCATTCAATTCAAATGACCTCCTTAGGAATTCGAATTGCTTTGTCATTCATGCTTGCAGCATGACATTGTATTGTAATTACTCATTATTTGTGTGAATATACAGAGCGATTACTCATTTTGTATCTCGATTACATCATTTTCATGACTCATTTGTTATTAATCTTTGATTAGACTTGTGTTTAGTCCCTAGATCACTGTGCAAGTTTAATATGGTATTAGAGCTCACGGCGGGACGAAGCTTAGATCTCTCAAAAACAAGGTTTTTGACAGATCTTGCATGAAAATTGAGCAACAGCTCAAAAAATCCAGCACTGCACTAGAAGCCAAGGCTTACCACTTAATACCCCAAGTAAAGAACTTGTTGATCAAGCTTGCTTGATTGACTATGCTGGGTGTGATGAAATCCTAAAATGTGCAGGTTGTCCGACCTTACATTTCCTTTTCTGTTGTGATTTTCAGGTTTTCTACAGGTGAATCATTCGCTCCAGCAAATCTAGATGGCCTCCTCAGTAGATCTTTTGACTCCATTCAATTTCCACTCATGGAAAGGAGACATGGTGATTCAACTGTGCTCCAGAGGAATCTATAGAGTCACCATGGACACTAAAGATGAGACTGGTCCTGCTATAAACAAATCAATATTCTTGAACAAGAAGGATGAAGCATTCAGATTCTTGTGCCTCACTATTTCCCAGGATCTTCTTTTCCATCTTCCGGGATTGAAGACTCCAAAGGAAATTTGGGACAAATTGGAAACCCTATATGGAAAGAAGGATGATTTGAGAGTTTACTAGCTCGAAAATGAATTGATGTCTCTCCAGCCTTCCAATTTCGAGACATTGAATGACTTTTTCACAAAGTTCAAGCACATTGTCTTACTCTTAAAGCAATGCAAAGTGGAGAAGGTGGATGATCAGCTCATCCTCACCATACTCTCCAAACTTGGAGCTGATTATTTAGTTTTTGTCTCTACATTTTATGCGGGGAAGCTCACAACCCGTGGATGGAATATGCCTACACTCAATGCCTTCATTGAGTCCCTAACAAGTGAACATGATAAGCTTGTCCATATGGGGATCATCATATCCTCCTGTGGTCAAGCTCTCCATGTCTCAGGGCCCAAAGATCTGAAGGGTAAAGGAAAGCAGCAGAAGAACCCAAAAATTAAATTCAAAGCTCCTAAGCCTAAAGTTGAAAACCAGCAGCATGATGAATCTTCTGGCTCAAGGAATAACAAAGGAAAAGGGCACCATGGAAAGGGAAAAGTCAAGTGTTCATACTGCAGGAAGGGATTCCACCCTGAACATGCCTGCATGAAGAAGAAGATTGATGAAGCTACCTCTCTCCTTAACAGAAATCACATCAATCTTTCGGAAAGCTTTTGGAGGACAGATTAGCAAGATCGGGAACCATAGCATGAAAAAGGTCATGCCTTCATGGAAAGCACATCGAAGTCCAAAGAACTCTTGATTGATTCTAGAGCTTCAAACCACATGATGGCTGAAAGAGACTCCTTTTCATCCTTGGAGACCAGAAAATCCATCCCCATCCACATGGGAGATGACTCCACCATAATTTCAAAAGGACAAGGTACGGTTGATCTTGAGAATGGCTATTTTTCAAATGTTTTGTATGTCCCATATCTGGCATCAAATCTCCTTAGTGTCTATCAGATGACACATACAAGAGTTCCTAAGAGAGTTTCTTTCAGCCCAAATGATGTTGAGATAAAGGATCTTGCATCCGGGAAACTCATTGCTAAAGGCCTTGCAAACCATCATGCAAAAGCCTATGAGTTCTCTCACTTTGTTGCGGATGCAAAGCCCACCGCTCTGCTAACTCATGGAAATGAAGTTAGTAGGATGTGGCATGAAAGGTTTGGCCATCTAAATTTCAAATATTTGCAGCAATTACAGAAAAAATCCATGGTTGAAGGCCTCTTGGTCATTAAGGCAACCACTGGAAATTGCAAGGGCTGTGCGAATGGAAAACACCCTGAGCACAAGTTCGATCGGGGGAAGGAAAACCGAGCTACATGCATATTGGGGCTGATACATTATGATATCAGCAGTTTGATGCCTAGCACATCCATGAATGGATCAAGGTATCTTTTGAATTTTATTGATTATTTTTCAAGGTACACATGGGTCTTCTTTCTCAAAAAGAAGTCTGAAGTATGTGAAAAAAAAATTGAACTGAAGGCCTTGATCGAGAATGCCTATAGGATTAAGATAACAATATTGAGATTTGATAATGGTGGGGATTATGTCAGTAATTAGTTGCTGCACATATTCTCTCAAAGTGGTATTCAGGTCCAACGTTCAATTCCCTACACTCCCCAGCAAAACAAAGTAGCGGAAAGGAAGAATCAGTCTCTCAAGGAGATGACCACCTGTATGTTGGAATCAAAGAATTTGGCTGAAAATTTGTGGGATGAAGCCATGCATGGTGCAGCATACATTTATAACATGGTTCCACACTCATACATGAAAGGTAATACCCCTTTCGAAGCATACTTCGGACACAAGCCGGATGTGTCGAACCTGTGGGTGTTTGGGTCCACTGCATGGGCCCGGATTCCACTAGATAAAAGAAGGGCTTTCCAACCACAAAGCATAGAATGTCTGTTTATTGGGTATCTTGATGAATAAAAAGGTTTCAAGCTACTGGATATAAAAACAAAATAGATCATCATCGAGAGAAGAGTCAAGTTCGATGAGCCTCTTCAGTAGGTGGAACTAGTGAAGGACAAAACTATTGATTTTCCTTCCTATTCTACTGAATATTTGGATGATGAAATTGGGGGTGATGACCCTGATTTGGATCCTCTAATTTCTGATATCAGTGTGCAGAAAAAATAAGATGTTGAATCAGAACCTGAAGTACAAAATCATCTTCCCACATGGGCCCGACAGACACTCTCCTCCGCAGGAGATAACATTGGAAATCTGGATGATCCAAGGAGAACCCGGTCTGATTTCCAAAGAGTAGGCATTGCGCTCTCTTGTCCTAATAATTTGTTGTTCAAAACTTGATATCTGATGATTATTTCAGACCCAAAATCCTACTACCATGCTCAAAAGGATCCGAGATGGCAAGTTTCCATGGATGAAGAGATGAATTCTCTTCATAAAAACACTTGGGAGCTAGTTTATCTTCCTCCAGGAAGGAAATTGGTTCAATGCAAGTGGGTGTTTCGGACCAAGATTGCTGATTATGGAAGAACCTAAAAATATAAGGCAAGTCTAGTGGAAAAATATTTCTCTCAGGTCCAAGGTGTGGACTACCATGAGCCCTTTGCACCGGTTGCAAAAATGGACTCCATCCGCCTAGTTTTGGGAATTTCAGCATCTAAGCACTGGGAAGTGCATCATATGGATGCTAAGTCAGAATTTCTACATGGATATATTCATGAGGAGATATACATCAAGCAACCTAAGGGCTACATCACTGATCCATCTTTGGTTTGCAATCTAAAGAAGTCACTATACGGGTTAAAACAGGCCCCAAGAGAGTGGTATTCCAAGATGGATGCCTTCCTTCTCTTGCAAAACTTCCAAAGGTGTAGCTCAGATCCAAATGTGTATATCCAGTAGTTTTATGGTAATTTAATCATTATTGTTTTATATATTGATGAATTACTGATCACAGGGAGCACAGTTGCTTCCATTTCGGCCATCAAAACTGCTCTCCACAATGCCTTTGAAATGAGTGATTTGGGGCTCCTAAAACAATTTTTGGGGCTCGAAATTGAGCAAAATTATGATAGGATAATGGTCACTCAGTCCAAATACATATCATAACTATTAGTAAATTTTAAGATGGCTGAATGTAGTCCTGCACCATTCCCTTCCTTTCAAGTATCAGCCTTGAAGAAGGAAAAATCACACCTCCCATGGACTCCACTATCTATCGACAGTTGATTGGTAGCTTGTTGTACTTGACACATTCTCAGCCTGATATATGTTATGCCATGAATGTTGTATCAAGATACATGCAATATCCTCATGATATTCATTGCAAGGCATCCAAGAGGATCCTCCAGTATATTCAGGGAACCAGGACCTACGGCATTCACTATGCTGCAGACTCCGAGCTAGAGCAAGTTGGATACACAGATTTCGATTGGGCGGGTGATTCTATTGATCGAAAGTATACTTCTGGATATGTATTCATGTTTGGTGGTGGCCCCATTTCCTGTTATAGCAAAAAGTAGGCTGCCATAGCATTATCTTCAGCAGAGGCTGAGTATCGAGGCACGGTGAATGCTTGCATCCAAGCAGTTTGGTTGCAAGGAATTCTTTCAGAGTTTGATCTTGGTAGTACTTTGTCCACTGTCCTATTTTGTGACAATCAAAGTGCTATTAATATATCCACATATCTAGTTACCAGGAAAAGGACCAAGCATGTAGAGATCCACATACACTACATCAAGGAGCTAGTGCATGGCAGGACCATCATTCTGCAATACTGCCTGACTGATGAGTAGATTGCAAACATCTTCACCAAGAGATTTTCAGAAAAGAAGTTCACTTACCTCTGTTCACTGTTGGGGGTGAGTTCATCAGGGTGATTCAGACTATTTTCAGTGTTCAGCTTGAGGGGGTGTTTTTCCCACTGGGTTTTCCCTCTTTTCCTCACTTAGTTTGTTTTTTAGCATTGTTTTCAGTTTCAGCATTGTACAGGGTGACCTATGGCCTTAGTTTCTAGGTTCCTAGGATTTTTTATGCATTTATGTTTTCTAACTCCTCCTGAGTATACATTAGGGGGGGTGTTGGAGACATTTACCACCTTGCAAACTCATTTTGGTCAATTTGGCCTAGTTAAACCACTATCCTAAGTATTATTGACTTAACTGACATCAGTGGAGCATTAAATGACATCAGCTAGATCACACCCACGCCTACCTTCAGTCAAGGAGGATAACTTAGCCTTCTCCTACATTCGGAGAGGCTAACTGGAGCACTCTGGGGGTGATCTGAGTGTCATTAATGCCCCAAATTGCTAACTGATGGTTACATTTAGTTAAACAAAGCAGTGAAGGCGCCTCTCCTCATTAAATTGATTATTTAATGAATTGGAGTTAACAGGGCCGCCTCCAACTACTTCTGATTTCCAGTTACACTTCAGTTAACCTCATCGGGGTTCATTGGAGTCATTGAAGCGCTACCACTTGATGGTTGGCTTGCTGTGACTTGTGTCTGATCTCTTTTAGTTAAGACTCAGTCATTTATTGCACTCTGACTTCAGTTAGGGCTTAGTTGAGTCAATTAGGGTTTTGATCAGTGGTTAACTTGAGTATTGATTGTGGCTTACATTTAGTTAAGCTAGACTCACTCATTCAATTCGAATGACCTCCTTAGGAATTCGAATTGCTTTGTCATTCATGCTTGCAGCATGACATTGTATTGTAATTACTCACTCATTCAATTCGAATGACCTCCTTAGGAATTCAAATTGCTTTGTCATTCATGCTTGCAACATGACATTGTATTGTAATTACTCATTCTTTGTGTGAATATACAGAGCGGCTACTCATTCTATAGCCCGATTACACCATTTTCATGACACCATTTTCATGACTCATTTGTTATTAATCTTTGATGAGACTTGTGTTTAGTCCCTAGATCATTGTGCAAGTTTAATATAGACCTCCCCACCAATTCGCACCCCTCCAAAACGTCTTCTTTGCCTACAAAACAATATTAGTTGAAAATAAAATCAAGATGACCACCAATGTCTATCAATGCAGAGGAAGAAGCATTTACAATCACCACAAGCGTTCCAATTCCAAGATCCAAGATGCCCAAGAAAGTATTTTTATTCCATCAGCCCAGAGCCAAAAATCTCTAGATCTCTCCCTCTTTACAATGAGAAGCTCTCTCCTTTAAATAGGAATGATAGATAACAAAATATTAACCACCTTTCAAGTGGATGGCTAAGATTAAAAGATCAAAATGTTCTAATCAACGGTTGAGATGAGCTCAACATAAAGTACATGGATCAATACAATAATATAATATATCAATGGACTAAATCACCCTATGAGAGGAGATACTACTCAATAAAAATGAATAAAAATCATGGTGGGTCCAGGGGGTATTAACTAACACCCCTAGTGTGTCCCCGTGGCACAATAAAAATAAATATAATTTTTAAATGCAAAATAGTGCCTCTCTGAGGAAATAGTGAGCTTTCAAAAGCTCTAGAAAATAATAAAATATGTCAGAGAGATGAATGTAGGTCCATCCAAGTGCTGAAACTGTTGGAGAAAGAGTGGAAGACATCACACTCATCATCAAAACTCATCCCATGCCATTTCCTTGCCTCAGTATCCCAAATCGAATTCTTCAGTAGCCATTTTTATTTTTTAATCTGCCTCGAGAATCGTGATATGGCCCAAATTTCCTCTAAGAGTGCTAACGTTGTCAAACTAAGACCACCAATCTCTCTGGGAGGGGGGTAATATGGTAAAACCAAGTGACTGGACCACCCCCTTTTCATACAACACCCTAGATGAACCAATCAAATCACCTCTATGCTCTGACAGGCCATTCAACATGGCAAAATTGCACCAGAATGGTACACTGAGACAAATCATCCCTGTAACTGCGCGGAACTAAAAATAAATTGTCTCATTGGACTCAGGGATCCCAAATCCATCTAAGGTGCATACTCATACACCCTACCGATCTCAGCATGATCGGGTACAATATCCAATACGCCCATACAGATAGAATAATAATATGTAACTGATCAAACAATCAATAACATAACCCAGGCTAACCTCAATATGCTGCAAGTGTTTAGAGGTTAAGACATGCTCTACAAATCATTAAAATAACAATTATAACAAGTAGAAATCATTTCACTGGAAATATATCAACAAAATATAGAGTTTCTTTAATGAATTATAACTCAGACCAGGCTTTCAAGACCATACTCACTTCATAGTTGTAATCAATTTGCAAGTGAAGGGTGAGGGTGAAAGAATAAGAACGGAAGAATGGACCGAGAACGTAAGAGAAAATGTAATGTAATGTATATTTAATAAATGTAAAGATGAATTACATAATAGGTGCCCTGGTAATTTATACCGTAATTGGGGAAGAAGTCACCTCTTAGTTTATTTACATTAATTAACCTAACTTAACAATTAAATTTGGCTTTCATTACATTTCCTTTCCCTTAAGGAAGCTTTGTCCTCAAATCTTAATTGACGACAATAACTACGTGAACTATCGCAACGTCTCTGATGTGGACATCTGTATGGGTTGTTACTTGCAGGTTTTATCCTTGGTTCTATTTCGATTATGTGTTTGGTTTTTCTATTTGTTGGGAGCGCTTTAGGTAACTCTTGAAATAGCTTGCGATGTTTTCAAATTAGCTCTTGTGTCTCTAGTTGTTTGTCCATATCTCCTTCACTTGTTAGAATCTCCATTTCTCGACATTGAAGTATGTACCTTGGTGCATCTTTCCAACGTAGCTTTTCCATCTAATGTGTTGTAACCAGTTGTGTTGGAGGTGGTTCGAACGCATATAATTTGTGTGTTTTCCCGAATGCATGGAATTCAATAAAATGTACTTGGTGATTTGTAGAGTATGTACCCAAGGTTTGTAACCATTGTATTCTTAATACTACGTCGATTCCTCCCAGTGGTACCGCAAAGAAATATGATTCTAAGTTATATTCTTGCATTTGTAACTTAACCTTGTGACATCTTTCCACATTGTCAATCTTCTTGACATCTGCTACCATAACCCTCATGTTAGGTACTAGACGAATAAATAGGTTAAATACTTTAGCAAGGTTGACATTAACGAAGTTATGGGTGCTGCCAGAGTCGATGAGAACTATGACGTTATTATTTTTTATATGACCTTTAATCTTCAATGTTTGTGGTTGGGAGATTCCGGTAATAGTGGCTAATGAGATTTGTGGGGAGTCTTCTTGGCTATTTACATTGTTCTCAATTGGTTCATTGACTTCTAGCTCTGCTTCACAAGCATATAATTTATTTTGTAAGCATCTATGCTTAGGATTCCATTTGTCTCCACAAAACTTACATTTTCCTTCTTTTATTCTCTGAGCCTCTAAACTGGGCTTTGTTCCTTCCCTAAGTTGAGGCGGTGTATACCTTGGATTTCATGTGTATCCTGAATGGAGGGGGTTCTTTTTGGAGTCGTCTTGGTCGACATTTGTATGAACAGATTTGCTTTCAATAATCTTGGATTTACGTCATGCTTCCTCCATGGTAGAGATGTTGTGTAACTCTAGTTCGTCATGGATGTGTTGTTTTAGACCGTGTATGTAGGTCTGTAGTCGTTGGTCATCAGTTGACTCTGGGACTCAAGTTGACAGCGCTTCCCATTCATAGGTGTACTCATCGACACTTTTTTTTTGTTGTAACCTTGTGATTTTGGAAAAGAAGTATTTTTCTTCAACGCCTTGGAATCTTTTGATGAGGTCGTTCCTGAAGCTAACCCAGTTGTAAGAACATATTCTTGCAGCATTCTTCCACCATAAGTACCAGTTGTAAGCACTGCCTTCTAGATGCATGGAGGCGTATTTAATTTTCTTGTTGTCATAATAGATGTTGTGGATGTCTAGGTATTCCTCGGCTTTGTTAATCCACGCTATGCATTGTCATTCGTCCCCGTCGTATTTGGGTAACTTGACTTTCACTCATATTTGGCGTCCTTGTGTACATGCGTTAGAGGACGACATGTTGAATAGAGAATCTGGCTGCTCCAAAGTTCTTGGAGAGTTTGGTTGCAGGTCATTCGAGATTTGTAATATGTCCAAGATGGCAGTTAAAACTACTTGATTTTTCTTTTTGTCTTCTTGTAGAGTGAGGAAGCTATTCTCTATTCGTGACGTAAATTGTGTCCACTTTGATGTCAAATCGTCATTGGTTTGCTTGATTTTTACGTGAAGTTCCTCGTAATTCTTGTTAATTTTCTCATTGATTTGATCGAATCGAGCATCCATTGATCTGGTGATTGCTGGAATCTTCCCAGTGCTGAAGGTGGACTTATTTTTATTTGCTGTATAATGCCAGCCTGCCACGATTCTCCCTTTTTTCCTCTTTTTTTTTTGTTTTTAAGTAATAATAATAATAATTATTATTATTATTATTATATAGTTTTTTTAAAGTAATTATAATAACAATGATTATTGTAAGATAGTTTTTTTAATTAATAATAACATTAATAAATAATAATATTAATAATTAATAATATTAATAAAAATATATTAATATTAATAATTTATTTAATATTAAATTGGTATTGGAGAGGAGGCGGGAGGAGCGGTGCTCGGGAGAGGTGGAATGGTGGAGCAGGATGGAGGTGGAGATGGAGTGCAGCGTGAGCACGTGGACGGTAAAGAGGAGGTGTGCAACGGAGGTGAGATGGTGGTGGATTGGTGTCGAGAGCCGAGAGGCTCTGATACCAATGAAAGAATAAGAATGGAAGAATGGACAGAGAACATAAGAGAAAATGTAATGTAACATATATTTAATAAATGTAGAGATGAATTACATAATAGGTGGCATGGTAATTTATACCATAATTGGGGAAGAGAGGTGACTTTTCAAGTCACCTCTTAGTTTATTTACATTAATTAACCTAACTTAATAATTAAATTTGGCTTTCATTACACAGGGCTAGAAATCAAATGGTTACGATAAAGGGTGACTACCAACTTGACACTGTGACACTTTGGATATGGAAAGGGGATACTCACTCTAGCATATGCCGGACAAGCAACAACACAAGGGATGGCAGTGTCTCACAAATGGATAAGTTACGTTCAGAGATGCTTATTCACCTTGACAAATTCTCGCAATACAAATAAAATACAAGTGAGGCCAACAATCTTTAGATATAACTTTTTAAGAACCATTGCTTTTTGGGCCTTTGAATTTCCATCACCTTGGTCCATGCATTTGTTACACGGATTTTTATTATTGAGGCTTCATGCATTCATGTATGTTTAAAAACACTACTTTTCATGAATGATTTTTTACAAGGTATTCATTTCAATATACTTCAGAGCCAATTTCATTAGGCTTGCATTTCATTCATGTATGTTCAAAAACACTACTTTTCATGAATGTGATTTTTTTCGAAAGATATTCATTTCATTTCTAGATACATTGTATTGATGGCAGCGCTATTTGCTTCAGTTTTAGCCAACACAACCTAAGAAACTCAAAGCCGAGACACAAATAAATAGGGAAGCTTGTCCAACAAAGAGGCTCTAGTGGGGAAAGGTCCTCCATACCACAAGTCAAGCAGCAGGTCGGGATATAAACATAACTAGAAGGTAATGGATGGGTAGATATATGTTAGTGTTAACCTTGACTTGAGATCGAGTCAAAGGTGGTTAGGTCTAGCACATGGTTTGGGCACATGGGTTGTTGTAGCCCATGGTATTGTCCCATAGTATTGCATGTGTTAACCTTGACTAGTCAAAGGTGGTTAGGTCTAGCACATGGTTTGGGCACATGGTTTTGTTGTAGCCCATGGTATTGTCCCATGGTATTGCATGTGATTAAGCCTTTATAAGGCTTGAGGAGGCTCCATTGTAATTGTACTGGGTACTGTATTGTACTGGATGTGAGTACTGTATGGTACTGGATGTGAGTACTGTATTATACTGGATGTGGGCATTGTACTGTACTAGAAGAGAGACTGTGAGAGCATGAAGAGGAAGTGCAACGGTTTTGTTGTAGGGTGTATCCCTTCATCTTTCTAGACTGCAATAAAAGGACTGGCAAATTTCTTTGTGGACGTAGCCCATCGTTTGGGTGAACCACGTTATATTTGTGTCTCTCTATACTGTTTTAATTTGTTTTGCATCATTTTTATTGATTTAACTGTATAATTGTTATTGCTTTGCCGTCCTGTTCTTCTAACAATTGGTATCAGATCCAAAAGGTCTATTTGGTTGGTAAACTCACAAGAAAGAAGGGTTCCTGGTTCGAGTGGGAGCAATGGCAGAAGAATTTAACTGCCAAAACTATCAGTTATGGAAGATGCAAATGGAGGACTATCTGTACCAAAAATATCTGTACCTGTCGTTGGGCGGAAAAGCAAAACAGTCAGCGGCTATGAAGGATGAAGAATGGGAGGTTCTTGATAGAAAGGCACTAGGAACAATACGGCTGTGCCTGGCTTCATTAGTGGCCTTCAATATTTCGAAAGAAATAACAACAGAGGGTGTGATGAGCGCATTGAGTAAGCTCTACGAAATAACCTCGGCTTCTAACAAGGTATTTTTAATGAAGCGTTTATTTAATATGAAGATGTCGGAAAGTGGATCTGTTGCTGACCATTTAAATGAGTTTAATACACTTACCAGTCAATTAAGTTCTGTAAAAGTGAACTTTGATGATGAGGTTAGGGCTCTTCTAATCTTGTGCTCATTGCCAGAAAGCTGGAATAGCTTGGTCATGGTTGTAAGTAACTATGTCCCTAGTTCAAGCACTCTTAAGTTTGATGATGTTGTTAGTGTTATTCTTAGCGAGGAAATGTGAAGGAAAAGCATAGGTGAGACATCAAGTAATGTGTTGACCATGGAGAGCAGAGGGAGACAAAATGAGAGAGGAAGGAGCCCAGGAAATCGCGACAAGTCTAAAACGGGAAGATCCAAGTCCAGATTCAGAAAAATAGAATGTTAGAACTGCGGTAAGAAAGGACATCTAAAGAAAGACTGCAGAGCACCAAAGAAGAAAGGTGAGAGGCAACAAGAGACTACCCAGGAAGCAAATGTAGCAGGTGATGTGTTACAAGATGCTTTGATTATTGCATTAGATAATATTAGTGATTACTGGGTAGTAGATTCAGGGGCTTCATGTCATGCTACACCCCATAGGAAATTCTTTTATGATTATGTTCAAGGTGATTTTGGGCATGTGTTATTGGGGGATGATGAACCATGTAAAATTTTTGGAAAGGGTAAGGTATGGATCAAACTAAATAATGGAAATGACTGGTTGCTAAAGGATGTAAGGCACATTCCTGCTATGAAAATAAATATGATCTCAATAGGGCAGTTGGGAGATGGTGGTTGTTTGTCTACGTTTGGAGAAACATGGTGGAAGGTTACTAAAGGATCAATGGTAATTGCAAAAGGAGATAGGATAGGTACATTATATTTATGTCCTCATAACACTGATTATTCTATTTCTGTAGCTTCCACAGAAACAGGTGCAGCGTTGTGGCATCATAGGCTTGGCCACATGAGTGAGAAGGGGATGCAGATTCTCCACTCAAGGAAACTGCTTCTAGATCTGAAGCAGGTAAGTTTGGAATTTTGTGAGAACTGTGTTTATGGAAAACAGAAGAGAGTTATATTTCTTAGGGTTGGGAAACAAAAGAAGAGTGAAAAGTTAGAGCTTGTCCATACAGATGTATGGGGACCATCTCAGCTACAATATCTTGGTGGCTCTCATTATTATGTTACTTTTATTGATGATGCAACTAGAAAAACTTGGGTTTATTGCATTAGACAGAAATCTGATGTGTTTGATACTTTTAAGAAGTGGAAAGCTTTGGCTGAGAATGAGACAGGAAAAAGGTTGAAATGTCTCAGATCTGATAATGGAGGCGAGTACTGCAGCAAGGAGTTTGACAGTTACTGTTCACACAATGGGATTCGCAGAGAGAAGACAGTCCCTGGAACACCCCAAGAAAATGGCGTGTCAGAAAGGATGAACAGAACGATCATGGAGTGTGCAAGGTGTATGAAATTGCATGCAGGGTTGCCCTTACAGTTTTGGGTTGATGCTGTAAACACTGTTGTTTATTTAATAAACAGAGGGCCTTCAAGCGCTTTGGATGGTGGAATT
>LPNX011151700.1:213021-295589 GCA_001517045.1 Pseudotsuga menziesii
ATAAAGAAGAAAAGGAAAACACAGAGTACACAGTACTTGATGAAATCAAAGAAAATGAAGTTCCAAAAGCACCAGAAAATCAAGAGCAGCAGCAGGTACCTGAAACTCCTGCAACTATAAGAAGGTCTACTAGGTTAAGTAGACCCCCTGAACGGTTCTCTCCTTCACTGTATTATTTATTGATGACTGATTCTGGTGAGCTAGAATATTTTGAAGAAGCAATGCAGGTAGAAACTAGAAAGAAGTGGGAGCAAGGCATGGATGAGGAGATGGACTCATTGGTAAGAAACCAGACTTGGGATCTGGTTAAGTTGCCTGTAGGAAAAAGGTATTGCAGAATAAATGGGTTTACAGGTTGAAGGAAGAAGATGGAGGAAAGAAGCAGTACAAGGCTAGACTTGTTGTAAAGGGGTTTGCACAAAAGAAAGGTATAGACTTTGATCAAATATTTTCTCCTGTTGTTAAAATGACTTCAATTAGAACTATTTTAAGTCTAGTGGTGGTAGAAGATTTGCATCTTGAACAATTAGATGTAAAAACGGCCTTTCTCCATGGGGATTTGGAGGAAGAGATTTATATGCAATAGCCACAAGGGTTTGAGGTCAAAGGGAAGGAGAATTTGGTTTGCAGGTTGAAGAAGAGCTTGTATGGCCTGAAGCAAGCTCCAAGGCAGTGGTATTTAAAATTTGATAAGTTTATAACAGAACAAGGTTATGATAGATGTCATTCTAACCACTGTATTTATTTCAAGAGGCTAGATAACGGAAGATTTATTATCTTGTTATTGTATGTGGATGACATGCTTGTTGGAGGGTCTAACATGCAGGATATAAATGTGCTCAAAAGAAAACTAGCTAAATCATTTGCGATGAAGGATTTGGGTGATGCAAAGCAAATCCTTGGTATGAGAATAACAAGAGACAGGAAAAATCGCAAATTGGCATTGTCTCAAGGTGAGTACATAGAAAAGGTGTTGCAGAGGTTTAGAATGCAGAATGCAAAACCAGTCAGCACACCTTTGGCAAGCCATTTCAAACTAAGCAAGCATATGTGTCCAGAGACACAGGAAGAGATAGATTACATGTCCAAGATTCCCTATTCATCAGCAGTTGGGAGCTTGATGTATGCCATGGTGTGCACAAGACCAGATATTGCACATGCAGTGGGAGTTGTGAGCAGGTATATGAATAATCCAGGTAAAGAGCATTGGAAAGCAGTACATTGGATTCTCAGGTATTTGAGAGCTACCACTTCTCATGCATTATGTTTTGGAGGTTCAAACACTGTTCTATAGGGATATGTTGATACAGATATGGCTGGTGATAAAGACAGCATGAGGAGCACCACAGGGTATGTGTTCACTATAGGTGGAATAGCAATAAGTTGGATTTCAAAACTGCAACAGGTTGTTGCACTTTCAACAACGGAAGCAGAGTATGTTGTTGCTACAGAGGCTAGTAAGGAGATGATTTGGTTGCAGAGGTTCATGGAAGAATTGGGTAAGAAACAGGAGAATAGTAGGCTGTACAGTGATAGCCAGAGTGCCATTCATATTGCAAAGAACTCAGTCTTTCATTCAAGAACTAAACATATAGAACTCAAGTACCACTTCATAAGATCTGTTCTAGATGAAGAACTGTTAAAACTGGAAAAGATTCACACTAGTCAGAATCCTGCAGACATGTTGACAAAGGGAGTAACCAGAGAGAAACTGAGTTCCTGCTGGGTTTCTGTTGGCCTTAAAGCATGAAGGTGAAAAGAAGAAATTTGCCTAGTCCAAGGTCCAGCAAGTGCAGCAGCAGTAGAGTTGTTGTGATTAGTCACCATGAAGGCACATAAAAATGTAATGGAGCGGTTTGCATGTAAATGGGCATATGGATTTAAGACCTGGTAAGGCATGCATACCCCTGGTAACTCACCGGTAAAGTCAGGAGATAGACCTAGGTGATAGGGGGGTGTATGTAAGATTCCTCGGTAAATATTTGAGGGGAGTTGGTGATTACTCCAAGTCAAGTTTAAAGGGGGGATTGTTAGTGTTAACCTTGACTTGAGATCGAGTCAAAGGTGGTTAGGTCTAGCACATGGTTTGTTGTAGCCCATGGTATTGTCCCATAGTATTGCATGTGTTAACCTTGACTAGTCAAAGGTGGTTAGGTCTCGCACATGGTTTGGGCACATGGTTTTGTTGTAGCCCATGGTATTGTCCCATGGTATTGCATGTGATTAAGCCTTTATAAGGCTTGAGGAGGCTCCATTGTAATTGTACTGGGTACTGTATTGTACTGGATGTGAGTACTGTATGGTACTGGATGTGAGTACTGTATTGTACTGGATGTGGGCATTGTATTGTACTGGAAGAGAGACTGTGAGAGCGTGAAGAGGAAGTGCAGTGGTTTTGCTGCAGGGTGTATCCCTTCATCTTTCTAGACTGCAATAAAAGGACTGGAAAATTTCTTTGTGGACGTAACCCATCGTTTGGGTGAACCACGTTATATATGTGTCTCTCTATACTGTTTTAATTTGTTTTGCATCTTGTTTATTGATTTAACTGTATAGTTGTTATTGCTCTGCCGTCCTGTTCTTCTAACAGATATAGTTAACAATGGACCAACACTAGCAAGCCAAAGTATGGTGGGAATGATCACCTCTATTCTCCCTAAGGAGGATAAAACCAATGAGTATGGGTCAACAACTTCTAGGTCTAAGTAGGGACATACATACATAATATCAATACAACCAAGTCCACATATTTATATGACCACCAGATTATGACACTAGATATTAAGACATGTCACAAGAATGAGTATAAAAGCAATAATAACCAATCACAAGATAATATGTGTTGAGTCATATTCATATACATGTAAATAACCAATCTGAAACGACATCTGTCTAATGAGAAACTTATGTTGCAACTCTGGGCAATACTGACTACTCCATGAATGGCTAAATGGCTACATCAGTCCTTAAATCTGAGTGTCCTGAGATTCATTCATGGCACGGGAAAGTACTATAGTCCATCATCATATAGTGATCCATCATAGATGATCATCTCAATATCTCATATGTAAGGGAACTAGCTGAAAAGTGTACTGAAATCTGAAAAATATAATATGGTAGCCCGACTACTATATGTGTGATAGTAGTAGGAAGAACTGAACTGCAACTTCGTGTCAAGCTTCTTCCACAAGGTTTTCCAAAAATGCTCCATAAACTTGGTATCTTTGTTTGAAATGATGCTCTTTGAAAAACTATGCAATCTCACAATTTCCTTGAAGAACAGTACAACAATACCTGTCACATCACTTATCTTCCGACACAAAAAAAAGTGAGCCATCTTGGAAAATCTATCGACTACCGTAAATTTGGATTCATTCCCTTCTTGTGTCTTCAGTAATCCTAACACAAAATCCATGTTGATATCTTCCCATGGTACAGTTGGTACGGGGAACGGTGTATACGATCCCATGTTTTGACTTCCTCCTTTGTCAAGTTGTCATATTTGAAACTGTTGGATCCATTTCTTTACATTTGTTGGCGTTCCCGACACTAGTACTTCTTTGGGACAAATGCTTTGGTCTTGTCAATGCCAAAGTGTCGCCCTAGTC
Organism: Pseudotsuga menziesii; assembly: GCA_001517045.1. NCBI lineage: Eukaryota > Viridiplantae > Streptophyta > Pinopsida > Pinales > Pinaceae > Pseudotsuga > Pseudotsuga menziesii. The sequence continues at coordinate 216,630 of LPNX011151700.1, forward strand.
CTCCATTGTGCATCTCCCTGATTATATTTTCTCATATTGATCCTCTAGGAATGCATGATTGGTGGTCCTTGAATATGTAACCTTCCTGGATGAAATAATCTAGATACAGAGTTCTATCGACACTCCATGGTTCCTTCAACGCCTTACATGCATCAACAAAGTCCTCATCGACTTCATAATCGATCTTTATCAATTCTAATCCAGTCAAGTTTACAACAATCATCCCCAACAAAGTGGCTCTTCCACTCAATGTTTCAACTACCTTGGTAGTATTGCCTGACTTATGATTCAATACAAAGGTGTAACTTTGCATGAACTCAAACCCACTTCATATGCCTTTGATTCAACTTTGTCTGAGTATTAAAGTACCTTAGAGCTTAATGGTCGATAAAAAACTCAAATTGCTTCGGCAATAGGTAGTGTCTCCACTTCTTTGTCTCTTGAATAATAGCATAAAATTCTTGGGCATAGACTGAATACTTCTACTTACCTTCATCCATATTTTCACTAAAGAATGAAATTAGTCGGCCCTCCTAGCTCAACATCGCTCCAATTGCAATTCCACTTGTGTCACATTCAATTTGAAATACCCTTTCAAAGTCTGGAAGAGCTAAAACCAGGCTCTCCATCACTTTTTGCTTCATCTTCTCAAAATCTTGTCAGGCTACTTTTGTCCACTTAAACTCTCCCTTCTTCATGCACGTTGTCAATGGTGCACACACTCGACTGAAATATCTAATGAACTTCCAGTAAAAACTAGCAATTCCATGAAAACTTCTTACTTATGTGGCATTCGTCGACTCCAACCACTCCAAAATTACTCTGACCTTTCTTGGGTCCATATTGAGGCCTTTTCTGGAAATCACAAATCCTCGATAGACCAACTCCTTTTGTAGGTTCACCAACAACTTATCTTGGCTTAACTTTTGTAGGACCTCGTGAATATGTGACAAGTGCTCTTTTCTTGTCCAACTAAAAATCAAGATGTCGTCAAAATAAACAACAACAAAATTCTCCAAAAATGGCTTCAACACTTCGTTCATTAACCTCATGAATGTATTGGGTGCATTGGTCAACCCAATGGCATAACCAACCACTCGTATATCCCTTACTTTGTCTTGAAGGTTGTCTTCCATTCATCACCAAACCCAATACGTATCTAGAGGCATCCACTCTTCAGGTCGATCTTGGTGAAGTACATCACTCCACTCAAACAATCAATCAAGTCATCCATCCTTGGCAACATATATTGTACTTGACTTTGATCTAGTTGATAGCCCTCGAATCGATACACAATATCCATTCTCCTCATTTCTTCGGTGCTAGAACAGCAGGTACAACACACAGACTCAAGCTTTATCTAATCAAGCCTTTGTCCAACAGCTCTTGGACTTATTGTTTCAACTCAGCGCTTTATGTCGGCGTCATATTGTGCGGTGCCTTATTTGGAAGACTCAACCTATGAATCAAGTCGATTTGATGGGATATACTCCTCATCGATATCTCATCAGCCAGTATTCCTTTGAACTCCAACAACACTTCTATGACATCTTTCGGGACATCTTTAGTCGACCTATCCACACTTGGCCCTTTTGGGATAACTATGAATCAATAATGTTGCTTCTCTTCCTCCTTCAAAAATTCCTTCATTGAACATATCAACACTTGTTTCTCCCAATATCCACATTCCTTTTCTTGGCTACTCAGTTCTTCAACTAGGGAAATTAGTTGGAACATTTGATGTATTTCTCGATTGTAACAGTATTCCAACAATTGTCATATATAATTTTTCGGTCATATTTCCATGGTCGATGCAACAATAGGTGATAGGAATCCATCGAATCACGTCAGATAACATGATGTCATGCATCCCTCCAATCTTGAAGTCGATATGCCATTGTTGTGTCATTGTAAAATGATGACCCTTGTACAACCATGACACCTTATATGCATTCGGGTGTGGTTGGCACTTCATCCCAAACTTGTCGATCACCTCCGCCGATACCAGATTCTTTTTGTTGCCTCCATCGACAATGGTTATACAACATCTATCCTAAATTTTCACCTTTGTTCGAAAAAATTGTTTCCTTTATGNATCCCCTCCGCCGATACCAGATTCTTTTTGTTGCCTCCATCGACAATGGTTATACAACATCTATCCTAAATTTTCACCTTTGTTCGAAAAAATTGTTTCCTTTATGTTGACTCCCCCTCCTATTGCGTCAACTACAACAGTGTTCTTTGGGTCGTTAAGTTCTGAACTCTCTATGAAGAGACTCCTAATGAGTTTTCCTTCGTATTCGAACTAGCTTTGTCATCTCCTTGACTTCTGGTTTCCTATCGACTTACGACATGCAAATTTTTTGGGAACTCATAAGCCTTGTGTCCCAGATCCCGACACTTGTAGCAGATGATCTTTGATTGGTCTGCACATCCACTTCTGAAAGTTCAGCTTCGACCATTACCACCTCAACTTCTAGAGTTCTCATCTCCTCGTTGGTATCTCAATGCATAGCCTCCGGTTGTACTTCCTCCCCGTTGATCATTTTGACCTTCTTTCTCCTTCACCCCACTCATTTGTCCTCTGGAGGTGGAATATTTTGACTTCAAGCAGTCAACTTCCCTCTATTTTTCTAAGTCTTTCTCAATAGTTCCTCTTCTACCTTCAGTGTTAGTTGATAGGATTCGTGAACAATTTTGAACTTTGAGAGGCACAACTCATCCTATATGGTGTATTTTAGTTTGTTGACATATTTGGCGACTAAATCCTCTCCTTCATCGATCTGTCTAGATCTAATTAATAGCTGATAGAATTCCTCTATGAATTATTTTACAGACAACTCTTATGCCTCGGGTTTTGCAACTTCCTAAACAGAGATATCATATAATCAGTCGGAAGGAAGTTGTCCTTCAACTTGGCGACCATTATGTCCCAAGTCTTTATCTTCTCCTTGCCTTTCTTTACTATGTCAGCCTGTATGTTATCCCACCATAACGAGGCATGACCTTTCAACTTTAGACATGCATCCTTTATCCTTTTGGGGTCTTTTATCTACTCCATGTCAAAGTATTTCTCCATCTCTCTGACCTAGTGTATCAACTCCTCTAGGTTCAGACTTCTTAAGTAGGTAGGCACATCCATCTTAGCCTTACCTCTCATCTCAGATAGAGCTTTTAATAGTCTACCCTCTTGATCATCTAACTCCTCTTCCTCTTCATTAGCCTCTCTATCCTCAACTTTCTCATCAATGTGGTCAAGGGATTCCACAACATACCCTCATCATTGGCCTCTTTCACGATCGCTAGTTCATTTTTCAACATTTTCATTGTCTGAATGCATTCTTTCAAAGTTTCATGGTCAATAGTGACTCGTGCACCCCGACGTTTCCTTCTACCATGAACATTGACGCCTCTCTGAGCCATCTCTCTACTCAATCGACCAAATCACACTTTCACAACTCTACCCAATCGTAGTTGGAGTTGTTCTTCACGTCCAATCACAACTGGACCTTCCACACAAGATAACTCTCCCGCTTTGATACCAACTGGTGCTAACTCGACCTGGGTGGTCAAATATAGATCAAAGCACGCAGCAAGCGCACACACAAGAACAAATTCCCAAGAAGTATGGCTTTCAATTAAATAAAGAAAACTCAATACAAGAGAAGTTACAAAGGTAATTGAAATGAGTTAATCAGAATGGACGTCAATTAGTACAACACAAATACACATGTGGGAATGTTATGTCCTCAATGATCATACATTCACAGGCTGCCACACATGCAGGCTCGACGCACAGCCTCTGCTTTCTTCTCACTTTGGCTCTCTTTCTCTCCCAAGGCCTACAAAAAATTCCTTGGCGCTCTCTCTCTCTACCAAGGCTTGCAAAAATTCCCTAGCTCTCTCTCTCTCCCAAGACTTGCAAAAATTCGGTGTTTCTAGAACATTTATTGATATTTATAGTTGTTCCTCGATGTACAGCGCTCAGCTTTCCTTTTATAAGTTGTCTTACCCCTATGAACCTCCATGGATGCATTAAACACACACTCTGGTTCGCTTCAGCAGGTTTCTCCACCTGGTTTTCTCCAACTACTGCCATAATGGCTCTACAACTACCCTAACTACTCGAGCGGCTCCGCTCCTCAAGATCATGGATGTTCAGTCGATTAGTAACTCATCAACGTCAGTATGTCCCAACGACCATTTGCAATATCTCGATGGTCAACCGTCAGTGGTCAAAATCATTGTGACTCATCTTTTCTCATTGGCCTCTTTTCCTAGTCGATCATTCTACTCTGGTCGGTTGTTTATGCCTATTTTGCTTCAAGGGCCTAGATGCCCCTACATCATCTTCACCAAGATTTTTCCTAGCCGATTATTCTACTCTCGTTGGTTGTTTATGCCTATTTTGCTTGGGCCTAGATGCCCCTACATCATCTTCACCAAGGTCTCATCCACTTTCTGGTAGTCCTACAAAGAGATTAGTTTCCTTTCGTCTTGGTCCACGAGATGGGGAGGATAAGTGACAAGGACCAGCCGCCTTATGAGTTAGCGCCTCGATGCTACATCCTTTCTCCTTTAAATCTTCATCACCATCATTTTTATTTTTGTGCAATATGGCCTGGTTGTTTATATGTTCGTGTATGGTTACTCTCAACATGCATCTCCATTGTTGGTTATGTAGAAATTCATTACATTACAAAAATTCTAATGTAGAAATTGACAAGTCTCTCTTACAACTACGCATTCGATTGTTTCAATTGAGTTGTAAAAACTTTATCCACCTCATACTTCAATCACACACTCGAATAAATCTGAAGTATCATCATAGCCACAAACAATCCATCAGACAATTTTGGAAGCAACAAATAAAAATGGAGAAACCAACGTTAACACCTTCAATGAATTTATGTGTAATTCCTCGATGGACTCTTTAAAAAACAGCGAGAATTCGGTGAAAACATAGTTTTAATGGAAAGATGGAGCATAGTTCCATGCTCCAATTTGTTAGAGAAAATATAGTTTCAATACCTTAAAAAGACCTTGAAAGACATGGAAGTAATTTCATCTAATGCAACTATATAAAAGAGTCCAGTTTCGAATACATAAGTGACCCTAGATGTAAATCCAAATTCTGTAGCTTGTTCTTCATGGAATTTGTAATAGTTCGCCACTTGTACTTTAAAAATTCTCATACTTAAAGATATTTTAGTGAAGAGTATACCCACTCTTACCATATTAATGACTTTAATAAATAAAATGACATGCTGCCCTATAAAACTTCTCATATAAATATAAAGAGACAATAGAGTGATACGTATGCCCATACTTACCATATTAATGAAGATAAAATGGCATCCTAAATAAAAGACAATATAATAAAATGACATCCTAAATAGTGGTTGACATAAAATTTGAAGTAACGAAGCTATATTTTGAAGATGTAAAACTAATAATTTTTTAAATTGATCTCCAAAACTTAAAAATCAATCAAAATCATTGATATATATATATCGTTTCTTATTTTGTATAAGTTGATATTTTCAAAATTCTATACACTTTTTATTTCCTAATTTTTTAAATACACTTTAGTTCGGATTTCTATTTATATAATTAATTCATCTTTTTCCAAATTTTGCACTTACATATCATATCATGCAACAACGGAGCAGCGGTTACTAGCCCAAAACGATTTACATATTCAGAAACCCTAGGTTCTTGGCTTAAAACCCTGCGCCACGAACCTAGGGTTTTAAAATCAAATCCTTCTGAAAGTTTCTTCGCCGGCCGATTCCTCTACCTCCTGTGTAAACTCGTCGACCTTCTTTTCCAGAAGCCAGGCAGTCTTCTCCACAGTCTCGCCGATTTCATCAGCTATCTCCTCTGCCACTTCGCGAGCCTCCGCGTGAAGAATTTCAGGGCCTTCCACCGCTTCTTCTGACGCCAAGCTCAATATATTCGACTGAACTTGAGGTTTCTCTGCTTCTTTTTCTTCAATGGCGGCTTCTATTTCTTCTTCATCCGGCACTTCACTGGGTCCATCTCCGCTACAACGCACTAAGCATTTCAGGGGTTTTGTAATATGTCTTTTTATGCAGATATTGTGCTTTTGGCCGCGGGAGATTTTGTTCTGTGCATGTGATGGCCATGAGCGAGGGTATAACGATGGCTCTATGGAATGATTGCCGTGAACTGTAACTGGTGAGGTGATGACAACGAGGGTTCTCGGTCCTACTCCTGCCATTAGAATACGAACGCCTGGGATTTGTGTGATCTGAACCTGAGACCTTTGTACGAACACTATACACCGCAATGAACCTAACGTGATCTCTGCTTTCCCGTACCGAATTGCTTCGGGTTATTTTGCGGCCTTACTGCATTTAGTCTTACGTGGCAATAAACGAATACTGAACGCTAACAGATGTCCACGCTTTGTTGCATTTAGTCTTACGTGGCAATAAAGTAATGCCGAACGCTGACAGATGTCCACTTGATCTGAAACGTGTTGGATTTTGTTTGAATGATTTGATTGAAACTTTGCTCGAGGTGATTCTTCTGCCTTGGAAATGCAGCTACAAATCAGCGTATACTTCATATCTCCACTAACACATGTATGTTTATAGGCTGCCACTTGTCCAGGTTTTAGGTTTTAACATAGGAACCCGAGCTTTATAAAAGATTGTAATGGATTTGTAGTTATTTTTGACCGATCAAAATAATAATAAGAAACTTATACCTGAAATCCAAAGTAGAGTCATTTCGGGTTCATAGAATTGTAAATGTTAGGTTTCTAGGTCAATATTGATGTATCGATATATATATATTTTTAATAGTTCTTATATAAATATTGTGCTTTATCTTACAATAAAAAGATGTGTATATACTATCTCTATCTTATATTATTATTTTGTTTTTATGGGAAGCTGACTAAAGTATATAGCTATTTTTCTTCGTGAAATGCATAAATAGAGTTTGTTTAGAAACAGATTGGGGTGTTGCTCCTCCACAAAACCTCAACAATCTCTAGCAAATCTATAGTCCCAAAAAATGTGCTTGATTGTCTTTGGCCTTTGACACCTTAGTCACAGACCATCTGAAAGGCCAAATTATGCCAACCTGGCCTTGGCTGGGAGCCCTAGAAAAATCATTAGCCAAGCAAGCACACGAAACTTGTAGGAAAGCCACCGTTAAGTTTTATTAATTTGCTTAGATGATATCTTAAAACAAATTGTTCTCGGGGAAACCACAAGGGAGAAAACTCCACAAAACTTCCTCAGTATAAAACTCAACCAGAGCAATGTAAAACCCAGACAATTGCTTCTCTCTTCTTTTTGGCGCACTTGTTCTTCTCTCTCTTGCAAAACAGCTTGAGTGAGTGAGTACAAATGAAGGGGAGCGCCTTCCTATTTATATTCTTCAATTGACTTCACCTTCAATTGACTTGACCTCTAACCTAACAGGGCCGACTTGTCTAGCAAGACACCAAAAATATCATGTATTATATTGACACTTGGGTACTATTGACAATGACTCTTACAAGACCAAACTCATCCCTTGAAGGAGGAACTCAATCTATACATATGGAATAACTTCCAAAGTTACAATACTTTAACAACTAGACCAACCGAGCATCATACAACCTACGAATCCTACGAGCCTTTGGATCTAATGATATCCATCTCGCATTCAGTACAGGAGAGAGGGGGTGTATTTGATGAACAGAGAGAGGGTGTGTCTCTAATGAAGAACTAAATACATACGACGAGAATCATACTGTAACAACGGCGCGCCAAAGCTCCTCTCCCAAACCTTCTAGAAGGGCGTAGGCATCCCAATGCACGTCCCAATGTTCATCTTAAAAAATCAGACTTGGGAAGGAAGGATTGCAACTCCATGATCGAGGAGCGATTCGAGACCAACAACCTGATCTTCTAAGCAAGTTGTCTCCACTCCTTCCATGAGCGGAATTTAGAGTCCCAAAGGTAAGTTTTCAATGGAAGATACCCTTTTGACTCAGTCGACGTGCCTGGAACCATAACAACTCTGTAATACAAACTCCTTGATCTCTCCAACTCTAGCTAGGATGGGAATCAATGTCTTACCTAGCAATGTTTCCTTCTCAGTGCTAGTGAACCAATCCAACCACCAATTCTAAGCTGCCAAATGTTGATGTATCTGTAACTTCATAATGCATTCACTTGTATATATTGTATTTTATTGATCCCCGATGCTCCTATCGGGAGAATCACTTGTATTTCCTTGTACCTCGATGTTCCTATCAAGAGAATTACTAAAATTCATGAGGTAGTCCCCTCCGTTGTAAGTTGAGTCATTAGTACCCTAGTTGTGGTTACTCAAGCCTACATAACTGAGTTAGGATTACTCGAGCCTACGTAACTAAGTCAACTATTAAGTGAATGAAAGAATATAAATAGAGAGTGAGCCTCTCTATTTGAGACACACACTCACCCAGCTATAGCGCATAGGTGAGAGAGAAGAAGCTGGGATAAGAGAGAGAACAATTGTTGGAGATCATCTTACTGTCTTTAGGTTTTATTGTTGTTATTGGTGCTTATTCTATCTCTGAGGAAGTTGTGGGGTTTTCGCCTTCGTGGTTTCCCCAAGGAAAATCTGTGTCCATTGTCTCTTGTGATTGATTGTTGTGCATATTATTCTCTCAGATAAGATCCTAAGATAATAATGTCTAATTGATAAACATCTAACATGGTATCAGAGCTAACCTAAGAAGAAGACAATGTGCAGCTACGGAAGCTAGGGATTCTTACATTTTAGGTATCTCTCCATTGAAGGGCGCATCTTTCTGTCGAAGCATAATCTAATTCTGAGCACTTTCAGTTTTTGACCTACCACTGCATTGGGAAATTAGGGCTTTTCACATCAGTGGAATTTTTGAGTGAGCCCAGGCCAGGATTGCTCTCCTCAAAATCGAAGTTTAGAAACAAAAAGCAAGCTTTTTGGTTGGGTAGAACTCTCGGAAAGTCAAACCCCAATTTGTCCTAGAACCAGAAAACCAACACTGCATAAGATCCACTCCAGATCCAGTTTTCAGCTTCTCAAATTGGTAAGATCTAAATCTCTTGTATTTCCATTTGAGGTTCTTTGTTAAGATGTCTCATCACACCAAGCTTGATGAAAAGCTTGAGGAAGCTTATAACTTCTGAGCTTGGAAATATAGGATCTCCCTGGTCCTGGAAGAAAATGAGTTGGACTCTTACATCAGTGAAAAGGTTCCAGTTTTAGAGGGAGATGAGGCTAAGGCCTTACACAAGAAGAAATAGGTCATGGCTAAGAGGATTATCGCTGATTCAATCAAGGATCACCTCATACCACAGGTGTCCTCCCTAAAGACACCTAAAGAAATGTTTGATGCCCTGACCAAGCTATTTGAAGGGAAGAACATAAACTGGAATGACTTTGAGGAACCAGTTGAAGAATTTGAATATCCAAAATGCGGAGACCATACAGTCATACTTTACAAGGGTCTCCCAGATCAAAGAACAACTTGAAGCAGTGGATGAAAAAGTAGAGAATGAAGAAATTATGATGACCACTTTTGTTATAGTTGATTTTACCACACATGGTGGATCACACATTTATGGCCTTTCCTGTCCCTCTGTAGACTCTTTGGACCCCATGGACCATTTTTGTACCTTTGATGTTTCCAAGATCATCCCTAAAAACATGCATTATTTGCCATACGCGACTTTTAAACCTATTCTCGCGTATATACGCGGATATGACCCTTAAACCCGCGTACATCGGGATGTGTGCAAAGGGCCAAATACTTTTGGAGTTTTCCTTGATGTGGAGCCGAGTCACTTGTCTCTTGGCCTTCCATATTCCTTGAGATCGCTCGATTTCGACCTTCCATTACTCCATTGAAGCACTATATAAGGAACCATTTGGATACATTGAAGGGAGAGGAATTGAAAAGCAAGAAAACTATAGTCCATTGTTGTCGGAGCTTATACTTGAGTCTGCATCCCTTTGTCCCTTGGAGCACTTCGTGTTCTTCCCAGGCTTACCTTTGCTTGTGAGCTTGCTATCGAGAGATGAAGGATTGAAGTGGTGGAGGCCCAGGTGGAGGACTCAGTTTCTTCGGTTCGCAAACGTGCCGACATAGGTTGTCATTCTCGTAATCTCTGATTTATATTAATAGAAATATATTTTCATGTCCAATAATGTGTATTTAAATGAATATTGAATCCATTGATGCTTTTAAATGCTTATATGTTATTGATTATATATGCTAGAGTAGGTCTAACACTATTATGTAGCATGCTTGTCTTGTTTGTTGATTGTTGAGAGAGCAAATTGCTAACACAAGCGAGATTGGAAAAGCTCAACGGGGATCTATATCAACCATCCGGAATAAGGTATGTTTCAAGATCCTTTAGTGTTAGATGTTTATTTCTCTTGCATATTGGGAAGGGATTGATTTTTGTGGTTACTCTGTCTGTTGTGGTACCCCAAGCCATAGGAAGTTTTCTCCGTAATAGAATTGGCGACCATACTGGGGAGTTCCTAGTCATTTCCTTTGGGGCTTTTATCAGCATTCAATGTTCTTGAATTGCTCTGATTTCTTTGTTTCTGAGTCGGGTTTGGGGGTAGGTTTCCCTAATAGTGTCTGATAGAAGTGAATTTTGTCTCAGCTTGTCTGTTTACCTTCTTTTTTATCTCTTTTTTTTCTTGTACGTGAGTTTTGTCTTCACAGTCACGTGTACACGCGGTTTTTACTGGAATAGCCGCGTATATACGCGGATTTTCTGCACACGGTCACGTATGCCCTGAGTTTTTCCTTTTGGGGGAAGATTAAGTGTTGTTGGGTGAGTTTGGATGATTGCTGAGTTTTCTTGGATGCTTCTGGAGTCTGTATACACCTCTATTTCTGACCAGAGACGCTTTTTAGTTTAAATTTTTGAAAATGTTCTTGTCATTTCATTTTCTATTTTTTGTTTTGGGATTAGTGCATTAGGTCTCTTTTACCTTAGTGCTTTGGTTGGGTGTTGTCTGGTAGTGCTTGCAGAGTCTGGGGGTTGTAGAGTCATACTTTTGCTTTTTATCTCATTTTAATTCAAAAAATACAAAAATATTTACTTTTTGCATCATTATGCATTCTTGCATTTTGCATTTTTCATGGTACTTGCATTAGGTTTGCTTGGAGATTATTAGTCAGATTTTCATATAGGAACGATTGCATATTCATTTGAAGGAAAATTTTACACTTCACGTAGTAGCATACCTCTTTTTTATTTGACACAGTGCATTTGCATTGATTGTTAGGTGTGCATTTTACTTCTTGTTGCATCATAACATCATTAGTTGCACGACCATTTTCCGTTTTGAGTAATAAGCCAATTAAAATCAACGCATAATAAAATGAATTACACTCTTTTATTTTATAGGGTGCACCTACAAGATTAGGTTTTAGTGTCTTGGAATAGTCCATTGTGAGTAAATTCTCCAAGGCCACTAAACGAAACATTTATGTGTCTGTCTAAGTGAGAGTGTGAAATTCCTTTATATAATTAGTGTTTCTCAGGATCCTCCTCTTACAAGGGAATTAAGCACGAGGCAGTGTGAGCGATTATTAATTGGGATGACCCATGGTCATAATTGAGTAGCACCGGAGATATTTCCAGGATTCTATTCGTATTTGGGGACTCTTTCGAGAGTTGCGGGCTTTGCTACCCTGCCCATACAGTCAATCTCTCCTGCAACTATCTGCCTAAGCATTGATTATATTAAGGTGACCTTAGTTGACTTACCTAGGTTATCGAGGGGGTACTTCGCAGAGTTTATTCTGCAGGTGTCCTAGCCAGGTATGGGTCAGACAGCACAGTCGCTATATGCGTTGAAGCTGATGGCCACTATAATTGGTTACGAACCTCCGCTTGTTTTGTATGGGAGTCTCAAGCCTCTCATAGGCAAGACATACCTACTTCATTCAGGAGCTCACATATCCTACCCTTGTTTGCTTATGATTTGGCTTTACATTGTATAGGTGTATGCTATGTGCACGCTAGTTTGCCTAGGGTTTGTGTAATTAGATCGAGTCTTTTTCATTTTTGTGTCACTGTGGATTCAGGAGTAGCACTTCATTGTTCTCATTGTTTAGCAGGACTTTCGCCTTCCACATCTCCTCCTCCTTTAGGAGAGAGAAACAGACAGTCCGGGCGGACTACTTCTCACTTTGATTCACACACAATGGGAGATCACGAGGATGAGATTCCTAAGATGTCTTCTCCACCTCACGAGGTTGGGGATGTAGATTCTACTCCCGTATATGATCCTTCACTGGAAATACCTTCACATTATGGTTATGATCCCTCATTCGCAAGTCACCGATATTGGTTTCCAGGCGACGAGACTCATCATGAACCCACAAGCGCTAGTCATGTTCGTTATGGCATGTCTGATATCCCTGCACCCGGTTCGGCACAACATGTCAATTCAAAAGTTGAACCTAGCACTACGCCTAGGGGCACTCCTATTCCTTTCCATGCGAAGAGATTTGGGAGCACTAGTCACATTGCACCTTCCAACCCAGTGGTGGAAGCTACCTCACATGTCTGTCCTAGACCTAGTGTTAGTGCCGATATGCGGATACCAGAACCGAGACAAGTGACCATAGGGAACACCACTTACATCCCTTCACATGTCCCTTCGTCCTCGAACCCTACTCATTCGAATTAATTTTTGACAACCCTTCCTCCCCCTCATTCATGTGGTCCTTCAGGTCGGAATATCGCTACTAGCCACATTCGTACTGCGACTGCTCGCACGGTAGTATCTCAGAGTCAAGTACCTCCCATTGTCTCGCAAGGTCATATTCCTGTTTCTGGATTGTCTAATGGTCCATCGTAAGGAGTTCCCCATATCCCTAACTATGGAGCTTCTCGTGGGACATCCATGGGACACCTTATGGAGCTTCTCATGGACAGTCTTATGGACCGCAGTATGGACAGAACTATCAACCCTATGGGTACAGGTATCAACAACCTGCTTACTCTTCCAATTATGGCTTTGTAGCACCGCATAGTCAAGGTACACCACATCATAATGCTTCCATGCAGCCCTATACAGGTCAAATGGGAGGAGGATATTATGGACAAGGCCATGGTATTTATAGCAATCAGCCTTACATAAACCAGAGCTATCAGGGAGCATGGCATAGACTGGCTCAACCTAGGCTCCTTTTCCTCGCAACGTTGAACTTACCTGACTTATCGAGACTTATGAACGATCTGGTATCTCATGATCCAGCTTAGCCAACCGTCGCTAATAACCTTCCTTCGAACATTCCCAAGTTAGAGGGCAAAGCTGGAGAAGATCCTAGTGAGCATGTCACTACTTTTCACCTTTGGTGCTCTTCCAATTCCTTACATGACGATTCAATCCATTTGAGTCTATTTCAACTCACCCTCACTAGGCCTACAGTGAAATGGTATATAGAGTTACCAAGGGGGGCATTCGTTTTATTCGATGACCTTGCCATGACTTTCCTCAATCACTTTCAGCTACCCGTGTGTTACAACATTGGTACAAAACTCTTGTCGACATTTCAACAAGACAAATCCACACATCTCTTGGACCACATTCAAGAGTGGCATAGACGGAAGCGGTTGATTAAAGCCTTTATACCACCGGAATTTCTCCTCGAGTGGTTCCTCAAGTCATTTTTAGCTTACATCGCGAAGGATGTTTCTACATCTAGAGTCCAAAACGAGGAACAAGCAATCTTTAGGGCGCAAGAGTTGGATTTGATCTACGCTCAATCCGGACTTTTGTATGAGATTATACCTAACGCTCCGCGATCTAGTTTCGATCCCAAAAACAAACCTGGACCACATGCCGATGGCATTGTGGGTTGTACAAGTACCAAACCTACGGATTCAATTGTGAAACAAGTGAGCCAATTGTCTATCAATCAATCCGCATCGGGACAAGCCACGGCTTCGTCTGAACCCACCCAAACGGCGAGTTTACTTTCCATGCAATCGTCGGATATGAAGGGCAACCAACAGCCTGGAAGGAATGAGAAAAATGGTAAAAATAATCGTAAGGGCGGGAACAAGAACGAAAATACTACTTATAATGACAAGAACACTTGTAATGCTGGGAGGGACAAGTAGTCTAAACGTAAGGTAAAGTTTCCTTGCAAGTTGTGTAAGGAGGACCACCTCACTCACTTGTGCCCTCATATGGAAGATGCCTCGAGATTCATAGCACAGGGCCCAACTGTGCTAACTAATCATTTAACCCATAATCAAACTATGAACTTGAGGACCATTGATCCTCATTGTACATCGAGTGGAGATCAAAATCCATCGGAGGCCAATACTGGTTATGGTTGCATCAACATGTTGCGTGCTACTAAGGTTGTGACTCGTGTGAAAGATTATGGTTCGTCACAACTAGACCTTGAAAAAGAACCCGCTCCACCCAAGAGCACTTTGTGTATCTAAAACCCTATGGATAAACTTGAAGTTGCACCTCACATTCCTAAGGGAGTCCTAAAGCGTTCGGGGCACAATCCTAATGCTCGAGCCGCTCAGAACTATTCCGTTGTCGAGGATTTGAGCCAAACTCCTCGTGTGATGTCCATGCTTGAAGTACTTCAAAGTTGTCCTCCGCAAAAGAAAGCCTTGCTTTCTGCTCTTATGGTTAATGATGATAACTCTTCTTCCATTATCAAATTTGAAACCATGGGACTGCAACCTTGCTTTCCTTACTACATGTCTCTTTTGATTCATGTAGATTGTCTTAATATGACCATCAAACGCACTGTGATTGATGAAGGCGTTGTTGCTTCCATGATGTCTTTGTCATGTTGGAAGGGTTTGGATTCTCTCGAGTTGTCTCAATCCACTATTATGTTGACTGTCTTTGATGGTAGATCATTTTGGCCGTATGGGATTCTTCCTTCACTTAAGATCCAATTGGGAGGGCCGAAATTGGATGTATAGTATGCAAGCCGTAGCCTCTTCTCTCTTTCAAGTGGTATGCTTTCCATTTAATGGGAAGATCGTTATGATTGATTAGACATCATTCCGTAATCCGAGTGTTAGTGCATCATCAGGAGCTTCTATCCCGATTATCAATCATTCTCAGCCAGAAACTAGGAGTGTGGGTGTGGGTATGTATCCGTCTCTTATGGGAACCTTTAGCTTTCTTGCGCTCGTTCTTATGATCAGATCTAGTTTATGTGGGGCTTCATCCTCGTTGAATTCGGTGTATTTTCGCACTACCCATATGGAAGATCCTTAGATTCTTCCTTCACCGAGTCCTTCGAATGGACCTATCGAAATGGATGTGTCGGTGCCTGCAACAATGATAGAATATCAAGTGAATCTTGATTGT
Source organism: Pseudotsuga menziesii (assembly GCA_001517045.1). NCBI lineage: Eukaryota > Viridiplantae > Streptophyta > Pinopsida > Pinales > Pinaceae > Pseudotsuga > Pseudotsuga menziesii. Next base: position 232,014 of record LPNX011151700.1, read on the forward strand.
GTTACAGAGCCTAGTCCTTCCTCTTCGCGGACGGAGGAGGAAGACCCATATGTGTTGCCTGCATGGGTAGTTGAGTCCTCTCATGTACATGATTTCCTCGATGATGTTTTTCCATCGGATGAAGCCATTATTGAGGCCATGTCTGGGGTTGAGCCACCTTGGGAGAGCTACATCATCAATCATATTTTCTTCCTGAGGTTGACTGTATGGAGCGTGAGGACTTTAGGGAGATTCTTAGCGAGAAGATTGGTAGTCATGTGGTTCCATTGAACTCTCCTGGTCAGATGGCCTATGGGAACATGGTGAATTTATCACCTACTATTCCTATCAATATTTCTCACGATCCTGGCAAAGTTGATAACATCTACATTGGGGCGGATTGTTCCCCTGATGAGATCAAGGAGTATACTGAGCTATTTAAAGAGTTTTGTGACATCTTTGCTTGGTCATATGAAAAAATGCCAGGTATTGACCCTCGTATTTTCGAACATGATATTAAAACCTATCCGAATGCAAAGTCAGTTCGACAATGTTTGCATGTCGTGAATCCTAGAAAAGCACTCGCTATTAAGGTTGAGAGAGAGAAGCTGTTAAAATCTTGTTTTATCTATCACATTCCCATGACTGAGTGGGTTTCAAATCCCGTTCCGGTTGATAAGAAGCAGGGAGCGATCCGTATATGCACTGATTTTCGTGATTTAAATCGTGCTTGTCATAAGGATAATTTTTCCACACCATTTATTGACCAGATTTTGGATGAGTGTGCGGGAAGCGAGGTATTCTCCTTCATGGACGGTTTTCCCAGATATAATCAAATTCAGATCAAACCCGATGATCAACATAAAACTACATTTATTTGTCCTTGGGGTACTTTTGCATATCGAAAGATGTTTTTCGGTCTTTAAAACGTCGGAGCTACATTTCAACGGGCTATGACCTTAATTTTTCATGATCTCAAAATGATTATCGAAGTGTATTTGGATGACCTTGCTGCTCATTCTCGTTTGAGAGTGTATCATCCATACCATTTGAGATTAGTATTCGAAAGATGCCGCCATTACCAGGTTAGGTTAAATCCTCATAAGTGCATCTTTTGCGTGATTGTTGGTCACTTTCCAGGGTTCATTGTATCCAAGGAGGGGATAAGAGTTGATCCCTTAAAGGTTGAGGCATTACTTCAATTGTCTCCCCCACGTAATATTAGACATTTTCAGTATTTGTAAGGCATGGAAAATTTCTTGCGGAGATTTGTGGTTAATTTTTTCAATTTGACTAAAGGCTTTATGCATCTTTTAAAGAAGGACACTACTTTTTGCTGGGATGAGTGAGCCCAGGAGACCTTTGATGCTCTTTAGCGATCCTTAGCATCGGTCCCCGTGCTTAGTCTGCCCAACTATAGCCGTGATTTTTTTATTTATGTGGCCGCGTCCATGGAGACGGTTGGTAAGGTTTTGGTCCAGGAGGATGAGGAGCTCCACGAGCATCTCATATATTATTTGAGCCAAAACCTTATTGAGGCATAAATCCGTTATTCCCATGTGGAGAAACTTGCCTTGGCCACTATTCATGCGGTTCAGAGATTGAGACATTACATTCTCCTTCACTAGACCTTGGTGGTAGCTCATGTCAATCCGTTTCAGTTTATCCTCACTAAAAGGATGATTGAGGGAAAATACAATAAATGGATTGTTATTTTGCAAGAGTTCAGTCTCGAATTCGTTTTGGAGAAATCGAAGAAATCGTTGATCTTTGCGGAGCTCATATCTGATTTTCCAAGTGTGGGGGAGGAGGAGGTTTATGAGGATATGTTTCTCAATGAGCATATTTTTCTTATCTCAACTTTGGACCCATGGTACGGAGATATCATTGTATATTTGCAAACGTTGAAGGTCCCTACTCACCTTTCACGAGATGAGTGATGACGATTACATCATGTAGCTAAGAACTACATTATAGTGGATAACACTTTGTACCACCGTGGGGTAGATTCCATTTTACGTCGTTGTTTAACCCATGATGAGGCTGAGGTTGTGCTAAATGATTGCCACAGAGGGGCGTGTGGTGGTCATTTATCTGGGCTCTCTAAAGCCCAAAAAATCTTGAGAGCAGGATATTTTTTGCCGTCGATCTTCAGAGATTGTGTCAATACGGTCAAGAAGTGTCACCCTTGCCAGGTGTTTGCACGCAATATGCACTCGCATCCTACCCCATTACATCCTATTATCATCGTCGGTCCCTTCACCAAGTGGGGGCTTGAATTCATGGATTACAACCTAGCTTCGGCTGGGGGGCATCATCACATTATAGTGGCTGTCGATTATTTCATGAAATGGGCAGAGGCTATGCTCATGATTAAATCCGACGATGAGACAGTCATGCATTTCGTTTTCAACCAAGTTATTACTCGGTTCAACATTTCGAAAGAGCTTGTCACTGACCATGGTAGGCACATTCAGAATAAAATGATGGGAGAGTTGGATTCAAAGTTAGGGTATAAGCAGGAGCACTCCTCTTCTTATTACCCTCAAGCAAATGGACAATTTGAAGCAGTGAATAAATCACTTAAGTCTATTCTCCAATGAACCATCGCACAAAGCAAGACGAATTGGCATATCATGTTATATCCTGCTTTGTGGGCCTATAGAACTGCGGTTAAGACTGCCACTGGTTTCTCTCCATATCAGCTCATACATGGGGTGGAGTCTGTCTTGCCCTTTGAATGCGAAATCCCTTCGTTGAAGCTAGCTATAGAGCTTTTACCAAACACTTTCGCATTGGAGGATCGTTTGGTCCACTTAGAGCAGCTTGATGAGCAGCGTCGAGATGCCTTAGTGACTATAGAAGTAAATAAGCGTCGCGTTAAGGTCCAATATGATAATTCTGTCCATCCAAGGAAGTTTAGTGAAGGTGATTTGGTCTTGTTGTGGGATCAAGCTAAAGAACCCTTGGGGATAGGGAAGTTTATTCCCATGTGGCATGGTCCTTACGTAGTCAAGCGTGTGTTATAGAAGGGTGCCTATGAGCTGGTAGATTATGAAGGGACAGCATTGGTGGAGCCTAGAAATGTGCTCTATCTTAAAAAATACTATGCATGATCTTCAACCAAGGCTGATAGTTGTATATTATTGTACAGTTTTTGAATTGCATAGTTAGGTTTTCTTATGGTGATCGAGTTTGTTGATTAGCTTTTGTTTCTTATGGCAGATTTCGATGGAGTCTTCCACTTACATAGGATTCACTGACAGTGCTAGTCGTCACACTCAAAACTCAAATTCAGCTGCTTGGGTGATTTATACTCCTACAAGTCAAGTATTGTCTTAAGGAGGTGTATGTTTACGGCCTTCTTCGAACAATGTTGTTGAATATAGTGTTGTTATCGAGTTATTGCGGGATGCCATTTCACATGGTGTTCTCTCTCTTGAGGTACGTCTTGATTCACAGTTAGTGGTTTCAAATCTTAATGGCTTGTATAATATTATGGATCTGACATTATTACGAAGATTCTTACGTGTGAAATTGCTAGAACGAAAATTTGAGAATATAACATACATACATATTTCAATAATTTTTAATCAAGTTGCTGACTCATATGCTAACTATGTGTTAGATTGGAATTTGTTTCATAGACCATAAGCATATCACAAACATACATTTTTACATCGATCATCATAAAAAAATTTCATTAAACATCCAAAATGTGACTTCATAATACATAAGTGTCATAATACGAAATTGGGGCTTCCGAGCCACCAAAATATAATACATGGTAGCACAAAAAGAAATACTCTCAGGTCTCTAAGCCTGAGGAGGAGGAGGGGGGTTCTTATCATGGTAGCACACCACGGCTCTAGCTAGCCGTCGAAATAATCGAACCCATGCCCGTGGTACACCAACCACCTGACGCTGCATGGCCTCAGGCAAGTCCTCGACTTGCGCCATGGGTACCATGTGTGTCAAGCGTACAAAGTTTGTGTGGATGCTTTGGAGCATCTACTTCACATCCACACCCATGATGTTGTCTCCTCTTCGAAACCATCAGGTCGTCGTGGTCTAACATCTGCATACACATGACATATTGTCACTATGTGTCGTCACGCCAAAACATGTCTTTTGAGTCAATATATCAAAAAACACAAAAAAAATTAATAATTCAAAAAACTTAAAAAGAGGGTTTGGGATTCGTTACCTATGTCGCCATATGTCGCTCCTAGTGGTAGGGGCATGTCTAGATCTCCCCGGAAATCTATCCCTGCATAGGGGTAGTTATCAATGGCAACGATCTGCCTCCGCCACCATGGAAAGAATTTCGTTGGGTAGGGGTTAGCCACCCTACCTCCGCCTAGTTTGCGCATAACATTTTCCCAACGTCATTGGGCCGGATCTCAAACTTCGTGTGGAGGAATGTCCACTCTAGGGCTTAGCCCTGGTACACGCTCAAAAAAGAACCTACTCGGTATGTTGCCGAAACTGAAGTTTCTCACCCTACCCATCTTGTAGTCACTTAGATGCTTAATGTTACTCAACAGCGCAGTGCTCCAATCGTACACTGTGGGTCTCATTCACTCCACCGCATAGAACATCAATGGTCGCGAGGCCTGGTCGAGTGAAGCTAGTCCGACTTTCCTGCCGAGTGCCAATAGTATGGCCTTCAGTCCCAGCACCTGGATCGAGTTTGGTGGGATTTGACTCCCAACCTTTTCCATGTCTGAAAATCAGCACACCGCAATGTACTCATCAATAGTCAAGCCACCTCCTGGCCTGCAAGATCAGAGATTTACCACCTCTCCTCATCGAGAAAATCTAGTGATAAAGTATATGTCCTCAATCTCTATACTGAGCGACATCCCATCGATGTGAAAAGACTCAGAGTCTGGATCCCAGTAATCCACTAGCATCTGCAGGAGCCTTGGTTTGGCCCTCAGGATACCAAGACACCAAAAATTATACAAACCGCATGCACGTAGAGCTTGTTGAGCCATTAAGTCACCTTGTATAGCCTCTTTTGCATCACCATGTTCCCTCTCCCTCCATTCTAGAACCATCATGCACAAAAAACATGATTTTTTATTATTATTTACCCTAGAAATCCTTATTCGCGGCCGCATACGCGACTGTTTGTAAAAAAGCTGCGTATGTACGTAGTTTTGGGAGGTTTTTCCGCATATGGCCAGCCCTATACGCGGAAAAAAACCCCGATATCCACGTAGACCAAAACACATACTTTAGATTGGCCTAGAAAATGAAATTGACCATGGAAACTTAAAAAAATTGCATGAAATGGGAAGAGGAGGACATGAGAAGTTACCTGGAATAAACAGTGTTGAATTTTGCCGGACGATGCTCCTGGAATTCACATTGGAAGTTTTGAGCTCAAATGGGTAAAAATTTCAAATGATATGAAATTTTTGAATTTTTTACTATTTATAGAATTTTTTTGAAATTTTTGAAATTTTTTACCCACTTCCTATAGTTTTGGACCGTTTCTTACCATTATGGACCTTTTTGGACTAATTTGATGATGTAGGAGTCTGTTTTGAGCATAGTTTGACCGTGGTTTTGACCCGTTCATGCCGATTCCAGGTATTATCTCTAAAATTGGCATATAGGTTAGGTTTCACATCCGTTTGAATTTTGCATGACCTTAGGACCGTTTCATGATAACCTTAGGTACGAACCCATTCTATCTTGTCACAGAACCTTCTTGTTGCTTTTAGAAGTGACATGATGTGAATGGTAGAGCTTGACCATACATGGGTGCCCTAGTTAGCTCCTATTTTTCATTTGGTGCCCATGCCAACATTTTTCATTTAGGGTGGGAGTCCTTTGTATAGTATCGCCATGACTTTGCATAAGAGCCTCATACTCATCTTGATCTTTTTGCTGGCACTTTTCCCCAGGACTCCCTTATGTCAAGTTTTAATTGCATTATCATGAGTTTTGCTTACCTTATTGAGCCTTATTTCGGCTTCCCTAACTTTGATTATTAGACATATATCCCGAGCTTGTCTCATGTCTAGCCAAGCAAAGCCATTTTACATATCCTTTGCAACTTGATTCCCCGTTTTTACCGGGAGGAGACTTTCCCCTGAGTGTCGTTATCCTACATATGTGTCCTTGCATTGAGCATAGGTATGTTTCACTGCTTGCAAACTAGTTTGTTTTCCCCTTGACACTCGTCTCCTCCTAGTCTGTAACTATAAAGCACTTTTATTCTTTTTCAAGCTTTTCAAAATATTTAAAAAACTCCAAAAAAACCAAAAAACCAAAAAACTGAATAAGAAAAGATGTTATATTTGGCAGCAGTCGAGTCGTGTCACCTTCGAACAGAGCACTGTATATCACATCTGTCGGTTGGGTTAAAAGTTTGACTTTAGGAGTTGTACTCATTTCGCTGAATTTATCTTCGCCGAATGGTTAAGATTCCAGTCCCTATGGAGCCTCTGTCGATGCTTCCTGTGTTGCAGAGATGTCCTAGTTTTGTATATTGAGTCTATGCTGCCTACATTCAGTCACCATTTGCCTTTATGCTCTTGCTCGAAGAAAGTTGAAACCTGAGTCGGTCATTCCTTAATTCTCTTGACTTTGCATGTCGGCCATTCCCGGTATTGGTACTGGTTCGTGCACATTATGATCGAGTACTTCCACATTATTAAGCTATGTTGAGTACCTCATGTTGGATGATGGGGGATGCCTTAATGCCCTCCTTCCAGTGGATTTCATCCCATCGACTTCAGATCATTTATTCTGGGATAGGAGTCTAGAGTCATTTTGAGTGCCTTGAGACTTGCAGTCATCAGTAGAAGGTCCTCTCGCCATCGATAGTATTGGTAATACATCAATGTCCCCTGATCGATGGATCCTTTCAAGTGTTCGACCTCAACACATTTATTCACACTTGTTAGCTTTCACTCTAGTACCTTGATTCCCATTTTCATTATCAGTGGGTGATCTCGCATATGTTAATGGTATACATCAATGACCGATAATCAGACGATGGACTACTATGTTCGACCTCGACACCTCTATTCACATAGTAGGACATGTACTTGTAGCAGATTGTGTAGAAGACCTTCCAGATTGGTGGCATTTCATATATGCTACCTCCTTGATTGTGCCAGTGTTCATGAGATTTCAGCTCTCGTGACTTGATTCTAGTGTATGTCAGATATCTTCAGCCATTATGGAGATCTTGATCCATTGTATATCTTCAGCTTTCATGGAGATCATGATCCTTTGTATATCTTCATCATGGAGATTCTAATCTATTTATATTGTACGTGGCGATGACCACACATGTCATATTTTGTATCATGCCTATTCAGGTCCATTGTACTCTTATGTATCTAGGACTGTTGTATATACTTGCAATCATGTGCAAAGTTTGATTATTGTATTATACTATTGGATGGTTGGTTCTTCCACCTGGTTCTTCATCACTCCACTTCTGGGATGGACTTATAATGTATTTCGGCCATTGTATCACCCCTATGACCTCACACATTAAGGGGCATCTGTTACAGCTGATTTTACCACACATGGTGGATCACGCATTGATGGCCTTCCTGTTAGAATATAATAAACCCACTCATAAAATAATTAATCATTATTTGATTAATTTCCTACCCACTAGCTTAGATAGTTGGCATCCACTTGCACCTTAGAGTCAACACTTTCCATCTATATCCTAGGAATGATTTATTTCTAATCCTGGGTTGATCTTGACCACTTTATGGCCATCCAGAATTGGTAACTGTGCTTTACAGCAGAATCTGTTTTATTCTACTTTTTCTGCTTTATCCTGCTTTTCTATGGATAAGGTAAAGCTAGTCAACTAGGAAACTGACAGCTTTTGTTGCCAACCCATCCTCCATTATTTTCTCTCCATATTCTAGGATTAGCAAGTCTTTCCTTCACTCATCATCACTCATACATGCTATTGCTAATTCGTGAGGTGCTTGGTAGATTAGGAAAATGCTTTAGTAAACTATGGGGTTTATCATAATTAGTAAGCCTTCTTTATGAGCTAGTTAGAGTTGTCTTCATGCAACTCCTTTTTCTTTTATAAGGATGTATTACCTATGTAATAATATCAATTATCATTTATTGATCATTCATTAATGTGTGTTCATTAATTCTTCTTCTTCTCTCCTTATGCTAATTCTCTACAATTCTATGTGAGGTTAATTGTGTGCCTAGATCCTTAGCCTATTTATGAAATTCCTTATGCCATCAAGGCTTTAGAATTTCTACATGGTATAAGATCTAAGGTTCTCAAAGTTCAAGTGCTACATGGTATCAGAGCTGAGGATATCAAAGCTCTACATGATATCAGATCTTTGAGAGTTCATTAATTAATCCTCCTTTTCATATTTGCAGGTTTATTTTGCAGGTTCAACTTCGAATGAATTCAAGAGTATCAGTTCCGCTTCTTTCTCCATTCACAAGCTATTCAGTGTGGAAATTGAAGATGATTTCATATCTAAAGAGACAAGGTCTCTATGAGATATCTATTGGAGCTGGTGAAGAGTCTTACGAAGAGCCAAGTGATTGGTTGAATGACTGTGATAGAGCAATTGGACCTATTTGTCTAGCTATCTCTCCATGCATGTGCTACCTTATTGATTCTGTTGATTACCCAAAGGATCTCTGGACAACATTGGATAGATTTTTGGGGAAGGACAATCAGGATCCTTCTAGCTATGTGGAGAGTGCCTCTAGCTCCTCAATTATTTCTCTCTCTCAATATGTCTCGGCCTCTACAGTCTCTGATGAAGTTTATCATGAAGAAGAAGTTTCTCATATAGTTCATGTTGCTACTACTCTCTTTGATTCGAATGCTTCCTCTTTCAATCAAGAAGCAAATATTGAAGAGCCATATTTTTTTGTGTCTCTTGAACTAGAAGATATTGATTCATCTTCTTATGATGTTGTTGATGAAAAATAAGTGACTAATGGAGCTGCTATTTGTATTGATGATTCACTCACACATTCAGTGTTCTCTATGTCTTCTATCATGGATTTTGAGATCCTTATGCCAGACTTCTCACACTTTGTGCATGCCTCTCTCCTTGATGTTGTGCAACCTAGTGACTTCCAGGATGTTTGCTTAGCCAAATCAAGTCCTTCTAGTGTTTTTCCACTTACCATACTTGATCCCATGTGCTTCTGTAACTCCTCCTTTTTTCTTGGCACTCATTCTTAGAGCCTCCTTGAAGATTTTGAACATCACTATCTTTCCTCCTCTCATACTTCTATCATAGAGGATTCTTTACCAGTATATTCCCATGAGTCTATTGTTGTGCTTATTTGTGATCTCTTGGATTCTTTGGAATCTAGATCAACCCATGGAGCCCATTCATTCGGACTCTTTGATCCTATGCCTTCTCTATGTTCTTACAAGATCACTTCCACACATCCTCTCAGTGTAAATGAAGATGGAGACATTATACATTTGCTTGGACAGTTATTTCACCTATATGGAGCTCAGTTCATCTCTACTGGTTTGAAGTTCAAGTCATCTCATCGTCTTGGAGCTGATTACAAGTCTCAAGATCTTTCAGTATTGCCTTCACATCATTGAATCTTAGTTGTTCTACATGGTCCTCCAGCTGTCCTTGATTCAAGTGAGCATAAACCCACTCATAAAATAATTAATCATTATTTGATTAATTTCCTACCCACTAGCTTAGATAGTTGGCATCCACTTGCACCTTAGAGTAAACAATTGCCATCTATATCCTAGGAATGATTTATTTCTGATCTTGGGTTGATCTTGACCACTTTATGGCCATCCAAAATTGGCAACTGCGCTTTACAGCAGAATCTGTTTTATTTTGCTTTATCCTGCTTTTCTATGGATAAGGTAAAGCTAGTCCACTAGGAAACTGGTAGCTTTTGTTGTCAACCCATCCTCCATTATTTTCTCTCCATATTCTAGGATTAGCAAGTCTTTCCTTCACTCATCATCACTCACACATGCTATTTCTAATTCGTGAGGTGCTTGGTAGATTGGGAAAGTGCTTTAGTCAACTATGGGGTTTATCATAATTAGTAAACCTACTTTATGAGCTAGCTTGAGTTGTCTTCATGCAACTCCTTTTTCCTTTATAATGATGTATTACCTATGTAATAATATCAATTATCATTTATTTATCATTCATTAATGTGTGTTCATTAATTCTTCTTCTTCTCTCCTTATGCTAATTCTCTACAATTCTATGTGAGGTTAATTGTGTGCCTAGATCCTTAGCCTATTTATGAAATTCCTTATGCCATCAAGGCTTTAGAATTTCTACACTTCCCTGTCCCTGTGCAAATTCTTTGGACCCCATGGACCATTTTTTTACCTTTGATGTTTCCAAGAACGTCCCTAAAAACATGCATTATTTTCCATACGCAACTTTTAAACCTATTCTCGCATATATACGTGGATACGACCCTTAAACCTGTGTACATCGAGATGTGTGCAAAAGGCAAAATAGTTTTGGAGTTTTCCTTGATGTGGAGTCGAGTCACTTGTCTCTTGGCCTTCCATATGCCTTGAGATCACTTGGTTTCGACCTTCCATTACCCCATTGAAGCACTATATAAGGAACCCTTTGGATACATTGAAGGGAGAGGAATTGAAAAGCAAGAAAACTATAGTCCATTGTTGCCGGAGATTATACTTGAGTCTACATCCCTTTGTCCCTTGGAGCACTTTGTGTTCTTCCCAAGCTTGCATTTTCTTGTGAGCTTGCTATCGAGAGATGGAGGATTGAAGTGGTGGAGGCCCAAGTGGAGGACTCAGCTTCTCCGGTTTGCAGACGTGCCAACAGAGGTTGTCATTCTTGTAATCTCTGATTTATATTAATAAAAATATCTTTTCCTATCCAATAATGTGTATTTAAATGAATATTGAATCCATGGATGATTTTAAATGCTTATATGTTATTGATTATATATGTTAGAGTAGGTCTAACACTATTATATAGCATGCTTGTCTTGTTGGTTGATTGTTGAGAGAGCAAATTGCTAACACAAGTGAGATTGGAAAAGCTCAACGGGGATCTACATCAACCATCTGGAATAAGGTATGTTTCGAGATCCTTTAGTGTTAGATATTTATTTCTCTTGCATATTGGGAAGGGATTGATTTCTGCGGTTACTCTGTCTGTTGTGGTACCCCAATCCATAGGAAGTTTTATCCGTAACAACTTTGAATGGTCTCCCTATGTCTTGGGACTCCTTCATTCAAGGAATTTGTGTTAGAAGAAAACTAGTCACCTTCAGTAGATTGTGGGAGGAATGCTCACAAGAAGAAGCTCGAATAGTATCCCGAGAATTAAAGATGGGAAGTGAAGATCAATCTCTCATAGTACACTCCAAGAAAATCAGAATGGACTATCATCATCACAAAGGTAAGCACTCTCACCAAAAAGATAACCCTAGAATATTTAACAGATATCTTTCTAGTATCAAATGCTTTACATGCGATGAGAAAGGACACATCTCCAGAAACTGTCCCAGAAACAAAGGTGGCTCTCAAAAGAAGAAGAACTACAAAAAAAGACTTCATGCTCATGCTATAGAGGATCATGAACCTTCCAAGAAGAGATTCAAACAAGAAAGTGAAGATTCTTCAAGTGATGAAGAGTATGTTTTGATTTCTTCCCTCACGGGAACTGTCACACATGGGAGCAAGGATTAGATTATTGATAGTGGGGTTTCCAAGCATATGATGAGATTCAAAGAATCATTTGTGAAATTATCAGAATATGAGTCACCCCACAAGGTAAAACTTGGGGATGACTACCAATATCCAATAAAAGGTATTGGTGAATCCTCCTACAAGTTAGACTCTGGAAAGTCTATGAAGATGAAGGATGTCTTGTTTGCATGAGGACTAAAGAAGAATCTCCTCTCCATCTCTGCATTGGATGCAAAAGGCATGAGGGTTGCATTTGTAGATGGCCAAGTTCTTATGTGGCCAAAGGGATAGACCATGGATGATGCAGTTGTGATTAGGGAGCAAGAGGGAGAATTATACAAGCTAAAGGGCCAACTAGAACAAACCTTGGTCCATGACTTAGTAGAGCCAAACGAACTTTGGAACAAAATGCTTGCACATGTGCACTATAGAGCACTACCACTTACAAGCAAGGTTGTTGAAGGTATTCCAGAAATTCATGCAAAGCATGACGGTGTCTGCAAAGGATGTGTGAAAGGAAAGAACAAAAAAAATACATTTCAAAGTAGCAAGAGCAAGGAAAAAGGAATCTTGGAAATCATCCACTCTGATGTATGCGGTCTAATGTCTTCCAGTTCATTGAGTGGGTATGTATACTATGTTTCTTTCATTGATGATTTTTATAGGAAGACATGGATATACTTCTTGAAAAACAAATATGAAGTATTCAGCAAGTTTAAGAGTTCAAAGCCTTGATCAAGAACCACACAGAAAAGAAAATCAAGATCTTTCAATCAAACAATGGTGGAGAATTCACATCAAATGAATTCAAAGAATTATGTAGAGATTCAGAGATTAAGAGGGAGTTGACTACTCCATACAATCCACAATAGAATGGGGTTGCAGAAAGAAAGAATAGAACAATTATGGAAGTTGCAAGGGCAATGCTTCGTGATCAAGATCTTCCCATGCATCTATGGGTAGAAACTGCTTGAAGAGTTCTGTATGTACAAAACCATACACCACATAGAGTACTCTAGAACAAAACCAAAACAACTGAATAAGTCTTCTCCAGAAAGAAACTAGAAGTCAGTCATATCAAAATATTTGGTTGTCCTACGGTACATACACATTCTGAAAGAAAAGAGGACAAAGTTAGATCCCTCATGAAATAAGGGTATATTTGTGGGATATAGTGAAATCTCGAAGGATTATAGGATATACTTCCTAGGATTCAAGAAGATCGACATCAACAGGGACGTAACATTTAACGAAGACTCAGCTTACAACAAATCCAGAAAGAGACCTGCTGAAGAACTTGAAGAAATAGAAGTACCTAGAATTCAAGATACAACTATGACCGATGCAACTCAAGAAGAAGATTGAGAAATAGAAGAACCCAGGAACCTGTAGATCCACCCTGTTAGCACTCTGTTTGCAACAGTCAATTTATGGGCCTGACAGAGTTCGAAAAGGGTCCTATTCATTTGAAAATTATGTGAGCACCCTTCATATTATCAGAGGCACATTTTCCATGTTCTGAGACCGTTAGATAAGGAAGAAGAGCTCAATCTACAGTAGTAGATTCCTCCAGAGGTGAATACTTGCCGTCGCGAAAATGATAGAGAAAGGCATCATAGACAAATGATCCGGGAGCACGAGGAAGAGGAGCGACGATAGAGCATGTTTTGGGACAAAAGATGTGAGAGAAGGGTCAAATTTTGGCATTCGCGGAGTCTGTTAAGACTGGAAAACAATGAAGGGCCAAGATCAAGGCAAAGCCCGATCGACAGCCCGAAGTAGTTTTGCTGAGAAAACATGCTTGATAGAAGGAAATTTCCCAAATCGTGAAACACGTTAAAAGGAGGAAGTATCTGATGGCAAGGATGAAAGCAGAAGCGGATCTACGACCCCAACTGATTTCGCAATCCAAACTTGTGCGGAGGAAGTCATGATTCCAAATCATGAAAAGTGGTACCGGCTGTAAAGAATCAATGATCATGACAAGAGTAGAGGTAGATCTATGGCTGTGGCTCTTTTCACGATCTGAACTAGCGCAGAAAACGTCAGGATCCTGATTCACAAAGAGGTGATAGGACCCACTAAGATCGATGGTTGCATGGGAAGGTCAATATAAATCAACAGGTAAGAACACCTCGCGATATAAATTTTCTCATTGTATTAAGAGGATAAGTTGGCAGTAGAAGTAAAGAAACATGGATGATGGACGTGAAAGGTTCCCCAAATCGGAGGGCTGAGGAGGCCTCAAGGCTGCAAGTTTCACATCCAGCATAGAGCTAACAATAGAAGAGACATTCCCACGCATGATCTTCCTCCTGGTAGATTGGTCAATTCCTCCGATGCCATTTGTGATAGGCCTAAGGCAATGGTCATGTCCAATGGCACTAACTTTTCCAGCTCACAAGTCTGGCACGTGGTCCACGTAGAAGAAATCAGTAGGGAAGTAGGAGGTTCGGGTTGTTGAGGCGACAAACTTGGCATCTACACGAAGCAAAGAGACGCCGCAAACTGAATCCGCTCAATGCCACCATCGCAGTGAGCGAAAAGGAAAGGAAGGTCAAATCCTCATCCTTTAAACCAGCTGGACAGCCACATGGGAAAGCACTTAAAATCCTACCCATATCAGATAAGATAATTAAATACTAGAGGAGAATATCCCTACCACGGTGTCACACATGCTATTGTCACGTCGACTGGTATTCAAGAGTATAGCCATCTCCAGGCCCCGTTTCGGCTTGCCCTATATAGTGCCATCTTCTAAAATTGTTGAGGTATGGAAATGTATAGATGGTGAGAGGTAAAAGTTGAACTACGAGAAGGGTTGAGTTCCTTCGTAAATAGCCATGGCTGTGGGGTTTGAGAAGTTAGTTCGATAAGGGATACTAATGTTTGGAGAACATAAAATTGTGTTTCTTCATCATCCTAGTTATCTACACCAGGAAATCGCCAACCACCGGGGCATAGATGTTAAATGCCTAGGGATGTTCACCTGCTTCCACACAACCATGCCCTTAGATGCATTATGCGTGAGTTTTTACATCCCATCGACGTCCCTCCAACACTCCTAGTTGCAGTCACAGCCTACGAAATCCCATCACATAGTGGTGGCTGAGTTGTTGGAGAAAATGCTAGCTCTGGGACAGTATAGGTCCAAAGCCTTCACCACCTCTCCTATAATATCCACTTATCAACTTTATCATGGGAGGGGAGGAGGTCAAATATGCACCCAGCTACGTAGCCTACAAGAAAACCCTCCTCGTAGGAGGGAGAGAGGGGTACAAGGATGATAAGCTTCATAATACGTTTATCATCATCAAGTGCATGGCCACCCTTTTCCCAGTCCCCTCCTATAACCGTCTTACCAGACGAAAGACGGGCCGAGAAAATGATCGGGCATTAGGGTGCAGGTCTTCTTGTCCGCCTTTGAGCAACGTGGTCTAAAAGAAGCAGGCTGGTCAAAGGAGGCAGAAAGGTATGTCTGAAATGGTTCGAGTCGGCAACTGACCGTCAGCAGGAAACATAGGGATCGCTTTCACGTACCATGATAAAGAAAACTCTGCGTTCTGCATTGTCATTCCACGTTACCACGCGCTACAACTCCATGATGTTTATTCACATTTGTAAATCGTGGCGATAGTTCCACTCTCTAGACTATTACTATTTGATTGCGACTGGAAACAATTTTTAGGTTGGTTTTGAAGAATAGTCTTAGTGCCGAAATAGTATAAATACACTCCTGATAGAGGGAGATAAGGGTTGGTTGGGAAACTTTCAAGGGTTGAGGCTCTCCATTGTAATTAGTCTCTGATTTCCGTGTTATGAATAAATTTGCAGATGAAGGGTTGTCTTTCAAGATAGAGATTCCTGTGTCATCTCTTCTTTCAATATGTAATCTCTTTATGTGAAATGTTCATCTCGTTTTCATTCCAGTTTGTCAATTTCTTTCATGTCTGAAATGAGTGTATAACAGTTTGGAATTCATACATGCTATGCTCCATCTGTTGTTTCAGATATTCCTTTTAAGTTTTCTTCTAAAGTTACGTAGAATTCATCTTGTTGGTGCTATGCGTGATGGACTATTCCCTCTCATCTACTGATCACCCGCTGAATATCTGCTTATTGCAAGATCGATGGCTATCCTACCTCTGTTTGTAAATTTACGCCATTCTTTACCCCCTGCAATATGTTCCCTACCCAGACCTTCGACTCCATTTCCCAATGATTCCTTACTCTGATAGTCCCACCTACATCTTACATTAACGCACCCGCCCCATTTAGGAGTCTGGCCTCTTGATCGTTCTTGATTGAATATCCTACATGAAGTAAACCTGAAAATAAGCGAGAGATCCCTCTCTGAATGCGTAGGGCTACGGGCGCAGTCTAAAGTGGTTCTGTTGTTGCCTGGGAGAGAACCATTTTCCACCCAACCTATGGGCTCAATCCCAGTGCTAACACACCCCAAGAGAAGAATCCTCACCAAAGGAAACCTGCATGGGTACGAGAGGCTATCCAAGGTGCAGAAAGATATGGGGCTCCAGAAGAAATGAACAGAGAGAGGAAGAAGACTAGGTCCTACTTTGATTATGTAGCCCTATTATGTGATATCATTGAAAAATAACCTTCCAACTATGAAGAAGTGACAGAGAAGAAAGAATGGAAGGATGTTATGATCAAGGAGTACAAGTCGATCATGAAGAATAATGTCTAGGATGTTGTCCCAAGACCACAGGGGAAGTCTATTGTGACTTCCAAGTGGATATATAAGATCAAGCATGCTATAGATGGCAGCATAGAGAAATATAAAGCAAGATTTGTGGCTTGTGGCTTCTCCTAGAAAGAAGGTATAGATTATGAAGAAACTTTTGCACATGCAGCCAAATACACTTCTATCAGATCAGTACTTGCCCTGGCTACAGTGATGAAATGGAAGATACACCAAATGGATGTCAAGATTGATTTCTTGAATGGTATAGTGTAAGAGGAAGTGTATGTGGAGCAGCCACTCGGTTTTGAGACACATGATAAAGAAAATCATGTGTGTAAGTTGAAGAAAGCCCTGTACGGTTTGAAACAAAAATGCAGGACATGGTACGGCAGAATTGATAGCTTCCTATCTAGTTTGGGCTTTACCAAGAGTAAAGCGGATTCCAATATTTATTACAAGGTTGAAGAAGGGAACCCAGTGATACTCCTACTATATTTAGATGACCTATTTTTAACAGGTGAGGATGGGTTGATTTCTGATACGAATAGGAAGCTTGTTGTTGAGTTTGAGATGAAGGACTTGGGTATGATGCACTACTTTCTAGGCATGGAGGTGTGGCAAAATGTAGATGGAATCTCCCTGGGGCAAGGGAAGTATGCAGTAGATATCCTGAAGAGGTTCGGGATGATGGACTACAAGGCCATGACCACACCTATGGCATCGAACCTGAAGCTATTGATTGATGCTTCATCAGAGTTAGTTGATGCTACAATGTATCGTCAGATGATTGGGTCCTTGATGTACCTAACGAACACGGGACTAGATATTTGCTTTGCTGTGAACACATTGAGACATGTCCACCTGATGGTTGAAAATCATGTAGTGAGGTACTTGAAGGGTACAGTTGAGTATGGGCTCAAGTATGATATGAATTAGAAGATTAACCTGGAAGGTTATATGGATTTGGATTAGGCAGGCAGTGCCATTGATAGGAACAGAACTTCAGGATGCTGCTTCAGTATGGGATCAGGTGTGATCTCTTGGTTTAGCAGGAAACAATCCTATGTGGCACTGAGTACAACCGAAGCAGAGTATGTCGCAGCTTGTTCATCTAGTTGTGAAGTAGTATGCCTGAGGAAGCTATTGTCTGATTTGTTTGATCTCCAGTTGGATGCTACTTGTATATATTGCGACAACCATAGTTGTGTGAATTTGTCGAAGAACTCAGTGTTCCATGACAAATCAAAGCATATCGAGATAAAATACCACTATATCTGGGATATGGTGCAGAGGGGAGTAGTGAAACTCCAGTATGTTGCGACGAACGAGCAAATAGCTGATGTGTTGACTAAGCCATTAGCCAGAGTGAAGTTTGAGTACACCATGGAGAAGCTTGGTGTTCATCAGATCAAGATTCCTTCCAAGGGGAAGTGATGAGTCTGTGGGCCTTTTTGACATGGTGGTAGGCGAGGCCTCCCATGGTCAGATGTAAGTGTTGTGCCTTTCTGACATGGTGGTAGGATTGGCTCCTCCCATGGTCAGATGTAAGTGCTTAGTACTACATCCAGTATGAAAAAGGATTGGCTCTGTAGGGGAAATCCTTGCGAGAGGCAAGGTACTGCATCTAGTATGAAAAAGGACTTTCTCTGTAGGGGAAATCCTTGTAAGAGGCAAGGTACTGCATCTAGTATGAAAAAGGATTGGCTCTGTAGGGGAAATCCTTGTGAGAGGCAAGGTGTTGCATCTAGTATGAAAAAGGACTGGCTCTGTAGGGGAAATCCTTGCGAGAGGCAAGGTGCTGCATCTAGTATGAAAAAGGACTGGTTCTATAGGGGAAGTCCTTGCAAGGAAAGGGAGTACATATGGCATGTAAAAGGGTTGGCTCTGTTGATGAAGAACTACATGGAGGCTAGTCCTACAACCAGCATGAAAAAGGGTTGGCTCTGTAGAACTTCCTATGACGAGAAAAATTGAGAGATAGCACCAGTTGATCGAGATGACAGAAGCAGTAATGATGATGATGATCCAGTGATGATCCAGCTTTGATGATGATCCATCTTTGATGATGATCTAGTGATGATCCAGAATTGACATTGATTTAGTGATGATCCAAACTTGGTGATGATCCATACTTGATGTTGATCCAGAGAAGAAGACCTGTGTTGATGAATTATGTCAAGAGAATGCCTTCCTAGTTAAGAGGGAGTATTGATGTATTTGTAACTTCGGAATGTATTCACTTGTATATATTGTATTTCATTTATCCTCGATGCTCCTATCAGTAGAATCACTTGTATTTCCTTGTACCCCATGTTCCTATCGGGAGAATTACTAAAATTCATGAGGTAGTCCCCTCCGTTGTAAGTCGGGTCATTAGTACCCTAGTTGTGGTTACTCGAGCCTACATAACTGAGTTAGGATTACTCGAGCCTACGTAACTGAGTCAAATATTAATGGAACGAAAGAATATAAATAGAGAGTGAGCCTCTCTATTTGAGACACACACTCACCCAGCTATAGCACATAGGTGAGAGAGAAGAATCTGGGATAAGAGAAAGAACAATTGTTGGAGATCATCTTACTGTCTTTGGGTTTTACTACTGCCATTGGTGCTTATTCTATCTCTGAGGAAGTTGCGGGGTTTTCTCCTTTATGGTTTCCCCGAGGAAAATATTTGTGTCTATTGTCTCTTGTGATTGATTGTTGTGCATGTTATCCTCTCAGATAAGATCCTAATATAATACTGTCTAATTGATAAAAATATAACACAAAATCCTAAATCCCCTAAAGCCCCACTAGGTTTGGAGATAGGATCCACACCCTTTGAAAAAGGGATTGAAACTCATATTACTCCAAATGTGACACATTTAGTTTAAAAACAAAAGTCATAGGGGCATCCATAGTCGTGCTTATAGAGATCATTGACTAGATCATTAGATTATCGAAGCAAGTGACATCCAATAAGAAATACACATGATGAAATTTTCTTGATAACGAAACTTCCTCTATGGGCCCACAGAATCTATCCATCCAAGCTTATACGCAGTCTGTATCTTGTCTATAATTTGTCCAAGTGAACCACCCACCATAAGCCATCCCCTTTTACTTCTAGTTGGGGTTAAACATCTATATTGCATACTTGCACTTGCACCAAGCTTTTGTTTCCAAACCATTGATCACTAGACCCATACCACCACATGTATGTCCATCCCACTTTACCATGTTAAAGTCACTACTCATTATCTACTCTGCTACTAGTAAGGAAGAGGCCATCCAATCCCATAGTCGACCCCTATCAGAGCTGGAATTCAAGGCATTGAGAACACAAAGTTCAATCACTCGGTCCTGAGTCAAGAGGGTGAGCCTCCAATCCTAAGGTGGCTACCAAACCTGCAAGGAAGGTGAAAGAACAATCATTTCCGTCCACTTCCCTGACAATTATCTGAAGCACAAAAGGGTCCATTCCAGCAATAGCTCATCCTATTTCTATAATATCGCCAATTTTGACTTGGAATGTATTTAATCAAAATTATGTTATTGATGTAAATATGCTAGTATGGATTCCTAGTGAGAAGATCAAGGCCAAGGCCCAACTAGTGAATGGTTAGGCATGCATGATGTATATATTTTTATATGGACCTTATGGTTAGATTATCATGCCAATTCCAAATATATGTAAATATTATGTTGGAAAATAATAAAATGGTTCAAGATGGTTTTGTAAAAAGCACTAAAGGGGTTATGATTCCACCAAAGTCGAAAAGGAAATGGGTCCTATGGAAAACAAAATTCTTTGCTTCCAAGTGTCAACCATAGAACTCATCTGAATTATGCCATGTGTTTTAAATGAGCTAATTACTTCATCTTGACTATTAAACCCACTCATTGAATGTATGTGTGAGGCTGGTGGGAAAAGTCACTTCATGCAATTATTGAGGCATGGGGTTGTGACAATTGTGCCAGCTTCCAAGAGTCATTTATTCTATGGTTAGAAGCTATCTCATTTGTCTTTTCACCGTTACTCCATATCCTTGGATAGATCACTCTTTGGACCATTCTATCAATCATATCTCTACACTACCCAGAGTTTCCTATTGTTGTTCATGACCATTACCAGATTGTGTTTAACCCATAAATTTGAATTTAGAGACATAGTTGTAGATTGGAAGGAAAAATAGATGGATGTAGGTGAGCATAAAGGTTGGGTAAGCTAATAACCTTTACCCATTGAGTTCTACTACTTTTGTATGCTTGAGAATCCATGAATTAATGTTATAGGATGTTCTCCAATAACATACGGTAAGTTGGACTCTTACTGAACAAATTAGTAAGCACTGCAAGGATTGGATTTACCGAGGGAAATATAGATTACTGAAGGGAAATGACTTCCTTGTGTTGTGTGGGGAAATTGGAAGAAGTGCCATGGTTGTTATGGCTTAGTGAGATCCCTGGAGAACTCTAGATGAGCTTTTGGTTAAGCATAGAGAGAAAAATGGGTTGTGGGTTGAGAGAGAGAAGCATGTATGTATTTTATTTTCCCTAGTGACCTCATAGCTCGGCTTGGGGGTGGCCTCTTAGCAAAAATAGTATATGTTGGACAGAGTACCTATGGTTAGGTGGAAAATCACTCTTACACAGCCAGCTGCTTGGATATTCTTTGTTTAAAGATAAGTATTATTTTGGATTTGAATATGCAATGTTTATTTAATGCATATAATGATTATGTTTGTAAATGTATGTGTTGGGTGTGTGTCGATGTATTTTATTCATGGTGTGTATTTTTGTTATCCACCTACACATGTATTTATCAATAATATGAATTTGTAATATGGATATGAAGCGAAATTTAGAAGCCCAAATTTAGCTAATGTCCCCCTCTATTCACCGAATTGATAGAAAGGGTTGTTACAATTTCATAGCTTGAACCTCGTTGACTTGACCTCCTATAAGAAGACCACATTCGATTGGAAGCATTGTAAAACACTTCACAAACACTGCTTGTAATTGTGAATCGCCACTCCCTCTCACATACCAAGACATTAAGAATAACTTCATTCCACCAAGAGATGTTGTCCAATACTTCTATAACAGTTGGCCATCTCAAAGCCCTTAGGTTGGACTCATAGAATTGTAAATATTAGGTTTTAGATTTTAATATTACATAATATTATTGTATTAGGATATTCATGAATGTTTAATCCATTTTTGTAATAAAATCAACAAAATTTCCCATCCAAAATTGCAATTTATTAAGTTGTCCATAATTAAATATAAAAAGATTGACATCATTGTAGTTTATAGTTTGATATATTATATAAATTATGATATTGTAAACATTTGAGTTTCCTATAAATTCAAGTACATATACAATTGAGTTTAGGCTATATGTTCCAAACATAATGTTTCTCTTTTTAAATATGCCAAACTAGTCCTAGATCCCTCGATTTGGCAACATCTTTTGAAAAATGTTTAGATCCCTCCATTTTTGGGTTCTTTAAAAAAATATTACTTATATTCCCCATAACCTAGTGTCTCCATGCTCCATATTCCCCATGGACATGGAGATCTACTTGCCTCATATTTCTCCATCCTTAAGTATTTCCATCTTTGGGTTGTTCTTGGAAATTTTATACAACCCTCACAATTTTCTATAGTGTTTAGGTCAAGCTCACAATTTTCCCATAGTGTTGAGTTTGCTTTATAACCCTAAAAATATATATGTTGATTGGTACCTCCAAGAAATTTGTTCAACGCCATTTCTATACTCCCCATGCACATAACAAACTACTTGTTCCAAAGCACTAGATCTACTATATGCTTAACTTCATCTCTATCTTTAGGTTGTTCTTGGAAACTTTTTGTAACCCAACACATTGTGGAACCTTGGTATTGTCATTGATGTCAAATGTTGACAATGGACACATGAAAGAAAGAACATTGGATGAATAAAGAATGCATGAATATTAAACAAGAAGAATGCATAAGGAAAATAATCTTAATATATATGTCCACTCTTGCATAAACAGGATAAATGAAGTTAGCGCAAACATAACAAGAATATTTTGTGCCAATTTGAATAAATACATAAGTGCATCCAGCATGAAGAGGTACTTAAGGAATATACACAAATTCTAAGTGCACCCAGTCATGGTTCTTCAAGGTAAATGTCAAAAGAATTGGTTGGACAAAGGTTCGAGAGTGCACAAGATGCATGAGAATAAGATGTGGTTAGAGAAGTATGCTAGTTTTGGAAGTGCGCAAGACCTACAAGCAATGATACTTCAATGGTACAAAACCACATATGAATTAATTTCAATGTGCGCAAATCCCACTAATACATGGGACATGTATATACACAAGCTTGCATAAAAGCACAAACACATATGTGCAAATACCACCAAGGTTTTGAACTGGAGTATGAAAAACTCCATGTGTTAAATCATGAGAAGATAGACACCAACAAGAGACAAAATGAAGTGGTTAGCTTAACCAGGAAGTAAGGAAGTACTGGCATCATCAATTCCAAGGAACCCCAGTGTGTACTCTTTAAGCAAGAGTAGTATAAATAGAAACGAAATAATTGTGACAAAGTAAGATTGAAGGTGAATTCAATATGATTTTTTGAGTAAGAAAGCTTTGTCTTTTTTGGATTAATCACTTGAACCAAAAAGAAGACAAACAACAAATATCTGAATGCACAAAAGTATTGAGGAGGATCAACAGAATTTGTGTAGATAAGAAGAGTTCTTAGCATTGAGATATGCGACGGAAGAAATAAGGAAACAAAATAGTATGAATCATAGAACTCAAAAACTTGAAAAGCATAAAAAGGGTATTTCAAATATATTATGAAGCTTTGTTGCAAAAGACGCGGATGAGAGAAAATCACAGATAACAGCAGAAGACACAAATCAGAGAAGATTGTTAAACATGTATTATCATTGATGTCAAAATATTGATTGATTGTCAAAGGATCGAATGATTTGGCAAAGGATTGATTGTTGAATATGTTGTGATGGATGTCAAAGAATATCTAAGGAGATTGATGACAAAGGAATTTGTTCAACATGTTGTAATTGATAAATACTTCCTCAAAGAAGCCAACTTGAAGAAATGCATATGGAAGAATGTGGAAGTCCATAAAGGGAAAATATCCCACCATGACATTGGTCACAAGTGCGCAAATAACAATCCATAGGAAGATGGCAGACATGTGAAAATATCCATTTTATGGGACTTATGAATGAAGAACCTAAAATACAAACTTGTGTGTAAAATTCCTACAAAGAAAATGGTGTGTGTCACAAAGACTTGTAAGGAAGAACATCAAATATGAACTTATGTGAAAAAGTCCCACAAGGAAGTTCGCATAAGTGTGTCAAATATCTCATAAGATAAATTGTGATAAGCGACACTCCGACGCAAATCTTAACTTGAAGAAAACACAGATAAGTGGGGTATTATCCAAGGATAAGGAACTTCAACAAGTGGACACATATCTTGAGTTGAAAAGAGTATAAATAATCAAGATATGGATGTGTTGATCTAAGGTTGTAAGCATGAATACTTGAAGACATTTTGATTTGAACAAGCTTCATTTTTGGGGTATCAATGGCTCGTTGATCGCATAAATAATTTTATGCAACAGACTCCAAAGTGCGCAAATCAGTGGATGATATACAATAAAATATGTATTTTATAAGGATACATGTATTAAGGATGTATGGGGTTCTTACTCAATGAAAATGTAGCTCATGGAGCTCCAGAAGTGACTGAGCTTTGAACAATGTTTAGTAGAGAGACACAAATCACAGTCTTTATCACACATCGAAGTTTTGGAAAATGACTATCCAGATGCGGATATTTAGACACAGTTTAGAGGTTGTAGATTTACAGTCAAGTAACTTGTAGTTTTGTTATACATTCTTATTTTCATACTAGGGAGGTCGGACAGGGCAGGGAACAGGGAATCGAAACTTCCTTCCAGTTGCAGCCAGTAAAACAAATTTAGGGTGTTTTAGCAACCTTTCTATTAGAGAAGATAAAACCTAGGGGTTGGAGCCTCCTTCCAGTTGAAGTTGGAGAATATAATTCAAAATTTGGTGCTTCCATAGTCAGATATTGCAGTTATCCACAGGTTGGTGCCTTTTTTCTACAAGTCGTATTTTTCATAATTAAACGGACATCTTTTCAGGTCGGTTCCTGATGTTTGTGAGTCAGTTCTCACACAAATCAAAGGAGTTTCATTAATATTTCATATTATTAGATAGATATCATCAGTGTTTAATCCAAATTCACAACAGTAGCATATCCATAATCACTGAAAGAAACACAATCACAAGATAGACACAGTATTTATCCTGGGAAACCCTCAAGGGGAATAAAACCCATAAAAACTTCATCTATATAAGATGTATAATATAAAACCCCAAAACATGTATTCTCCTCCTTGATGGTCTCTCTCTCTCTCTCTCTCTCTCTCTCTCTCTCTCTCTCTCTCTCTCTCTCTCNGTGTTCTAATGAGGAACACAAATCCTCTATTTATACACTATAAGTCACTTGAATTTTACCCTAACAACTCGGCCCCACTAAACTGACTGGGCCGACTTCACCTAGGAAGACTGAAAACGATATTTATATTTTTCATTGGGGTACTATTAACCCGACTTACAATGGAGTCTTTACCTCATGACTCTATGATGACCAATTACAATAATAACATCTCAGCAGAGCAATAATAACATCTCCTTTGGGGTATATTAGTAAAATACATTTAGAATATCCTTTGAAGTTACAATATTTCAACACTCCCCCTTAAGGAGAAGGGTATTCTACTGACAACATCATCATCAACTATAGGAGTAACTAGAGAGAGCATATTCAACAGTATCAAGGTAATACATCTATACATCATACGAAGTTTTCAACAATCATCAATGATTGGAATAGTTACTTTTCAATGTCTTCATCTTCTTCAGCACACGATCACTTGATCATTTTGAAACAACACTTCGATATTTCGATCCTTCGTAGCAACACTTCGATCTTCTTGATCCTTTATAGCAGTGCTTCAATATTCTCGATCCTTTGTAGAATTACTTCGATCTTCTTCATCCTTTGTAGTAGCACTTCAATCTTCTTGATCCTTTGTGGCAACACTTCGATCTTCTTGATCCTTTGCAGCAACACTTCGATCTTCTCAATCCTTTGCAGTAGCACTTCAATATTCTTGATCTTGTACATCATCACTTCAATTTTCTCTATCCTTTGTAGCAACACTTCGATCTTCTTGATCCTTTTCAGCAACACTTCGATATTCTTGATTCTTTGTATCTGCACTTCGACCTTTTTTATCCTTTGTCGCCACACTACCTGCAGTGCACATGATCTATTTGTGGGATGATCAATTCCTATCACTTTAGGACATAGGTCCAAGGACGATGCAATCCTCCATCAACATACTCCCCATTAACGAGGAGGGTCCATAGTATTGACCAGTTGATTCGTCCGCAAATGAATGCATGACCATATTGTCCGCAAGGACTCATCGTAGACCATCCTCATCCTTTTAGAGCTAGTACCACTCAAAGTCAGTGTTATACTACATAATATACATGTACATGTAGGAATACTCTCCATGCAAAAGTATCGTTTGCAACTTGCAGATCTCGACCGCAACTAGATGCAAGTCCTTTCGTCCGTAAGGACTCATCGTAGGATATCCTCAGCGTGAAAGCCAACACCACTCCATGCAAGTGTTATGCTACGAGGTTCATAAGGACTCATCATAGGACATACTCAACATTAAATCTAGAACCATTCGTAATCAAATGTTAGACTACAAAATTCACATATAAATGTAGGTACACTCTCCATGTGAGAGTAACGTCTGCAAGGTAGATCTCGACTGCACCTAAATGTAGGCCCTATTGTCCATAAGGACTCATCATAGAGCATCCTTAGATTCAAATATAGGACCACTCCTAAGTGAGTGCTATTCTGAGGCATCCAAAAATTATTATGGGTACACTCTCCATGCGAGAATAACGTTTGTAGGGCCATCGTTATCTAGTAAGGTCCACTCTCAGGAACAGAGTGTTATTTCCTGCAATACCATCCTCAAGAGAGGATACTATAATCCATAAGTGAATGTCATACCTTGTCAGCATCTTCAGGCCCACTTGACCTCTTTAATACTAGAGATTCACTGTCATTCCATAATCAATGGCAGTCTTATCATCACTCCCCCTTTCTAGGGAGGATCCATATCATCAACTTGTTCCCCCTTTGTCCAAGGAGGGTTCATATCTTCGATTTTTTCTTCCTTTCCGAGGAGAGTCCATATATTTGACTTGTTCCTCCTTTTCGAAGAGATTCCATATCTTCATCGTTCCTTCTTGCAAGGAAATTTTTTGTTATCATCATTGTTCCTCCTTGCGAGGAAAGTATTTTCTGACTACACCAAGATTTTCATGAAAAAATTCAAAATTTACTCGATATAGAGGCTTGGTCAGCACATCAACAAATTTCTCATCGGTACGCACATACTACAGCTTTACAGCTCCCTTTTGTACCATATCCCTTATACAAAAGTATTAGATTTCTATCTGCTTTGATTTATCATGGAACAAGGGATTCTCTGTCATGTTTATACAACTCTAGTTGTCACAAAGAATCATTGTGGTATCCAAGTCCATGTCAAATAGACCTGACATCAGTTTCCAAAGCCATATCACTTCACAACTAGAGGAGCAATATGTTATGCACTCTGCTTCAGTTGTGCTGAAAGCAACACTGGGTTGTTTCTTGCTACACCATGATATCATGGTGGATCCCATACAATAACATCCACCTGAGGTGCTCTTTCTGTCTACGGCACTTCCTAACCAATTTTAATTAGTATATACATACAATCTATAGTCATGATATCTAACATAGTATAGTCCAAAGTCTATTGTACATTTTAGGTACCTCATCACATGCTTTGCAGCTATCAGGTGAATCAGTCTAGGTTTAGCTAGATACCGACTTAAGGTTTTCATAGCAAAGCATATATATGGCCTTGTATTCATCGGATACATCAATGACCCAATAACTTGTCTATACTGAGTCATATCCACTAACATTGATGATTCATCAAATAACAGCTTCAGGTTGGTGTCCATGGGTGTGGCCATGGATTTACAATCCAACATATCAAATATTTTCAATATTTCTACTACATACTTTCCATGTTCAAAAATATTCCTTATGGGATCTGCCACATTTCCAGCTCGAGAAAATAATGCATCAATCCAATATCTTTCATATTGAATTCTTCGGCTAGCTTCTTCTTTCTTTTTGTGATTTGTTTCCCATTTCCAGTCAGAAATAGATCATCTACATACAGTAATAGTATGGCAGGTTCATCATCCATAATCTTCATGTAAAGGTTAGGATTAGATTTACTTTTTGTAAATCCCAAGATTGTCAATAAGCTATATATTCTACCATACCAATCTCTAGGAGCTTGCTTTAGTCCATACATATCCTTTTTCAACTTACATACATGAGTCACTCTTTATTCGACTTCAAATCCTTGTGGTTGTTTGATGTAAACCTCTTCCTCAATCATACCATTCAGGAAGGATGTCTTTACATCCATCTAGTGTGCATCCCACTTCATCATGGAAGCAAGTGCCATGATGGTTCTAATGGAAGTGTACCTTGATACTGGAGCAAATGTCTCTTCATAATCAATCCCCTCTTTCTGATAGAATCCTCTGGCCACAAATATTGCCTCATACCTTTCAATACTTCCATCAGCAACATGTTTTATCTTGTAGATCCATTTTGAAGATGCCACACTCTTGTTTTCTAGTTTGGGTACTATATCCCAAACATCATTCTTCATTATTGACTGGTATTCTTTCGTCATTGCTTCCGCCCACTCTTTCTTCTGGATGTCTTCCTCGTAGTTGGTGGGTTCTTGATCTACAAGGTCACACATCAAAGCTACATAACTGGAGAATGAATTTTATATTTTGTGTGTTCTTATGGATCCTTTTGGAGCTCTTGTATGATTTTTCTTACCCAGGCAGGTTTTCTCTTTCAAGATATATCCATAGTAGGGGGTTCCTAAGGTTCTAGTGTATCATGATCTTCAGATGCTACTATTTCAGGAGAGGGTTTAACTTCTAACTTTATGGGAGGTACATCCTCTTCGTGTACTTATTCAAGCTGAAAACTTCTAGATTTCTTAAGAGTTGTCTCTTAATAAAATGTTACATCCCTACTAATCGCTATATGATGGAATCCTGAAATGTATATCCCGAAGGATTTAGAGACTTCATAGTATTCAACAAATATTCCCTTGTTTCCATAAGGATCCAACTTGGTTTTCTTCTCTTTCAGAATATGAACATATACTGGACATCCAAATATCTTGGGATGGCTCAGTTCAGGTTTCTTTCCTATATACATTTCTTCAGGAGTCTTGAATCCAAGAGAATTGTGAGATAATATATGTTTCGCATACACGGTTGTTCTTGTTGCTTCAACCCATAGGTGCATGGGGATGTCTTGGTCATGAATCATTGTTTTCATTCCTTCCATAATGGTTCTATTCGTTCTTTCTGCAACACCATTATGTTGAGTATTGTAGGGAGTGGTTAGTTCCCTCTTGATTCCATCCTCCTTGCAGAATGCTTCAAATTATTTTGAAGTATATTCTCCACTATTATCTGATCTCAATGTCTTGATTCTTCTTTCTGAATGGTTCTCTATCAAGGCCTTGAATTCCTTGAATTTCCTGAACCCTTCACTCTTCCTCTTCAAGAAATATATCAATGTATTTCTTGAATATTCATTAAAAAATGTGACATAATATTCATATCCACTTAAATATGTGGAGGGAATAGGACCACATACATCAGAATGAATTAATTCCAATGTACCTTTAGTCTTTGTTTCACTTTTCAGAAAGGGATTCTTGATGCTCTTTCCTCTTGTACATCCTTTGCAAGTTCCCTCATGATCAATCTTTAGAAATGGTAACCATGTTACCACCTTGCTCACATAGGGTATTTCTTTGTAGTTGATGTGAGAAAGCCTCCTATGCCATAGTTCACTTGAGCTAGTGGTCTCATGGACGAGGTTTGTCTCTAGATGTCCTTCGAGTTTGTCTAGTCCTCCTTCTTCTTCACCGATGACCACGACATCTTCAAGTGTCTTTCCTTTGGACCACATAAGTACTTTTCCATCTATAAAAGAACTTTATATCCTTTCTTATCTAGTTCTGAGATGGAAATTAGGTTCTTTTTCAAACCTGGAACATATAGTACTTCCTTCATCTTCATGGAAGTTCCAGAGTCAATCTTGTAGATTTATTCACCAATACCTTTGATGGGATATTCATATTAATCTCCTAATGATACTTTCTAAGCAGAGCTAGTTTCTTCAAGTCTTGACATAGTTTTCTTCTTCCCTGTCATGTGCTTTGAAGCACCACTATTGATAATCCATGTATCTTCTCCAAGTGTTACAGATGCAGAGAGTGCAAAGAATAATACATATTCTTCTGCATCTTCTTCTTTTGTTAGTATATTTCGAGGTCTTTCTTCTTCTTCCTCATCTTCAACTAGATGAGCATGATGTCTTTTTTTGTTGTTGTTCTTTAATGGACACTCTCTGGCAAGGTGTCATATCTTATGACAGTTATGGCATTGATACTTTGAGTAATATTTCTTCTGATTGTTTTCTCTTTTCTTTTGAAACTTCTTCTTTGAATATTTATGACTACCCTTCTTGAAGTTTGATTGTTTTCTTCCTTTAGTATGTATGGCTAGAGCATGATAAGCTTCTATAACTAGAGCTTCTCTGTTAGCTACTCTAGATTCTTCTTGAATGAAATCTTCCCATATAATGTCAAACTTTATACTTTATTTTCTAGCACACAAATTCTGTATGAATGAATCCCAAGGTCTAGTGAGACCATTGAGAGCAGTCATAACTATTTCATCCTCATCAAGGGTGTCTCCAATGGAACTTCTTTGTTCCCTGAACCGGGGTACCCTTGTGAAGTAATCTTGAATTGATTCTCCTTTTCTCATCTTTATGATCTCCAATTGAGATCTCAATTTCATATTTCTGTTAATGTTCCTTCCCTCATACATTCTGAAAAGTGAATCATACTTTTTCTTTGGTGTATTCTTGGATGACACTTGATGGATCAAGTGATATTTGATAGAATCGGCAACGATCCGCATTGCCTTGATTAGGTCTTCCTCATGCTTCTCCTTAACTTCATCTTATTTTGGTTCTACAAATTCATCCTTGATGTACTTCTCAAGACCATTCTCTTTAAGAATGAGACCAATCATATACTTCCATGCTAGGAATTTTTCTATATCTTCCAATTTGTCCTCAAGCTTAGTGTTTGGGGCCATCCTATCCAGGAGGTCACTAAAAAATGAAATTTCTCAAAATGAAAATATGACCTTACCAGGAGATGCGCTTGACTGAGGCAAGTTGGTTGGTCCACTTGATTTCTGTAGATCCCAAATCTTCACCCTTCGAATATTACTTGTGAGGTTCCAATTTATGTAGAATTTATGGTTCTGGTTTTCTGCAGTTTTATGGTTCAGGGCCAAACTAGGGTTTGGATTTCCCAGATATTCAACCACCCAGAAATTTCTATCCTGGGATCAATAGATGCACTCTAGGGAGGTGCAAATTTCTATGCAAGCAAATATTCAAAATTCTAAACTTTGCAGAAACTCTAATTTCTTCTAGAGGGAGAGGAGAGAGAGTTTCACCTTGTGAAAGATGTTCTATTTAGGCTACCTCTAATACCATGTTAATATTTCATATGCTTAGCTAGATATCATTAGTTTTTAATCCAAATTCATAATAGTAGCATATGCAGAATCACTGAAAGAAACAAAATCATAAGATAGACACAATATATATCTTGGGAAACCCTCAAGGCGAAGAAAACTAGTAAAACTTCCTCTATATAAGATGTATAAGATAAAACCCCAAAACATATATTCTCCTCCTTGTTGGTATCTCTGTCTCTCTCTCTCCTATGTGCTACACAAGTGAGTGATTCTGTGTTCTATTGAGGAACACAACTCCTCTATTTATACACTTTAAGTCACTTGACTTTTACCCTAACAATTTGGCCCTACTAAACTGATTGGGCCGACTTCACCTAGGAAGACTGAAAACAATATTATATATTATTCATTGGGATACTATTGACCTGAATTACAATGGAGGATTTACCTCATGACTCTATTATGACCAATTACAATAATAACATCCCAACGGAGAAATAATAACATCTCCCTTGGGGTACATCAGTAAAATACATTTAGAATATCCTTTGAAGTTACAATATTTCAACATGTTGCAGGTCGGTGCCTATAACCATCATATTGTACTATTGGATCAAGTTGATACCTGAAATGTGTGGGTGCTCATGTTTGGAGATTGCATTCTCCCACTGATGTAATAATTCATACATATCTATAGATATACAATTATTCTTAGATATTTGTGTGATGTTGTATTTATTATTGTTACTAGTGAAAAGTTTTATTAGCTGAAAATATGTCAAAGTGAAATTATGTGTGTGTGTGTGTGCATTATTACTTATTCACCCCCCCCCTCTTAGTAATAATATAAATCCAATAATTGGTGTCAGAGAAGGTGTCTTCAGGAACATATTAACATATGGAAGAAAGATCTAGCATAGAAATGACGAAACGTGAAATGCTTCCTATGACCATGAAGAATGCACTAGAAGACAGAGAACTAATCAGTGACTTGGAAGGTTTAGATAAATCTAGGAAGAGAAACAAGGTTTTGAATGAGAAACTTTCAAAGCATAGAGAACAATTTGAAGAAACAAGAAATATCAAATTGGAGATAATGGAGCAACTAACACACTAGGAAGAAAAGTATGGAAAAATGGAAGAAGAAATCGCTTTCCTAAAAGAATAACTACACAAGGAAAATGATCATATGAACCTTTAGCAAAAATATAGCAAGGACATAGGGGATTCAAAAGGAACTATGAAATACTATAGACAATTAGTTGAAAAGAAGGAAATAGACTATAGAAGCTATGTAAATGCACTCAAGAATTTCATGTCAAAAAGATACCAAAATTACGAAAGAAAGGTGTCCCCTCCTAATAATGTCAACTCTGCGCAGTTGGGAAGTTCTCAATTCACAAGGTACCATACATTTTTCATAGGAAACTTTTTTTTTGTTTTAGAAACTTTGGTCACAAAGCAGTAAACTGTAGAGCTTGTTTGAGGAACTATCCTAAAGAGAATAGATTCTTCTAAAGAAGAAATGAAGTTGGAATATAATTAGAAGCCTCAAAAGAAGATTTAAATCTCTTCAATCCTTTAAGTACAAATGTGAATGTCAAAAATGTGGAAATAAAGTACAGATGACCAAGGATTGCAAAAATAAATCTTCACTGATCGGGCCAACTAGAAATGGTCATAACTCAAGAAAATTCTGGCAAAAAAACTCAATCAATTAAGTCATGAAGGGTACAGGATGGCACTACATGCGTAGAGTAAGAAAGGTCAATCATATATTGACAGTGGGTGTTCCAAACATATGACAGGAGATAAAGGAAATTTCTTGAATTTCAAAGAAGAAAGAGGAGGAAAT
This sequence comes from Pseudotsuga menziesii, assembly GCA_001517045.1. Taxonomy (NCBI): domain Eukaryota; kingdom Viridiplantae; phylum Streptophyta; class Pinopsida; order Pinales; family Pinaceae; genus Pseudotsuga; species Pseudotsuga menziesii. The sequence continues at coordinate 265,082 of LPNX011151700.1, forward strand.
GTATATTTTAGAGACCATGGATCAACCACAATTATAGGTAAGGGCATGGTCAGTTTTGGAAAACGAAGAACTAAAGCAGACAATGTCTTGTTGGTTGAGAATATGAAGCATATTATCCTTAGTATGACCAAGGACATACTCTCACCTTTGATTCAAAGAACTGCAAAATAAAAGATAGAGACACAAACATCTTAGTGGCAACCACAACCATAACTTCAAACAATGTCTATATACTAGATGAAAAAGAAGAAAAATGATTCCTAGGGAAAACGTATGAAAGATGGTTTTGGAATGGGAAAATGGGACATATAAACTTCAACAATCTTGTCAATATTAGCAAAGAACAGGTCATGAGGGACATCCCAAGAATTACAAATCCCTTACAATTTGTCTGCAAACATTGTCAACATGGAAAACAAACAAGAGTAAGCATTAAGACAAAGGAATACACTACAACAAGACCACTCAAGTTGGTACATTCATATCTATGTGGACCTACTAGAAACAAATGGTTAAAAGGTGAGCGCTATTTTGTACCCCTCATAGATGAATGCACTCGAATGAAATAGGTTTTATTCCTCAAGAAAAAATCAGAAACATTTGAATGCTTTAAAATTCTTAAGTAAATTGTTGAAAACAAGACTGATCAAAGAATTAAATGCCTAAGATCAGACAATGGTGGAAAATACACATCGAATGAGTTTGAGGACTTTTGTGAACAACATGGAATCAAGAGACAATTCTCAACAGCCAGAACACTACAGGAAAATGGAGTAGTCGGAAAGAAAAAATAGAATTATGCAATAAATGCCAAAACCATGCTTAATGACTGCAAGATTTCTGACATCTTTTGCACGTAGGTTATTCATACTGCTTTTCAAATTTTGAACAAATCCCAAATCATAACAGGAAGAAACATGACTCCAAATGAACTAAGGAAAGGAAGACCAACTATTGTCAAACATTTCCAGATTTTTGGAAGCAAATGCTATATAAAAAAGAAACAACAATCTTGGAAATTTTATTCAAGATCTGATGAAGGAATTTTTCTAGGGTATGCTATTAGAAGTAAGGCATACAAATGTTATAATATAAGGTTAAATAAGATAGTTGAAAGTCCAAATGTAAGAATAGATGAAGAATTCAAGTACAAAAGGATAGATGATGATGATAAACCTATGCCTAAACAACTCACAGAAGCTATACAGAATGAATAAAGGACAACAAAACATCAAGACAATTTTCTTCAAGAAGGAACATAGGAAATAAGCCAACCTGATACAAGAAATACTTCCATATTCATTCAAAAGATTTAATTATAGGAGATAAAAATGTTGGTGTAGGAACTAGAAGAAGACTATTGAATGGTGGCACAGAACAAGTACATTTTTCACTGATGTCTCAAATAGAACCATTTTTTTTAATGAAACTAAAGATTATGTGCATTAGTTCAAGGACATGGAAGAAGAATTGACTCGGATTAATAAGAATCAAACTTGGGAACTTGTTCCAATACCCAAGAAAAAAATGCTATAGGCACAAATGGGTTTTTAGAAACAAACTGGATGAGAAAGGACAGGTTGTCAAGAACAAGGAAAGGTTAGTATGCAAAGGATATGCACAATTGAAGGAATATATTTTGAGGAAACCTTCACTCCAATAACTCGAATGGAAGAAATCATAATGTTTTTATCCTATGCCTGCTCCAAGAATATCACAGTGTAGGGATGGTAAATCGTCCTTCTTGAATGGAGAATTAGAAGAAGAAGTGTGCATAGAACAACCTAAAGGATTCTCTCTCTCGGACAATACGGACTATGTTTGCAAATTGAAAAAGGAATTATATGGACTAAAACAAGAACCAAGAGCTTGATATAATTTCGAGGTTAGATAAATATCTGGGACAATAAGGCTTCAAAAAGATCATGTAGACATTAATTTGTACATTAACATCAAAGGTGAAGACATGACTATAATCGAGGTATATGTAGATGACATTATTTTTGGAAGAAATGTTGATAGCCTTAGTCAAATGTTTTCTATGAACATGCAAAAAGAATTTGAAATGTCCTTGCTCAGATAATTGTCTTTCTTCCTAGGATTACAAATATCTCAACTAAAAACTGGCATATTCATCTCTCAAACTAAGTATATAAAGGAAATGTTGAAAATATTCAATATGGAGGAGTGTAAACCAGTATGTACTCCCATGATTACTAGATGCAAATTAAGGAATATGAAGCAAATGAAGTAGATAAAAAACTCTCTAGTTCAATAATTGGAATTTTTCTATATGTGATAGCCTCAAGACCTGATATAATGCAAAATCTAGATCTAGTTGCAAGATTTCAATATGCTCCCAAAGAAACACACGTTCAAGAGGTAAAAACAATTTTCAGATATCTGAAAGGGACCTTAACAGATACTGAATGTTAACAGATGTTCACGTTTTGTTGTATTTATTCGTACATGGCAATAAAGGAATACCGAATGCTAACAGATGTCCACTTGATATGAAAAGTGTTGGATTTTATTTGAATTATTTGATTGAAACATTTCTTGAGATGATCTTGCATTGGTAATTAAACTAGAAATCAGTGTATACTTCAGATCAACACTTCCTAAAGGGAACACATGTATGTTTATAGAGCTACCATTTTTCCAGGTTTTAGATTTTAACATAGGAACCCAAGCTTTATAAAAATATTGTAACGGATTTGTAGTTTTTCGGGGGTCGTTCAAAATAATACCTGAAATCCAAAGTAGAGTCATTTTTGGGTTCATAGAATTGTAAATGTTAGGTTTCTAGGTCAATATTGATGTATCGATAGGATTTTTTTAATAGTTCTTATATAAATATAAACTTTAAGTTACAATAAAAACATGGTTTGTATGGTCCCCTAGGGAGATAAATGGGTCTGAGGGACATATTATTAGTTCTTTAAGACTAATTAGATCATTTTACTTCAGCAAATTAGTTAAACAAATATTAAATTTCATTTTTCAAGATTTACTCACGGCAAAGTCCCTTTAATTACCAATAAATTAAAATAAATTCAATAACTATTCCAACGTCTGATCCAAGGGTTGGGAAGGATTACTAACACCTTTGAGAAACATCACATAAGCATTACAATCCAATTTACAAATAAAGTCTGTTATACCAAAATACTGTCCCCATCATGTGATAAGAACTTTGACATACCTACTTGCCCTGAATCCCAGCTCTTGGAGTGGAAACTCATGGTTATTATCAATCTTTCATAGAAATTCCCAGCACTGCGCTTCCTCTATTGTCCAGGAGCGGTACCTTATTCGCACCGCTATTCCTCTATTGTCTAGGACCGGTACCTTGTTCGCACCACCTATCCCCTGTTGCCCACAAGCGGTGCCACCGCTTATGGCCCTTTGTCCATAAGCGTTTCTTACCAGAACCGCTCTGTCATTTAAGGAGAAACACGGTACCCTGGGTAAAAAGGGAAAAAGAGAAGTTTCTCGAGGCTTCTAGATGATAAGCCTCGTGTCCTCCCTTATCCCTATTGTTATGGATCAGTTGAGCTCGAGATCCCTCATCCTAGGATCTTAGAGGCCACCTCACCCACCAATCTCTCAACCTACCCTATCCATTAAGCCTTATAAATATGAGCTCATAGCCATGGTTGAGGGGAGAACTCTGAAGGTATTGTTATGTTGTTGGATTGATTACTTGGCCCAAGACCGTTTGGGAGAGCATAGAGAGCTAGAGTCGGAGCTTTTGGGGATGAGAATGCTTGGTTTCATGGAGATGCATGTCAACACTAAGGCTTGGTTGTAAACTTCTTCATATTTCTATATTAATGCAAGTTGATTTCTATCCCACATACATTGTTGTTGTTTGATTTCACATGTATGTTGTTAGATTCTTTAGTCACTCACATAGATCGGTAGATTATATTCTGGTGGTTTCTATATGTTTGTGTGTTTAAGCTTATTGCAGGTACACAGGATAACGATCGAAGCATTACATTCCATGTATCTACGGCATCTAGGGAGAGTCTTCAACCTCTGTTCTCTATTTTTTCTGGATCTGAACCATTCAGACCAGTGGAACACCTTGCTGTCCGCAGGAGGTGAAATATTCCAGCTAACAAATCTAGCGACTCCGCTGGGGAATAGATGTATCAGTTGTTCTGGTCTTCCTCAGTCTGCAACTCTTGTCCGAATCCAAGCTCCTTCTTCAACTCTCTTCAATCAGATCTACTTTCTGACTTAGTCTATTTGGGTTTGAAACTTCCAGATCTGTTCAGATATGAGTCATTTCGATCTTTTATGCCCTATTTTCATGCTCAATCGAGCAGTATTCACCTTGATCTAGTCTTTTTCTGACCTAATCCATCGTTCTCTTTGTGTTTTGGTCATCTATAGGGAACCGCGCCTATGCTGTGTATGAAGAGCGGTGCCATTTCCTGAACAAAGTGAGCAGTACGCAGTGCCACCGCCTGTAACCCATTGGCGCGAAGTGGTGTTGTGTTAGAAACTCTCTGTCAACACCTGAGAAGCACGGTGCCAGGTAGGCATCATTCCAAAGCCCTTTTTCCTCATTTTTTTTGTAAACAATTGAGTTTTGTCGCTTTTAGTTCTGCTTATCAGACTTGTGTTACATAATCTGATGTTTTTGGCTTGATAATTTTATGGTTTAATATTGATTTGAGTGGAAATTCAAAAGCTTGATTAGGTCTTTTGATTGTTCATCCACTTCTATGCTTGTTGGTTGTGTTTGCGAAAGGATTTCTTGTTTTCTGAAAGCTTAGGGTATTAGTAAGATCTCTTTCATTTATGTTATATAGTCTAAAAGAAGAACACTATATTAACTTCTAGGTTTCATTTCTTATTTGCATAGTAAACTTATTTTTCCTTCCTCTAAAAAAGAAATTTTTTTGACTAAGACTAGGGTATCATCATTGAGCGTTGAACATTGGTTTTCTGATTGGCTTTACAAGATTTCAGGATCTTCATGTTCTTTCCTCTCTTATGCATTTAGAACTATCTCAATCAAAATAAAAAATGGTAGTTTTAAGTTAGATTTGCTTATGTTTTGAGAAATTGAAAAAATAGAATGCATTTGCATATAGGTGTGCTTCTTGTTTTTATTTTAGGAAAATAGATTCTTCCCCTTCTCATTGCTTTCAGAAAAGAGAAATCAATTTGGAAAAGTTATTGCTTGTCTTTGATTTGGTGTTCATGATTGTTCTTTGGAAATATTTTTGGTTTTGAAACAAAAGGAAACACTCTCTTCCCTCCCGTAAGTAGGCATACTGAATGATAAAGTGAATATTTTCACAAGCATATTGCATGGTTTTACTTTTCTGTCAAAACATCATGCATTCACCTAACCGTCCACTTTAAAATTAATGGTAGTTATAGGTTAAAATTTACGTAGCAATTGAGTGATAGGTTAGAGATGTGTTCGGACACCATTAAGTGTAGAAGCTGTCGTTATTTGTTAGCATTACATCCCGGGACTTGCGCGGTTCTTCCACGTACCGTAGGTATATCAAACGGCCTTTCACGTACCCTTGAGGTATATAGAAAGTTACTTCACGTACTCGATTGTATATCGGAAGGCCCCTTGTGTACGGTTATGCATTAGACAACACTATTACCGATTCAAGCTCCCATGTACCTTGAGTATGTTGGGAGACCCCACTAGGATACCTTATCTATCTGAGAAAAGCCCTTTGGCTGTCTTGTTTGGAGCCATACAACGAAAACAGCATTCGGGGAGATTACTACGCACGTACCCTCGAGGTATATCGCGAGTGGCACCTTCTTGACAATCCTCGTGAGAGACCTGACTTTTTGAACTCCTCCTATCATTTTAAGTGTGCTTGTTTTGACCTATAGCTTGTGTAGGGAAAAAAATTTGGTGTGTTTTCTAGATTTTCAGACCCTAGGTTAGATAGGAACTATACAAAATGGCTGAGTTAAGATAGTCTAGAAGAGTACGGGGCTTGCCACTCGATTTTATTCCTGGTTTAGGAGAAAATCCAATGGAAGCTATCGATCAAGGAGCTGCTACCACCTCCCAATTGGGAGATAATGTGGTTGCGGAAATTGGAGTACCATATTCTTCACACTCGCCTCCCTTGGTCCAATAACCTTCTCAGGGAAATACATCATTCCATTCTCCCACGGAAGGTCATGTTGATGATACAACCCATCCGTATTTTGGTCCTAATGCTCCATTTTGGGATACCTCTATAGGACAGGCCATTGCCTCATTTGGAACCCGTTTAAATTCTTCTGAATATGAAGAAGAATGTAGGCAATAGCGTGCTTCCATTCTCCATGCACAGGAGATTGATAAGCAAATAGATGAAATATTAGGACCAAAACCATCATGTTCCACATTTGTTCCTATGGGATATCATTCACTTGCCGATTATATGAGACACATAGAACCAATTATAGATCATCCAGTGACACCACACAACCCAGGTCAAATTACCACCCCTATCACCTCTCATGTTATGTCTATTCCTAATCCTCCCAAGTCTTCTGCACCTGGGGCCCAACCTTCAATTCCCGTTTTGTCAGTACCTTCTAATGTCGGGGGGAAACCCCCGGCACAACCTACGTTATCTAGCACTGGAATTGTACCTAGTCAAGGACAGATCTCTAACATAGAACCATCTATAGTTTTTGTCCCTCCCACCCATACTAATGTGGTGAATCTCCCATCATCTAGTTCAAGTCAGCCCTTGGGGGCACAACCTATAACCGTTTAGTCTTCTAGAGGTTGTGGTTATCAAATACCTGTAGGTAATCATCTACCCAATCCTACAAGAATGCCTTATGCTGAAATTCCATACTCTAGTAACACTTTTACGCCATGGGGGCAACCCAACTGGTCTTACATGCCAGCTATGGGGGGGATACCTATACATATTGCGGGAGGTGCCGAAGGACTGCCTTATGGAGGTCCTCCCCCTGGGGGACCTAATAGTCCTGGAGGATCTGGAAACTTTCCTCCTTATGGTCCTAATGGTCCTAGTGGTCCTGGGGGGCCTAGCGGCTTTCCGCCTTATGGCTCTAGAGGGTCTGGTGGCCCTCCACCTAGTAGTTCTGGAGGCTCTTGAGGTTTACCTCCTGGTGGCTCTGGAGGGTCTACTGGTCCGCCTCCTAGTGGTCCTCCTCCTAGAGGCCCTAGTGGTCCTAGTGGTCCTGATCCCGAAAATCAACCCCCTGCGGGGGATTTTCTGGTAGTTCTTCGTCACAGCAACCTATTTTTCAGTCAACTTATGGTCCTACTACTAATTATATGCCATATCAATATTGCCAGTATGTGCAACCCAATCAACAGTTACCTTTCCTAGCAACTTTGGACTTTCCTGATTTGTCCAAGTTGATTAATGACCCCATTCGACACAATCCGTCGTGGCCTCCCATTCCGGTAAAGTTACCATTGGATATCCTAAAATTTGATGGGAATCAGGAAGACGATCTTAAGAACCATGTTATGGCATTCCATTTGTGGTGTTCTTCAAATTCCCTCATGGATGATTCCATTCGGTTACGACTCTTTCGACGAACTTTGACCGGTACGGCCACGAAGTGGTACATTGAACTCCCACAACATTCGTTTGTGGATTTTGGCTCATTGGCAACCGTGTTTCTTACACACTTTCAGCTCCCTATTCGCTATGAAACGGGCACTAATCTTTTAACCTCTCTGCGACAAAACACCTCCACCCACATTTTCGATCATATTCATGAGTGGAGAAGGTGGAGAAGGCTTATTAAGGCCTCTATTTCGGATCAGTTACTAGCTGATTGGCTCACCAAATCCTTGTTGCCTCCTATTGCCCAAGATGTGGCTATGGGTGGTGCTATTACTGAAGAGCGGGCTATTAGTTAGGCTCAGTACCTAGACTTGGTCTATTCCTAGTTTAGAACTCTTTATGACCTAATTTCTCAAGCTCCTCGCCCCAACACTGATCCTACCAAGCCACCAGCAAAAGTACCCGTTGATGGGATTGTTGGTTCAATCCAGTCCCGGTTAGCAGGGAAACCTGCCAAGCAAACCCAAACTGCCACCCCTACTCCTTTGACTCCTAAGGTTTTCGTCGAGGTCAACTCTATTCAAAGTACTCAAACCTTGGGTAATAACAAAAAGAAAGGTAAAAATAGAACTAAAAAACCTGGAAACCAACAGGAGACTCCACGACCAACCAACAGTGACAACAAAAAAGGGAAAAGGAAGGCAAAATATCCATATCTGCTATGCGGTGGTGACCATTTTTCAAAGGAGTGTCCTCGTCAGGACAAAATCTCCCATTTTCTGAAGTCCAATCCTGCACCTGTAGTACTTACGAATCCTATTCCCTCGTACTGCATCCTTTTCCCTCTCAACAACAACTGATAGACCACATGTCTAACCAGGGTAACTCCAGTTCATCAAAGGAAATTCGTATGATGTCCTCAGATACCATCAATCTGCAAACTCAAAGTCAGAATTATGAAAAACCCGCAGAAAAGAAAGAAGATCATTATTCTTCAGGGAAAGCTCCCTCTGCTAGTTCTCCTAAATCCTCGTCTATTGTCCCCTTATCTATCGAGAAGCCTACTCTCGACATGATTTTGCGCCCACCTAAGAGTACTCTTCGAAAGGTTGTCTTTAATCCAAATGCCCGAGCTGCTCAATTTTATAATGTGGTTGAAGATCTCGCTCAAGCACCTTGTGTGATGTCTACCTTAGAGGTACTCCAAAATTTCCCTACACAGCGCAAGAACTTGTTGGCAGCATTAGGAGCTTTAGACCCAGATAACACTAACTTGATTCATTTCAATGTTGAGAACTATAAGCCTCGATTACCGCATAAACTTGATTTTCAGATCATTACTAAAGTAGTGGGAAAGAATGTCTTTCAAACCATACTGGACGAAGGAGCTTCAACCTTGGTTTTGTCTCTGACTTGTTGGAAGGCTCTAGGCTCTCCCGAGCTTGTCACATCACCTACTACCCTTAAATCCTTTGACGGATGGGGTTTCCAACCCCATGGTCTCATATCAGCCCTAGCGGTTGAGCTGGGGGGGAAAACCATGTCCATCCAAGTAGAAGTGGTAGATTCCCCTTTAGATTACAACCTCCTTCTAGGAAGGAATTGGTTCTATGCCATGACTATTGTTTCTTCAACAATATTCTGAACAGTCCAATTCCCACATCTAGGGAGAATTGTTAATATTGATCTGCTTGATTTCTATACGCCGGATGTTACTACCTCCACAGCTAATAACATCCCCATGTTAGGCCAGTCCCCTCCTCCTTACCAGTCGATTGGGGTAGGCATGTTGAAGGATTCATCCCTTATGGGGATTTTTCCATCCACTCCTCCTAGCACAGATACCGCGATAGTCCATATGATCGCCTCATTTGATTATGAGCCTAAGGACAAAAATGTTGTTGAGTCCACCTCGTTGAATCCACACGAAGCTATGTATGACACCATTCAAACCTTTTTCGATGATCACACTGATGACCTTCATCTAGTGGCTTCGGATCCTTACCATTTACCGTACTGGTTAGAACCTTCTCTTCCTGTTCTAGATTATCTCTCTGAGACTTTTCCTTTTGATGAGTCCATTATGGGGATCATGAATACGGATGAGCCCATTTGGGAGGATCACCATCATAGATCCATGTTCCTCCCCAACACCAATTCGGTTAGCCATGATTTTGCATCCTTGTTTCCTACTGATATTGTCAACGTTCCCCAAAGTCCTATATTGTTGCAAGATACAGATTCTGAAGGAAACCTTTGCAACATTACTCAGACGAACCCGATTGACATATCAGCCAAGCCTGATGTTATCGATCATGTTCATGTTGGGCAGAACTTCTCAGCAGATGAATCTGAAGCATATAAGGCACTTTTTAAGGAATTTCGTGATATTTTGCCTGGTCCTATGAAGAGATGTCGGGGATCAACCCATCCATTGTGGTCCATGAGATTAAAACCTATCCCATGGCTAAACCTATTAGGTAGAAACTTAGGCAAGTCCATCCTCGGAAGGCCGCAGCTATTAAAACCAAAATTGAGAAACTTCTCAAAGTTGGGTTTATTTATCCTGTACCCCTAACGGAATGGGTATCGAACATTGTCCCTATCAATAAAAAGCAGGGCACCATTAGAGTCTGCATCAACTTTAGGGATCTGAATAAAGCTTGTCCCAAGGACAACTTTCCTACTTTGCACATCGATCAGATTATCGACAACTGTGCTGGAAGTGTCATCTTTTCATTTATGGATGGCTTCTCTGGCTATAATCAAATTGAGATATTTCCCTCTGATCAGCATAAGACGGCATTCATTTTCCCATGGGGAACCTTTGCATAAAAGAAGTTACCTTTTGGCTTGAAAAATGCTGGAGCCATGTTCCAGTGCGCAATGTCCTATGCATTTCACGATATTAAACATATTGTTGAACCGTACCTTGACGACCTCCCTGCTCATTCACAACGACGGGAGGACCACCCTGGTCATCTTATAGACATATTCCTGAGATGTCGTCATTATAATATACAGCTCAATTCGGATAAATGTGTTTTTTGCGTTGAGACAGGACGTCTGCTAGGATTTGTGGTATCCAAAGATGGCATCCGGATCAATCCTTTGAAGATTGCCGCTATTTTAGATCTACCAAACCCAACTAATCTCCTTGAACTCCAAAGTTTGTAGGGGAAGGAAAACTTTCTCCACCATTTCGTATGCAATTTCACAGAGAAAACGCACGCTTATATGCGTCTCCTCAAGAAGAACACTCCATTCTTCTGGGATGACCAGGCCCAATGCGCCTTTGATAATCTTAAGCACGCTTTGACTCATTCACCCGTGATACACTCCCCAGATTATTCAAAGGACTTTCTGTTGTATATTGCTGCCTTTGCTACTACCATCGCCATGGTTTTAGTGCAGGAAAATCTCCACGGTCAGGAGCATGTGATTTATTACGCTAGTAAGAATCTTATGGATTCCGAAACCCGTTATTCACATGTGGAAAAGTTAGCTTTGGCCACAGTCATTGCTGTACAAAAGTTTTGTCACTAAATTCTGCTCCGCACTACCACCATATTGGCAGATCAGAACACGATGTATTACATCCTGACTCGTCAGGTACTCGGGGGCAAGTACTCCCGCTCGATCGTTATCCTTCAGGAGTTTGATCTAGAGTTTACCAAGGCCACATCAAAGAAATCCTTGGTCTTTGCAGAGCTTATGTCTGATCTTCTCTATGCTAAAATGGAATCTAATCCCAGTGATTCATTTCTGGATGAATTCATGTGTCTATTTAGCACTATTTATCCTTGGTATGGAGATTCGTTGATTTATCTCCAAACAAAACGATTTCAGCTGCATTTATCTCATGATGATCGCCGTCGTATCCTTCACCATGTGAAATACTATCTTATCTTGAATGATACCTTGTATAGACATGGGATCTACTCTATTCTCTGGCGATGCCTCACCCATGAGGAGGATGAACATGTGTTGAATGATTGCCACCCTAGAGCATGCAGTGGTCATTTATCTGGGATGGCTACAGCCCAGAAAATCCTTTGTGTTGGCTATTTCTGGCCTTCTGTCTTCAAATACTATCATGAGGCTGTTAATAAATGCCCACCTTGTCAACATTTTTATCCTAAAAAGCGCACCCATCCTGCTTCGCTACACCCCATCATTGTTGTTGACCCATTCACCAAATGGGGGATTGACTTCATGCATTGTTTGCCTACCTCAGCCGAGGGGCATGGTTACATCATCGTAGCCGTTGATTATTTCACAAAATGGGCTAAGTCCATGCCTACATATTCAAAATATGGTAAGACTACCGCTCTCTTCTTGTTCAATCATTTCATAGCTAGATTTGGAGTTCCGCAGTCCATCGTCACTAATCACGGATCTCATTTCCGTAATCAAATGATGGAGGAACTGAGTGCCAAGCTAGGTTTTCGCCATGAAAACTCTACACCGTATTATCCACAGGATAATGGTCAGGTAGAGGCCATTAACAAAGTTTTGAAAACTATGCTTCGTTGGATGGTTGGAGAGCATAAATCCAACTGGCAACATGTCCTTTTCTCCACTCTTTGGGCTTATCGGACTTCTATGAAAACAACTACTGGTTTCACGCCATTCCAGCTTGCCTATGGACTCGAAGTTGTCTTGCCAATCCAATGTCAGATTCCATCCTTACAACTTGAATTCGAACTTCTCCCAGACACTTCTGCAGAGGAAGAAATATTTTTGTACTTGATTAACCTTGACAAGACTTGGATAGTATCTTGTATATATGTATACTAATTGACTTTCAGTGTGCTTTTAGTATTTTCAAGATGGTTTTGAGTTTAGTGTCTACATCTGTTTATACCATGTTTTGGTCATGCAGATGGCTTTCTACGGCTTCGTTGATGGTGCTTGCCACCACACCTTGAATCTCGCCTCGGCTGCTTGGGTCCTCTATTCCCCAGCTGAAGATTTGGTCATTTCAAGAGCGGTTTGTATAGGTCCTGCTACTAATAACATTGTCGAGTATGAAGCAGTCATCAGTCTTCTAATTGAAGCTTCCTCCATGATGTTCATGATCTAGTAGCCTTAATGGACTCACAGCTCGTGGTTTTCCATTTAAACCATGCCTACACCATTAGGAACCCGGTGCTCCTCCGCCTCTTCCAGAGAGTACATTTGCTAGAAAGATCATTTGAAACCATCACCTATAGGCATATCCCAAGGGAATATAATGTAGTGGCCGACTCATTAGCTAATTACATCCTAGATTGGCATATTGCCCATTCATGACATCAAATCAAACATGGTACATTGTAAATAAACATTCAAAGACACATAAAACTCATAGAAAATGCATTTTCCATTTGAAACATATAAACACCGTGTAAAAGTCTGTGTATATATATATATACGAAAAAGTTTACAAAAATAGGTCCCGAGACCTAATCTGAAGCACGTAGGCTTTTAGGCAAAATCATCATACAAAATCCTGAAGCTGTCAGCTTTCAATACATATCTCATACACTAGTGGTGCTCATGATAGCACATCATTGCTCGAGCTACTCTACGTAGCAGCCTGATAAATCGACCCGGTACTCCCGCTGTGGATCTCTAATATCTCATCGGGAGGTCATCTATGTCAGCATCTGGGATATCCAAGGTCAACCTCTCTAGGTTTTCCTCCAGCTCCTTGGTGATTTCATCACCCCGTGGTACAAAGAGGGCTCCAGCTTGCCTATCCAATGGAGATGCTCCTCTAGGTCACGCTGCTCCCACATCTGCATGAGAATATACAGGTCTCGTCACTTAACATAAAATATATATAAAAACATTTTCATCCATTTTAGGGTTTTCTTGCTTCTCACTGATGTCACCCCACTGTCCGCCAGGTGGGAGTGGTAGGTCAGGATCTCCAGTGAAGTCTGTTCCTGAATAAGCTTAATCCTCAACCATGAGGATCTGATATCATAGCCATCTAAAGAACGGATCTCCGAACTTCACCCTTCCCCTACCCGCTCCTATGCGAGCCATGACCTGGACCCACCTCAACATACGGGAGTCCCGTGCTCTTAGACTCCGGAAGACCACCTGAGGTCTCATCTGTGGAACCCGCTCAAAGAAGACGCAGGATAAAATGGAACCAAATCCAAACTGCTTTAGCTCTCCCTGCCGACACTTAGTCAGCTGATCCTTGAAGATTGGAAGCATGGCTTCCGCCCAATTGAACACTGTGGGTGCCATGGCCACTATGGTGTACAACATGTGTGCCCTAGAATCCTGGTGCACACCTTAACTCTCGGCCACCTTCTGCATGGTAAATAGGGCGGTACGTAGGGCCCTATCCGTCACTACCTTGATGGGGATCTTCTTCCCCGATGTAATTGTCCCTGGTGCACAGTGACAATCTATAAGCTCTCGAGTGGTAATATCCCCTCCACAGGATCCTATCAGTGAGATGGGGGCACCCCGTCTTGAGAGACCTGTCAAGAAGTAGATGTCCTCTACTTCCACCGTAAGGATATGGGCCCCCACCTAGAAATAATACTGCTTTGGATACCACATCTGCAGTATGTGTTCCAGTAATTGCTCATGTGACACCATGCTTGGGGTCCGGAAGAACTTCAGGATCCCACAGTGCCGTAATGCATCAATACAACCCACATTTCTTTCAGCAGTAGCATCCTCATTGTCATGCGTTCTTTCTTTCCTTATCACCATGTTTTGAGTCACCTACACCTGCCAAAAACAATAATGATATGCATTAGAATCATCCTTAAATCATTAAAAATCAAAGGAATGAATTTATTTTGCTTATACTATCAGTTTAAGTTCTCCATGGTCGGCATCGCCTGTGTGCCATTGGAGACAGGTGGTGGCATCACCTGTCCACTGTGTTATTTGCGCGGTTCTCGGGTGGTACCGCCTATCCCGCAAGGGGTAGCCGCGGTGCCTGCTGTTAAGGTTTTAGGGCTTGCCATATGAGTCCAAAACCCCACCAAATCTCAAAATAAATGCTATGAAATGAAAGAGAAGGGTCTTAGCTATTACCTGTGACTAACGATGCTGAAAACAGACAATGGAAACTCCCGGTATCAGCTGCTGAAAATCTGGTGAAGAAAATGCTCCAAGTGCTCTCTGCCATAGGTAAATAGTGAAATGATTTGATTTTTTACTATTTACATGACTTATATAGGAATTTTTGGGTCTGACATACTATAGTTTTGATATAAAGTCATATTTTAGTCAAATTTTATCTGTCGTAATCCCCTAATGCTAGTTATAAATGCAGTTAACACTTGTTTCTGAGTCTATTGTAGGATAAGAGAACTATAGTAAGAAGCTTTGGAAAGTTTGTTTATGGCTTTTTCACACTTTCATAAAACGAAAAAGGTTGATGAATGTTTATTACGACACTTTGTCATGCTCGTTAAAATCCAGTATCAAAGGTCCAAGTCCATTTCAAGTTTCTTTCCAGGCTCGTAAAAATTAACATTGTGTAAAGAAGCATCTTGGAGTCCTCTTTTCACCTCTTTTTCAGGCTCCTTAAAAATGAAAAATTCGTCGAGTCTGTTTCCAATTCTTTCCAGGCTCGTAAAATATGACATTGTGTAAAGAAACCTCGTGGAGTTCTCTTTAAACCCTTTTCAGGCTCCCTAAATATGAAAAGATCGTCGAGCGATCTTGTCTTCTTCACGCTCGTTAAAATATTTGAAGAGTCGTCTGTCTGACGGTAGGTTATCTCTTTTTGGGTTCGGATAGGACTATTTATGAAAAAGGAACACTCTAGCCAATAATGACTGGAAGAGTTCTCTAAGGTATGATTTTACACTTTTTCGGGCCTTAGAGACTAAATCATACAAAAAAGGACCCCTTTGGAGTCTTCTTTCATATTCATTCAGACTGTCTATACATGAACGATACCGAGTTTTCTTTTAGTGGACTCGTTAAATTAAACATTGAGAGACTCGTTTTGGGAATGAACCCCTCCTCTCTAAGGTTCGTAAAACATATGAGTCTGGACTTGTCTTCTAAAAATCTATATCAAGTGTTTGTTACCCTCTTTGAACTCGTAAAACCGAAAAGAGGCACTCATCAACCATGATGGAGAAATGGGAAGGGAATCATTTTGTAAATAATGGTAGTTGTTTGTCATTACCTTTGAACATGGCACTTGTGTGCACATCATGTCAGTCAATTGGGTATTCAGCTGATCTCCGTGACGATCCACTTTCATGAGTCATGTCACTCCTTTGATTCTTTCAAAAGAATGCATTGTCCACTATCACATTGTGTGTCTGTCCTGTCTAGTCATGCTACCAAGTCATTTTGTCGTGCTGCCCGATGTTCAAAGGGGATTTGAAGAAGTTTTTCCTCTACAGTATACACAGTCTTTGAGTCAGTATCTTTGAGTCAGTCATATGGTTACTATATTCACATAATTCCATAACTATGTTCTGAGTTTCATGTTCTCGATGTGGGACTCATCATGGCCCTCCTTCGACAAGACTATTCCTATCGACATCAGCTCATCATCTGGGAAATAGTCTTAGAAACAATATTTAGTACCTTGAGATCTATATGCCTTGATGACAAATTATCTCGCTTTCGACATAGGTTCACATCATTGACCTTTGATCGATAGAATCGACTGGGTGTTCAACATCAGGACATCTATTCGCACTCAGTATATTGTACTAAGGTACCTTGGGAATCATTGACATCAATGGTGATCTCCCTCGCACTTGTTAACGGTTCACATCATTGGTCAGTAATCAAGTGGTTTCTACCATGTTCGACTTCAGATCATTGTAATCACATGGATAGAATCGTACTTTGTGGAAGACGAAATGAAGACCCTGGGTATTTGTTTAAAGCGCTCATTGCATTTTCCCAGGTTGTGATGGAGTTTTGTATATCTAGCATGGATCCACATTTGTGTGGTCGTGGCTATGCTCAAATTTGCATCTGTATGACATAGATCTACGTTGTATGTCTGGTAGCTATGTCCAAGTTTGAGTCCTCTATCACATGGATCTACATTGTATTCTAGTATCCATGCTTGTTTATTCCTCTCATGGATCTGCCTTGTATTGGTCTGCAGCCATGAGTTTGGTTACTTGTGTCTATGATTCAACATATTGATGTACTACAGATGCCTACTCGACAACATACTCTGACCGAGCCAACATTTTCATCTCATGGTGACGACTTGCTCTCTCAAAGCTCTCGTTTATCATATCCCTCTAAGACTCATGCTTTGGGGAGCATCCTGTTATACCAAAATCCTGTCACCATCATGTGATAAGAAATTTGACATACCTACTTACCCTGAATCCCAGCTCTTGGAGTGGAAACTCATGGTTATTATCAATATTTCATGGAAATTCCCAGCAACGCACTTCCTCTGTTGTCCAGGAGTGGTACCTTGTTCACACCGCCTATCCCATGTTTCCCACAAGCGGTGCCACTGCTTATGGCCCTTTTTCCATAAGTGTTTCTTACCAGAACCGCTCTGTCATTTAAGGAGAAACACGGTACCATGGGTAAAAAGGGAAAAAAAGAAGTTTCTCGAGGATTCTAGATGATAAGCCTTGTGTCCTCCCTTATCCCTACTATTGTGGGTCAGTTGAGCTTGATATTCCTCATCCTAGGATCTTAGAGGCCACCTCACCCACCAATCTCTCAACCTACCCTATCCATTAAGCCTTATAAATATGAGCTCATAGCCATGGTTGAGGGGAGAACTCTGAAGGTATTGTTATGCTATTGGATTGATTACTTGGCCCAAGACCGTTTGGGAGAGCATAGAGAGATAGAGTCGGAGCTTTTGGGGATGAGAATGCTTGGTTTCATGGAGATGCATGTCAACACTAAGGCTTGGTTGTGAACTTCTTCATATTTCTATATTAATGCAAGTTGATTTATGTCCCACATACATTGTTGTTGTTTGATTTCACATGTATGTTGTTAGATTTCTTAGTCACTCACATAGATTAGTAGATTATATTCTGTTGGTTTCGATATGTTTGCGTGTTGAAGCTTATTGCAGGTACACAGCATAACAATTGGAGCATTACATTCCAGGTATCTACGGCGTCTAGGGAGAGTCTTCAACCTCTGTCCTCTATTTGTTCTGGATCTGAACCATTCAGACCAATGGAACACCTTGCTTTCCGCAGGAGGTGAAATATTCCAGCTAACAAAGTCCTCTTCTAAATGCCATTTACTCTTAATCATGATTAACTAGTAATTAGTGTTCTGATTACGATACTTAACGACACTTAGCGCACAATTGATGACACTTAATATAATTTTATTTGTTTATCACTAAACCATTGTTTATCAAGTGCAATCGATAATTAACACTTAATAACATCTAAATCAGTCATAATTACCATTTTCCAATTAATTAAACATAGTAATTATGAAAATGATTCCACGTGAACTAGTTAACTAGTTTTTTAATACTAACAACTAGTCTTGCACAAATTCAACATGCAACCATGCCAATGAACCAAAAAGTGAAATTACATCCATTACAGACATATTTAATCATGCACATACAACAAAATAAAATACTTTTGCAGATCCGATCCGAGTAGATCATAAATGAAGAATATTTCAAGTTCAATTAGTACAACTAGTTAATAAACACTACCGAGAATTTAAACAAACCAATCATATCGAGTGTCGAGGCACATAAAGGTGAAGGTAAAAATATTGAAAATAGAATTATACGACACAATTAAATTACCAATAATGGATCATATGGTTGTACAATCATCTTTTACAAAAAATAGAGATTTTAATCCAAAAACTAGTTACCAATTTCCCCACAATGTACCTAGTTTCCAATTTAACATTCCAAATGAAAAATAAAGAGAAATATAACTATTTTAGCTCATGTAAATTGCATAAGGGGTAAATTACATTCCATTAAACAACTCACAAAACTAGTTAATTCTACTCATCTAAATTAACTAGTAATTATAGGAATCACTAGAATAATTGAATCTGCAGCTTATAAAATCATTCAAATGCAATTAAACTATAAATAGAATTTTTTTTATCAATCATAACATATTTATATATCATTTAAACATTTTTTCAAACCCTTCATATGTGAAGTCACAAATCCACTCAAAACATTTCCATTGAAGGAGCTAGAAAGTGGAAATTGATCTAGAATTTCGGTAGAAATTTCCCCGACAATACAAAGAAGATTTATCCTCCAATTATCACACAAATTTCAATATTATTTATCATACATAAGTATAAAATTAACACTCAAGCATTTTTACAAACACTTCATGTGCCAAGTCTCCAAACTATGCCAAACAGTCAGATCGAAGAACTAGTTTCTTAATAAAAGGTAGAAGCATCAAAGAGAAGTGTCGTAAACCATTTAGAGATTATTGTACCATAAAAATACACATTATATAATTAACATGTGCATAAATATAATTTATGTAGCAGAGGTACCAAATAATTACTTCCTCAAACAATTTGTGCACAAAATTCCAAAAACCAGTTTTCAATTCCTTCATAAAATTTACTTTCATAAATAAACTGAATTATGTGAGAAATTTCTTCCACAAATATACGTTTCATCAAACATTCCATGTGCATCCATAAATAAATCATATCAGATCCAGTTAAATTAAATATACATGAGATAAATCATTTATCTTATCAATGCACAACTGTCATCATTTGTACGATGTTCCACCCAACCTTTGGCACTAGAAATCCAAATCTCACTTTGACAAGCCACCCTTGATATGAGTCCATAGATCCACACCAGATGTGCACTCAATAATATCTCAAGTATCAATTTGAGAAGACAAAAATCTATTCCTCACCACATACTTCCTCTTCCACCCCACTACTAGGTGCAATGGTAATCTAGACCCCCTAGGCCATTAGGATATCGCCATTCACCATCATGATTTATGTGCAGGTCTAGGATAGATCCAAGTAATGAAACAGAGAAACTACACCATATTTTTTTGAGATTACCACAAACATCATACAAGATCACAGTGCTTCAAGCACAAAATTCATTCACATAGCATAGCATTCATGATTTCCCAAGATCGAAAGATTACCAAGATCTCACCATCAAATGTGTGAACAACCATAATCAACAACCATCTAAAAGAACCATGAAAAAAAACCAACCCCAAACCAAGGATGTCAAACATGGATTTATCGACCAAGTATGGTAATTATAACACAATGGGGTCAATCCAAACCAAGGTAATCCAACTTGAGTCAATCCAAGGGGGTTAATTCAACCACAAGAGGCTAACTCTAATCCAACCAAAGTAATTTAAATTTCAAGGAGAGTGACTCCAAGACACTCCACCAAACACAAATTCATGTGTGGACACATCATCCATGAAGAGGAATCAAAATTAGTGTGGTGAGGTTTCACACAAGCCAAGGAATCTTCCAAAAATAGAAAATGTGGGGTTACGCAAGGAGTTACATAATTATTTGCACAAATTTTGAGCTGTTAAGGCTAAAAATAGCTAGTGAGGGAACACTTGTGCAAATGGGAGTTACAAAACCAATTATAACCTCCACAAAGGAGTTACAAAACCACCAAAGGGGCTCAATCAACAAGTGGAACCCACCCAAACACCAAGGAGGCCCACTAAATCATGAATTAGGATCAATAATAGAAACATAGGCTAAAATAATCAAAAGTTGGGTTTATTGTACAATGTTTAGGTGATCATCAACTAATAAATCCACCAAGGCATAAATATGGACCAAGATCAACAAACAAGTTCTAAAGTGATAAGAATGTCATCATTCCCCCTCACATTGTGGATCTAGGCCTCCCATACTCTTTTAGTGGTCCTCGATGTGCCAGTTGTTTTCATTAATTAGTTATTTACAAAATAATAATAATGTCTCTAGGTCCTTAAAGACCCTTTTTTTGGCACCATGTGCCACAATAACAAATAATTACAAATTAGATATGTATGGGTCTTAACACATGGGGTATTACATCCCCTCCCCCTTAAACCATGCATAGTACTCGATGCATAATACATAGATGCTTTTACAACTTTCAAAAGGATCACTGCCTTCAGTTTTCAAGTAGTATTTCTCAGAACTCCTCTTCCGAGAAACCACAATACTTCCCATTACTAATTTCATGTCTATCTCTACTGCCTATGGGATGTGACTCCATTCACCTAATGTGTTCCTCAATATATCACCATTCCATTTCCTGGCTCCATGTGCGAGAATCAAGACTAGTAGCAAAGGTCAATAATCAATCCCCATGATAGGGTATTCAAATATCAACAAAGATACATTCACCTGAAAATCATATTTCAATCAACCATATGATTAACATGATCAGGTATAAAAAAAATATGATACATGATATAAAAGTATCCTTTAACAAATAAACCATGAACATAAAGATAGCATAAATCATTCACCATGGCACATATACAAAATAGAACAATATGAATAACACATGAGAGAATACTTATCTCAAATTTGGGAAACTAGCTTCAACGGGACAATGTTCCTCCCATAAGAAGAGCACAATCAATTTAGCAACTCTCAGAACTACCTCTTCTAAGAACCTCAATTCTTCCCACAACTACTTTCATGTCCGTCTCCACTTCCTATGGGGTCACCATCCCATTTCCTAGCTTCATGTATGAGAACCTAGACCAATAGAGTGATATCATGGAAGTAAAGGGGTGACAATCCACCATACTACGTCTCTGGAAACGGATACTAGACTGCTCTTTGAGGGAATCTAGGAACTTAGTCCCAACAACTAAACCATATTCTTCAACAAAGATACTTGAAATAAATATTCTTCTTCAACAAGGATGCTTTGTCACATTCCCAATAGACACATGGTTAGAAATAAACATATATTTTTTCAACAAGATTTACAAAATACATCTTTCAAGAAAATAGATTTCTAATTAATTACATGAAATACTTTAGTATATGAAAGGTACTCGAGATATAGATACTTCTTCAACAAAATACTTGAAATTAGTATACCTGAATCTCATTCTAATCAATTTCAATCATATGAAATGCATCTAAGATACAATAAATGTGTTCAGATCATTCAATCGCATGAGATTCATTATCAAGATGCTTTGCATGATTTATCACTTAAATACTTTTCCTATAAGGATCCATGAAGTGTCACCAACATATTTTTCCAACAAGATGCATGAACTATGACTATGATATTTTACAAAGATGTGTTTCAACAAAGGTATTTGATATATTGCAAGGATACCCAAGCAAGATACTTTCAGTAAAGATCACAAGGATATATTTTCTTTCAACAAGATCCATGTATAGTTTCCTAACAAAGATACTAGTACCACATTCTACACAAGTAGCATTGAATATATAAGGATACATGAAGTTCATCTTCAATAAAGGTACTTGTATCATACTTAATCAATTACATGGCTAGTACCTACTTTTCAATAGATATATACGCAGAGCAGTGAGTAAATCATGAAGTTTTAGCAATGAATGAAGTATTGAAGAGAATAGCAAATAAGGCAGAAGTGTTTCAACAATGAAGATAGCACAGAAAATGACTCAGAGAACAGCGATGAGTTGATTGTGTCAGGTAAATATGGTATGGATTGAATTTCACCCTTTATGAATGATTAAAGTGTTGTTTGAGACAAAGGAAGTATTGTGTAGTTCATTGAATTAGATACAATGCTTGTATGTGCTTATATAACTGTGGATTGGTGAATAAAATAATAAAGTAGCCTACATAAATGAATTAAGTGATTTGCAAAGATTTGAAAAGTAAATTGAGGTTATTGTAGACTGAAAAACAAAACCAAAGAAGTCATCTTGAACATTAAAATGAAGTAGTTGTTATGCATTGATGCTGAGAGTAACTAGATATTGAATGCAAATGAATTGAGAAAGAATTTATATATCTGGCATTGAAGGTCTGTTTTTTTATAACACTTTCTCTATAAATGAAGATATTTTGAGACAGAATGACAAAGAAGTTTCGACATAGATAAGTTGGATCTTGGACAGATTTGTTTGACATAGATAAGTTGGTTTGTGACAAAGATGTTTTAATAGAGATAAGTTGTTTTTTGACAAAGATGTTTTGATAGAGTTGGTCTTGACAGGATGATTTTGACAGAAATAGTTTTGATAGAGAAGTTGTGATAGAATTGCATTTGACAAAGTTTATATTTGATATGGGTCAGGTTTGAAAAAGGTAAAAGGTTTTAGATTGAAAATTTTGTGAAACAGATTAGTGCTTGTGCTATAGGGAGGAATGGAGGAGCTAGAGAAGACTATAAGTATTCAATACAAGTGGAAGCTTGTACAAAGGATTAGAATCTTCTTTTCAGTAGATGTTGAAGAAATAGAGGCAGCTTCCTCATTTGAGTTATTGAATCAAATAAAAATGATGTATTAAAAAGTTGATGCTTTCCCTACAGCTAAAGAAAGAGGTTTTTTCCCTTTATGGGTTTCCTCATGAAAAATTATGTGTCTCATTATTTATCGATTGATTAATTGTTTTGATTTTAGAAATATTTTAAAAAAGTAATCTCTTGTAACTAACTGATTCACCCCCCCCCCTCTCAGTTACTTTATTTTTTCAACAATTGGTCTCAGAGTCGGTTGTTTCAGTGTCATTTTAACTACTAGAAGTCTTTGATTGTTTATGATGGATAAGAAATATAAGTTTACTAAACATGGATTACCTTTATTTGATGAGCATAACTATGCTTTTTGGAGTGTTAGGATGAAGTTGTTTTTGCAGTCTCGAGGAGTTGATGTTTGGAAAGCTTTGTTGAATGAATACAAAAATCCATCATTTATTCCAACAGATGCCACAAGTAAAAAACTCTATGAAAGTAATTCCAAAGCTATGTATGCAATTCTTGAAGGCTTGGCAGGTTCTGAATTTGGTAAGGTAATGCACTGTGAGTCAACAAAAGAATTATGGGACAAACTTAAAAATATTTATGAAGGAGATGCTAAGGTAAAGAATGCTAAACTACAATCTTATAGGAGTCCATTTGAAAGCTTAAAAATGGAGGAAAATGAAGATATAGCAACCTATTTCTTACGCATTGATGAAGTAGTTAATACCATGAGAGGTTTAGGAGAAAATATTAAAGATATCAATATTGTGCAAAAGGTACTTAGATCTTTACCTGTAAGATTTAAATCAAAATTATCTGCTTTAGAAGAAAGAACTGATCTTGATACTTTACAAATGGATGAATTACATGGAATACTAACAGCGTATGAAATGAGGACTTCTAGTGAGAATATTTCTAGGAAAGAAGCAGCTTTCAAGGAAGCAAACAAAGACAAGAAAAAAGTTGAAACTGAAATCAGCAATCACGAAGACTCGAAAGAAAATGTGGAAGAAGCTAACTTTGTAAAAAATCTAGGAAGAGATAGTGGCAAGTACAAAGGTAAACTTCCCCTCAAATGCTTTGATTGTGGTAGAATAGGACATTTTGCTTCCAAGTGTCATTTCAATAAACATTCTGATGGTGAAAAAGAAAGTAATAGAAAGACTAAAGAATACAAGAAACCATTTCAAATAAATTCTTATAAAAATAAGAGTTTATTCATAAAAAATGATATTGATTCATCAGATATAGATGGAAGTGATGAAAGCTCGAACATTAGACTATTTATGGCTTTAGATAATCAAAATGATAAATTTATTGAAGAAGAAGAATCAGAAGTTGATCTAGAAGCAGAACTTGTAAGTGCACTAACTGAATTTCGAAAGACAATAAGGGAATATAAGTCTCTTGAAGAAGAAATAAAGAAACTTGAATATGACTTACAAGCATCTAGCAAATTGATATAAAGCACTGAGACAATGTTAATTGATTTAAAAGTTAAAATAGAAGAAGCTATATTAACTGAAGAAACATTAAACAATTTTCTTATAGAGAAAGATAAAGACAATGAATGTTTGAAGATTGAAGTTGTTTCTTTAAGAAAAAAATTTCAAGAAAGTAACATGAATAGTAGTTCAAAAATTATAAATCAGATTATTAGTTGTCAAAGATCTACTAATGACAAGACAGGAATAGGGTATGAAATAGAGACTACTAATGCAAGTGCAAGCACTAACAAGACTGGAATAGTGTATAAATCGGAGACTACTAATGCAAGTACAAGCACAACTCTTGAGAAAACGAGAACAGGGAAAAATAATACTAGTATGCAGATTGGATCAGCAAAGCAAGAAAGAAATCAGGTTTCAACAATTCAAAGAAGAATTTATGACAGGTATCAAAATAAATTTGATGGATATTCTTTTTTCTGCCATAAGTATGAGCACAAAGAAGTTTTCTATAATGGTTTGTTAAGAAACAGGATTTGCATGGAACAACTATGATATCTTTAGATTTAAGAATGGAAGAAGAATTCAAAACACTGTGAACAATTCATATAATATTTTTGACGTATTAAATCTTGAAATTGAATGTTACAAATGCAATAATTTTGGGCATATAGCAAGAAAATTCCCTATAAAATTTTCAAAATCTATAGTACGTAAATACACGGATATGAAAACTAAATGTTGGAAAAAGAAAAATCAACACCTAAACATTGAAGATTGCAATCTTGCTTTACAAGAAGACCACTTAATAGTGGGTGTTCAAAACACGTGACAGGTAGAAACATAATTTTATTACTTTAGATGAAGGCAAAGAGGGCACAATTACATTTGGTAATGACCAGTCAGCTCGAATAATTGGAAAAGGCATTGTATGTTTAAATAATAAAAACATAATGGCTGAAAATGTTTTATCGATTGAAGACATGGAACATAACATGTTAAGTGTAAGTCAAACATGGGATAAATGGCACTTTATGATATTTGATTCCAAGCAGTGTCAAATTAGAGATGTCAAAACAAATCAGTTACTTGGAACAGCTAAAAGAACACCAAATAATATTTACATATTAGATGAGAAGGATGAAAATTGTTATCTCGAAAATGAAGATGAAAGTTGGTTATGACACAAAAGACTTGGGCACATTAATTTTGATAATTTGATTTAGTTAAATAAAAAGGAAACAATAAGAGACTTACCTATTATAAAGAACCTTTCTAGCTCTATTTGCAAGCAATGTCAACATGGTAAACAAACTAGAGTCAAGCTTAAAACAAAGGAATATTCTACAACAAAGCCTTTGGAAATAATACATACTGATATTTGTGGACCTATGAGGGCAACGGGATTAAATGGTGAAAGGTACTTCTTGTTATTTGTGGATGATTTCACTGGAATGACTTGGTTATTTTTACTGAAAAAGAAGACTGAATCATTTAATTGTTTTCAAGTTTTCAAAGAATTGACTAAAAATGAAATTGATATGAAGATTAAGTGTTTAAGGTCATCCAATGGGGGAGAGTTTGTGTCAAATAAGTTTGATAATTACTGTGGTGAAAATGGCATTAAAAGACAATTCTCTGTTACAGAAACACCCCAACAAAATGGTGTTGTTGAAAGGAAAATCATGATTGTTATGGAGATGGCAAGAACAATGTTAAATGAGTCTAGGTTGAGTGATATGTTTTGGCATAAAGCAGTTCATACTGTTGTACACATCTTGAATAGAATCTTGCTAAGAAATAATAATGATAAAATACCTTATTGGTTATAGAAAGGTAGACCAACTAGTATAAAGCACTTTAGAATTTTTGGGAGTAAGTTTTATATTAAAAGAATTGATAAAAATATGGGTAAATTGGATTCTAGAACTGATGAAGGCATATTGGTTGGATATTCATGTTCAAGAAAGGTGTATAAATGTTATAATTTAAGAATAAGGAAAATTGTTGAATCTATAGATGTCAAGATTGGTGAGTCCTCATTCTTGAAATCAAAAACTGAAAAGAAATATTATCAAATATATGAAAAACTTAAGGAGGAAGAAGAAGCAAGTAACAAAGAGGACAGTAAATCAGTAAAAATGAAAATATGATTCCTTCTACTTTGTTACTAGGTTCAAATCCATCCAAAACTCCAAGTAAAAGGATACAAAGAAATCATCCTGAAGATCAAATAATTGGTGATATAAATGCAGGTGTTGAGACAAGAAGTAAAAGGAAAGAATCAATTACAAATCAAGAACAAGTATCATTAATTTATTTATTTGAACCTCAGAATGTTGAAGAATCAATTAATGATGAACATTGGGTAAAAGCCATGAAAGAAGAGTTAATTCAAATAGAAAATAATGAAACATGGGAACTAGTTCCTCGACCTATAAACACAAATGTTATTGGGGCTACGTGGGTATTCAAAAACAAGTTAGATGAAGCAGGTAACGTGACTCGAAACAAAGCTAGACTGGTTTTTAAAGGTTATGCTCATGTAGAAGGCATAGATTATGGTGAAACGTATGCTCATGTTGTGAGGATGGAAGAAATTAGATTAATTCTAGTTTATGCTTGTTCTAAACGAATTAAATTTTATCAAATGGATGTCAAGTCTGCTTTCTTAAATGGTGAGCTAGAAGAAGAGGTTTACATGGAACAACCGGAAGGATTCCAGCTATCTTAAGCAGAAAATTATGTTTATAGGTTAAAGAAATGTCTTTATGGGATAAAGCAAGCTCCACGAGCTTGGTATTCCCAGCTTGATAAATATCTAAGGCAGCAAGGATACAAAAAAGGAAATATTGACAGTAATCTCTACATTAAAGAGAAACAGGATAGCTTGATAATTGTTGAAATATATTTTAATGATATTATATCTGGGAGTGATAATGATCAGCTTAGCAAACAGTTTGCACAAAGTATGCAGAATGAGTTTTAAATGTCTATGCTTGGTGAATTAAAGTTTTTCTTAGGCCTCCAAATTTCACAAATTAATAAAGGAATTTTTATCTCTTAAACCAAATACATAAATGAAATGCTAAAGAAATTTCAAATGCAAGATTATAAACCAATAGGAATTCCCATGGTTATTGGATGTAATTTAAGTAACATAGATGACTTTAGGAATGTTGAGCAGAAAATATACATATCTATGATTGGTAGTCTCTTATATGTAACAACTACAAGGCTGGATGTTATGAATGTAGTATGTTAGGTTGCTCGGTTTCAATCCTCTCCCAAAGCTTCTCATTTTCTTATGGTTAAGAGGATTCTTAGATATCTAAAAGGAACAATAGATTATGGTTTATGGTGTCCTAAAGGTAACAATCTTGATTTATATGCTTTTACTGATGCAGATTGGGCAGGTTGTGTAGATGATCAGAAAAGTACAAGTGGGGCAACATTTTATCTGGGACGATACTTGGTAAGTTGGTCTAGCAAGAAGTAATCAGCAGTATCTCTTTCTACTGCTGAAGAAGAATACATTGTTGTTGCAAATTGTTGAACACGTGTAATTTGGATGAAACAAATGCTAGCAGATATACATGTCAATGTGTCACCTATGATGATCCTATTCATATTTTCTGTGACAATACAAGTTCCATTAGCACTTCCAAGAACCCAGTTATGCATTCAAAGTTTCATTTTCTCAGAGAGCAGGAATTAAACAATCTTATCAAGCTGGAATATGTTGGCACACAAAATCAAATTGTTGACATATTCACTACTCCTTTACCTCAACAGCAATTTTAAACTCTTAGGGAATAGGTAGGTGTTTGTTCTATGTAATATCTTTAATTTTGTTATCAAAGTGATGAACAACCTGTTATAATTACATAACATATTTGCATATTTCCAATGACATAATTCTATTGGGGGGGCTCTCTTCTATGCTACTTTTTGGTTCAACTTTTAGGTAGTTCTTTCCAGTCTTGATAATTATCACTTTCTACACAGATTGGTTACAGCTTCCACAGGTATATTCATGCAGATTGGTTGCATTTTGTGCAGGTTTATTCAAACACAGAGATTTATATTAGGGGGATTATCATTGGTTCTTACACCTGATCACAGAAGGAGTTGATTTGTCATCGATGTCAAAAGGGGGAGAAAATGTATATGTTTTCCATCAATAACAAAGGGGGATTTTGTTGGTTAGTTTGAAATGTTATGAGTTTGTTAGTGATGTAAACATATATTGCTTGAAAGATATAAATGTTATGTCTGAGATATCAATCTTATGGTTATTCTTCCAAATCATCTTTTTTAGATTATCAGTCTCTCTCTGCAGTCTCAAAGCATTCCCAGCATGATTCCAGCATTCCAACGTTGCCTCTGCAGTCTCAAAAGCATGACTCTAGCGTGATAAGCCTTCAAATAATTGTAAACGTGTTAATCCATCAATTAGCATGTTTCCACATTTTATTGCAAGAACCCAGTTTATTAACGCTGCCCATAAATAATTAGCGTTGACAAATAGTTAAAGGCCAAAATGATTGAAACTCTGTCTTAATTAGTTTACACATTTTTTATAACTTTATTTTTTTAGAATTGGTTTTCACGGTTTTCATAACTGTAACCATATCGAACTATTTAAAGGTTGAAAATGCATGTAAGAATATATGGATGAATGCGCTGAGTGTAAAAAGCGTTGGGTGTGTGCGCAGAAGAAAATGTACTCTGTCTTCAATAAAGAAAACACAGATCAGTGAAGGCAACACTAGAGTGTCTCAACAATAAAAAAAATGCAGAGCAGTGAACATTGAAGTGGTCTCAGCAATAAAAAAACACAGAGCAGTGAAGTAAATCGTGAAGTTTTAGCAATGAATGAAGTATTGAAGAGAACAACAATGAAGGAAGAAGTGTTTCAACAATGAAGACAGCAAAGAAAATGTCTCAGAGAATAGCGATGAGTTGATTGTGTCAGGTAAATATGGTATGTGTTGAATTCCAAACTTTATGAATGAGTGAAGTGTTGTTTGAGACTGAGGGAGTATTGTGTAATTCATTGAATTAGATATAATGCTTGTATGTGCTTATATAATTGTGGATTGGTGAATAAAATAAGAAAGTAGTCTAAAAAAATGAATTAAGTGATGTGCAAAGATTTGAAAAGTAAATTGAGGTTACTGTAGACTGAAAACACACACACACACACCAAAGAAGTCATCTTGAACATTAAAATGAAGTAGATGTTATGCATTGATGCTGGGAGTAACTAGATATTGAATGCAAATGAATTGAGAAAGAATTTATATCTCTGGCATTGAAGATCTATTTTTTTTATAACACTTGTTGCATAAAAAAAACAAACAAGTCATCTTGAACATTGAAATGAAGTAGATGTTATGCATTGATGCTGAGAGTATCTAGATATTGAATGCAAATGAATTGAGAAAGAATTTATATCTCTGGCATTGAAGATCTATTTTTTTAATAACACTTGTTGCATAAATGAAGATATTTTGAGACAGAATGACAAAGAAGTTTTGACAGAGATAAGTTGGATTTTGGACAGCGTTGTTTGACAGAGATAAGTTGGTTTGTGACAAAGAAGATTTGACAGAGAAAAGTTGTTTTTTGACAAAGATGTTTTGATAGAGATGTTCTTGATAGGATGATTTTGACAGAATTGCATTTGACAAAGTTTATATTTGATACAGGTCGTGTTTAAAAAAGGTGAAAGGTTTTAGATTGAAAAATTTGTGAAACAGATTAGTGCCTGTGCTACAGGAAGGAAGGGAGGAACTACAGAAGACTATAAGTCTTCAATACAAGTGGATTCTTGTACAAAGAAGGAGTAGAAGCTTCTTTTTAGTAGATGCTGAAAAAACAGAGGTAGCTGTCTCATTTGAGTTATTGACTCAAATAAATCTGATGTATTAAAAAGTTGATGCTTTCCCTGCATCTAAAGAAAGAGGTTTTTTCCCTTTATGGGTTTCCTCATGAAAAATTTTGTGTCTCAGTATTTATGTATTGATTAATTGTTTTGATTTTAGAAATATTTTAAAAAGTAAGCTATGGTAACTAACTTATTCACCCCCCC